>JAJEJH010000527.1:0-163374 GCA_026122585.1 Anacardium occidentale | reverse complement strand
TTGATTCCGAATTGACAGTACCATGGAAACCATCTCCAATTTCATAACAATTATTACTGGTCTTTTTCAATCAAAATTTCCTCTATATTGTCGCCCACCTTCCTGGACTGGAGATAGATTTTAAATTTAATTTTATTATTATTTAACTCAATTTAAAAAAAATTAAATTTAAATTTAAACTTGATCAAATTCATTGTAAGAAATAAATTTGATTAACAGTTAGCCTTTTTTTGAAGTTTACCAATTACGTCTGAATTGGGTTAGATGAAAACAGAAAGCAACCCGCCCGAAGATTTCATGGCTGAGTTGACTCATCAAATCATTTTGGATGCAACGAAATTGAAAGCTTCAATTCGTGTGGTGTATTGCAATTGAGTGGTGGCGTTCGGCTGGTCCACCTCGATCAATGTCATTGGCTTCCTTCCACCTTAAACGAGTAGAATTGACAATCGAATTTAAGAAAGTTGGAGTCAAATCCTCCCTCTGTCCTTGACAATAATGCCACATTTTTAAATATTTTAAATTTGTTGTGTAGTAGCTTTTTTTTATTTTTTTATTTTTATTTAAATATTAAATTATATTTTTATTATGTTTATTTTTTATAATAAAAATAATATCAAAAATATAAAAAAAAGATAGAAAATAATTGAAGACAAGTATTTAAGTTTTTTAAAATTAAAAGATAAGATTTTGCATCTTATGTGGGTGTAAATCTCCTTGGCCAATACAAAAATGGGGCCTTTCACATGACTCTTTTTAATATTTCTAATATAATTATTTAAATACTTTATGGGAGTATGCTTGAAGGACTAATTAAAACTGAATTATTATTATTATAATAGTCCCAACAACTTTGATCTTTATTGGGTAATGAAAATTATTATTACTTTTTGTTGTGTTTTCATTTTGTTATAATTGTTGTAATGTGTTACAACAAATAACAGGTGCTATAATCTTTTACATATATATATGGAATTACTCACGATTCCAAAATTTCTGTTAAAAAATAATGAATCAGAAAAAACGCTATGATGATGGCCCAGGCCAGCAGCGGAGATGGATAGATTGACTTCCAAGTCGAGGGAAATCAATTCTATAACAAAAACTGGACATACCGTTTTGATATTTCTGTGTCAAACTTGCTTTCTTTGTTTCTTCGATGGTGCTTGAATGATCATCTTTCAATATGCCAAATTTCAGTCAAGCTCTCTCAGTCATGGCACCCTTTTGCAGATTCTTGCTCTTTGTACTCTTTGTCATGTTGTTTAGCTTCAAAGTTGAGTTTGTTTCTTGTGTTACAGACCCTAATGATGGTAATGTGGTTTGCAACTTCTTCTAGTAGTGTTTAATTTGTACGAGTTTTATGGGTCTTTCGTGCATATTTAATTTAAGAAGATCGACAATATTGACTAAGATTATGTGATGCTGGTGGTGCAGCCGCAGCACTCCTATCATTGAAGCATTCATGGCAAAATATACCTCCAGGCTGGAAAATCTCAAATGACCCTTGTGGTGGCTGGGAAGGAGTTGTGTGCAGCAATTCAAGAGTGACTGCGCTGTGAGTATAAAACCTTATATCAATTACGTTCTCTTCAACTTGAAAACTGATGCAAAGCTCATTGGCCTTTGTATATTATGCTTTCAGGGGATTATCAACCATGGGCCTGGCAGGGAAACTGAGTGGAGACATTGGAGGGCTTACAGAATTGAAATCCTTGTCAGTTTTCTTCCCTTATTGCCTTCAAAGTTTCTTGATTGTGCTGCATATTTTAAGAGCTGCTAGCTCTGACAGGGTAATTGAAGTTATGTATCTATTTGATCTTAGGGACCTGTCATCTAATAAAGGCCTCACAGGTTCGCTCTCTCCACGGATAGGAGATCTCCAGAAGCTGAATATTTTGTGAGATCCTAATTCCTCATGTGCTTATCTTTTGAATAATTTGATGAAATATGAATGTCTTTGTTTTTCCATGTTTCAGAATTTTGGCCGGCTGCAGTTTCACTGGCGGCATTCCCGATGAAGTAGGCAATTTGGGAGAGCTATCTTTCTTGTAAGAATAGCTTTAGCAGTTAACATCACAAACTCCCGAGTTTTTTCTACGTTCACTTTTGCTATAAACTAGTCTTCATTTCCAGGGCTCTGAACTCGAACAACTTCAGCGGTGGTATTCCTGCTTCTTTAGGTAAACTCTCCAAGCTCTACTGGCTCGACTTGGCAGACAATCAGTTGACAGGATCAATCCCAGTTTCCACATCCAACTCTCCAGGACTGGATCAACTTAAAAATGCTAAACACTTGTGAGTTCTTTTTGTTTCCAATCCTTTTATGTAAACTGTCTTTAAAGGAGCTTAGCTTATTAACAAACAATAACTTCATCCTGTGACTTGCAGCCATTTCAACAAGAACCAGCTTTCTGGTGCCATTTCCCCACAGCTTTTCACCTCCGACATGGAACTGATACATATGTGAGTCGATATCCACCCTGCATCATTTGGTTTCAAATATTTTTCTTTTCTGTCTTCCAACAGCTTTTGGCTCTTCCGTTTTCAGATTATTCGATGGAAATAAACTCACCGGGACCATCCCCAGCACGTTAGGACTTGTTCCGACTCTTGAGGTTCTGTGAGTAAAAATCTCCTCAACTTCATCTTTCTTTATATTCCTTTGCACATTTTGATCTCAGTCAGTAACTCATCGAGTTTCTTTAACTGAAACTTTCTCAAACTTTTGCAATCTGCAACAGCCGGCTTGATAGAAATGATCTCTCGGGAGAGGTACCATCAAGTCTCAATAACCTCACAAGTGTCAATATGTTGTAAGTATTTTGTTCTTCAAGAAGATGTGAAATTTTTAATATGATAGCTTTCTGATTAATCAGAGTTCTTCCTCTCAGAAATCTAGCTCACAACAATCTAACAGGCCCTTTTCCAAACTTCAGTCAACTGAATTCCCTCAATTATGTGTGAGTTAAAGGCAGAAAACTGGCCATTTTCAGTTTGATTTCTCACAAATTTTATTTTTTGCTAACGGAGAATATCTCTGATCAATGGTATCTTTCAGGGATCTTAGCAACAATTCATTTGATCCATCAGAACCTCCACTTTGGTTCTCAACCTTAACATCACTCAACACTCTGTAAGTCTTCTGTCAATCCCAGGCTAAAATTCTTAAAATCACTTCCCCCAAAAGCCCTTTCAAATCTCATTCTGGAGCTCTTCTATATGCTACTCAGGACTGTAGAACATGGATCACTTCAAGGGACTGTTCCATCAAAAGTCTTTAGTTCTCAGCAAATACAGCAAGTGTAAGTATTTAAGAAGACCAACAGATGTTTCCACAAGATTTTGAAAGCTAGGAATCTTGATTTAGTTCTTATACCTTTTTTCAGGAAACTGAGGGACAACTCTTTTAATGGCACACTGAACCTAGGAGACACCATTGGTCCTGATTTGCAGCTTGTGGATTTCCAGAACAACAAAATCTCTAACCTACCTGTGGATTCTGGATATAAAAACTATACATTAATGTAATACATTTTATAAACTTTAAGTTTCATTGACTGATAATGTGTTTTCAATTACATCTTCTTACTTGTTGATCGATGTTATTCTCTTCAGACTTGTAGGTAATCCTGTATGCTCCTCAGTTCTCTCAAATACGAATTACTGCCAGGTTCAGCAACCATCAGCAAAGGCATATTCGACCAGCCTGGCGAATTGTGCAGGCAGAACATGTCCGCTGGATCAGAAGCTCAGCCCTCAGAGTTGTGAATGTGCGTATCCATTGGAAGTGACAATGTATTTCAGAGCACCCACCTTTAGGGAGTTGTCCAATGTGACTCTGTTCCAAGAACTAGAGATGAGTCTATGGGTGAAAATGGGGCTCAATCCTGGTTCAGTTTTTCTTCAGAATCCCTTCTTCAATACCGACGACTACCTTCAAGTGCAGCTTGCAATATTTCCATCTACCGGAAAGTACTTTAACAGGTCAGAAATTCAGAGGATTGGATTTCAGTTCAGTAATCAATCCTACAAGCCTCCTGAGGAGTTTGGTCCCTACTATTTTTTTGGTACTTGCCCTTTTCCAGGTAACTAACCTACTCGGGGTAAATTATTACTATTACGTCATAGAATGATGAACTGACTAGACAAACAACAAATATGTTTCAGAATTACATAAAGGAGCTTCTCTCGGCACTGGTGTGGTTGCTGGCATAGCAAGTGGAGGCGGGCTTCTGGTTCTAGGCCTCCTGGGAATTGGGATATACGCTTTCCGGCAGAAGAAACGAGCAGAAAGAGCCATTGGAATGAGTAAACCATTTGGTATTCATCTTCTGTTGAATCAACATGTTTCTAGTGGACCAAGGTGAGAGTTTTAGGGTCATATTGGTTCTATTCTTTGTTCTGCAGCATCCTGGGTACCCAGTGGCAAAGACAGCGGAGGTGCACCACAGTTGAAGGGAGCAAGATGGTTCTCTTATGATGAACTTAAAAAAGGCACCAGTAATTTCTCCGAAATCAATGAGATAGGGTCGGGAGGATATGGCAAGGTGAATGATTTTTGCTCTATTTTCTACTCCCTGAAGATGAGCTAAAGAGCTGCTGAGTGATGTTGTTTATGCCCCCTCCAGGTCTATAGAGGAATGCTTTCTGATGGACAAATAGTGGCAATCAAAAGATCTCAGCAAGGATCAATGCAGGGAGGGCTTGAGTTCAAGACTGAAATCGAATTGCTTTCACGAGTTCATCACAAGAATCTCGTTGGCCTTGTTGGTTTTTGTTTCGAACATGGAGAACAGATGCTAGTTTATGAATTTCTCCCCAATGGAACACTTAGGGAGAGCTTGTCAGGTATTAGACCTTCTCTCTTGAACTAGCCAACGGACAGGTGAGCAATGTTTTGTGAAAAAATAAATTTTCAACATTCTGAACAGACTTCATTTCTACATTTCCAGGGAGGTCTGGCATTCACCTCGACTGGAAAAGGAGACTTCGCATTGCTCTTGGCTCCGCAAGAGGACTGGCTTACCTACATGAGCTTGCCAATCCTCCTATTATCCACAGAGATATCAAGTCTACCAACATTCTGTTGGATGAAAAATTAACAGCTAAGGTTGCAGATTTTGGCTTGTCTAAGCTTGTATCAGACAGTTCAAAAGGGCATGTTTCAACTCAAGTTAAAGGAACACTGGTAAGTCTAGAAAATCAATATCTTTTATTGGATTGATAGGCTTTTATTTGGCTAAATGGTGTCCTGTTGCAGGGTTACCTGGATCCTGAATATTACATGACTCAACAACTAACCGAGAAGAGTGATGTGTATAGTTTTGGAGTGGTTATGCTAGAACTTGTAATGGCTAGGCAGCCGATAGAGAAGGGAAAGTACATTGTTCGCGAAGTACAAACTGTAATGGATAAGAGTGATGAAGAGTATTATGGATTGAAGGAGACAATGGATCCAACCATTAGGAACTCAGGACTTGTAGGCTTTAAAAGGTTTTTGGATTTGGCAATGCAATGCGTTGAAGAATCAGCTGCAAATCGACCAACAATGAGTGAGGTGGTTAAAACAATTGAAACCTTTTCAGAAAATGATGGAATGAACACGAACTCAACTTCAGCATCATCATCTGCAACAGATTTTGACTCTACAAAAGGTGCTATCAGACATATTTACGGTGAAAACTTGCCAAAAAAGGAGGCGAATAACAGTAATCAAGCCTTTGAATTCAGTGGTGGATATACACTTCCAGCAAAAGTTGAGCCCAAGTAACACTACTCAAAGTCACAAGCTGATCTTCCCCTTTTGATTTAATTTTTAATCTTTAGATGTCTTTCCTACAAGATATATTGTATGTTTACAATCATTATTTGTACAGAGCAACAAGTTGTTTTGCTGCTAGATAGCAAATCAAGTTCATATAGTTTACTCAATCCTACCATCCAAAATTTAGTATTCTTTAGTGTAAAAGATAACTTGTTTTGCTTTTTTCTTCAAGTTTATCAGTCTCATAGTCTCTGCATAGAGCCTCAAATTCAACACATGAAAGCGCCAAATTAAAAGACAGACACCAACAAATCCTTGTAATTTCCAAAACTTGGTTAAAAAATGCCCATATATATCAACTCCCTCCCAAGAACCAGTCTTGCTGGCAGCTGGAACTTGTCATTGCCAGGTTATTTCCTTCTGTATTGCTACCTGATATCTCAGCCGAGGAAACGACCATATGCTCAATACATGGACACAGCAGATTTCAGCAATTGAGCCGGCCTATTTACAACTAAAAACAATTGAGCCGGCCTTTTAGGAGCCATATGTAATATTAAAGTCTTAGCTAATGCTTAAACCTTTACCAGGGAAGTGATGACCTATACAACGTTGAACTCTTACCTAATACTTCTGCCTTTGCCGTCCAAGTCATATCCATCCTTATGTGCCTTTATTGGTCCAGCGATGTCTCAGACATGCCATTTTTCCAGACACCAGTCATTCTTTTCTTGTCACTCAGTCCATACAAGAATAAAAGTATGATGTAAATTTAATTGTCTCTTAATTAACCCATAAAAGGTCTCTTCAACCTCTGTTATTACATAAATGGAGCTCAGCATTGTAAAAAAAAAATTAAATTTATTAATTATTAAATTTAAAAAAATTTTCTAATAAAAAAGAATATAAAAATTTGTAATTCTATGAAAAAAAGGAAAATATATTTATTTATAATAAATGAGTTTTTATAAATATATTTATTTATAAAGAAGAATATATTTATTTATAATAAATTTGATGGGAGGGTTGAAAACTTGAAGTTTGATGAAGATTTGAACACTAACAATTTTTGGTTTCGTTTATTATAACTAAAGCACAAATGTCAATTAGTTTTTAAGTTTTTAATTATTTTGTATGAGTTAGATTGATTTTAACAACCCATTGCTATTTTTTTTCTTTTTATAATTTAATTTCTTAACATATTTTATTTTATTATAAAATATAATTTTAAAAAATTAACTAAAAGTTAAAAATTAAATTAGTGGATTAACTTATAAAAACACGTGGAGACCCGACAAACACAACCTATTAAAAAACTACAAAATCCTAAATTGTGTCGTAAATCTTATCTTTTATTCGAACCACACAATGGGTCATGTTAGTATGGACTTAGGATGACCCCAATATACATATATAAAAGCGCTTTTCAAGCTACACGGATAAAATCCTGCTAACAATACTGATATAGCTGGTTATTCAAGCCAGCGCGGCCTCAGGAAAACACAGTTTTTTAAAGCTAAAGAAGTTAAAAATAAAATCGCTAGAGGGAGGGCTTGAACCTTCGACCTTGTGGTTAACAGCCACACGCTCTAACCAACTGAGCTACTCCAGCTTTTCAGAGACAATTGTAACCTAAATTTTGAGAATGATTTTTAAATCTGAAAAGAATATATAAATTCAACATAATCAAGGTCGAAAATCTAGAAAAGTATCTTTTATTTTTCATAAATTCAGATTCTAAGTCCGCTCCGCACCAAGAATTTTCCGCCACATTTTCTTCGGGTGAACAAAATCTAAACAAGTGCTGAAAAGGATGTTGAACATGAAGCAGAGTGAGCTCGCAGCTATCGGAACCACCCATCCTGGGGGCCTTCCGGAGTCATACACGGGCAGCAATACAACAAAGATAATCGAGACTCAATTTCAGTGCGTAAAAGCTCTTTCGTTATCGTCAATTCCCACCATCACCTTAAGTTTCTTCTTCTTCTTCTTCTTCTCCTGCTGCATTATCGCCACCGACGTCTCTGCTGAAGCTGTTCTCATCGTCTCCACCGTAATCAGTACCAGTATCACTTCTCTGAATTAGCCGCAAGTTTTGTTTGAAGTTGAATTTCTTTATATAAAGAGAGAAAGAGGATGATTGACATGGATGGTGCTTCAGTTTTTTAAGATTGTGCTAACGCACAGAAATTTCTGAAAGCTACAATGGAACGTGGATTTAAATACAATGTAACAAAATTCTATATTTTACAGTAGGCCAAAGGACTATATGTCACCCATAGTTTGAGGCGGGGACAAAGCTTGACCTTCCAAGTTTCAAAAATCATGTCTTTCATGGAAATAATTTAATATTAAATAAAATAAAAAACAGTAAAACTTTAGGATAATGTTATCATTTTAGGATTAAAATTTTATAAAAAATAAAATAAATTTTATAAAAAATATAAAATTTAAAAAAATTAAAATATATATTAAAAAATTTTTAAAAATTTGAAATAGCTACCACCGTCAATGCCGCGGCGGTGGCCGCCACTGACGGAACCAGGTGGCCATTTCCGACCACCTAGTTTCAAGGGAGGCCAGATGGAGGCGGCCAAATCTGGCCACCTCAATTTTGGTGAAGGCGGCCAGATCTGATCACCTCCATTAGAAGAAGCTACTAGAAACGGTCGGAAAGGGCCGACCTTGGTCCCAGCGACCGTTTTTGGCCTTTATTTTTGGCTCAGACTGTCAGATCTAACTATATTCTCCAAAACTAAGGCAGTCATATCTGGTCGCCTCTACCGAATGGGAAGGCCAGATTTGGCCTCTCCTGAAACCAGGTGGTCGAAAATGGCTACCTGGCCCCTTCAGCGGCAGCAACTGCCGCGGCACTGACGCCGGTGGCTACTTCAAATTTTTAAAAATTTTTTAATATATTTTTTAAAATTTTAAATATTTTTTAAAATTATTTTATAATTTTATTATAAATATTTATTTTTTAAAAGGGTATTTTAGTCATTTGAGTATAAAATTTATAAAAAATGTTTTCATGAGTGAGAGACTAGACTTTCGAAACTTGGAGGGTGGGACTTTGTCCCCGCCTCAAACTATGGGTGGGAACTAGTCCTTTGGCCTTTACAGTAAGATAAAATTACAATGTTGTCCCTGATATTTGGATCCTTATAAAATTTTTAGTTACGTTCCTTAAATACGAGAATAACAAGACAATAGTACAAAAATTATACGGTTATAAATGGTTGTAAAATTTGGATATAATAAAAATACAAAATAAGTATATAAGAGTTTAATACAATATATCATCAATAATATATTTTTAAAATTATAGTAATATCAATCATAAAATTTTAATATTTTTTACGAATTATTTAATTAAAATCAACATAAAAAGTATTTAATTGATTATCAAACTCAATATAACATAATACATAATTTAAATTTAAATTATAGTCTTAAGACTATCAAACACGTTACCAAACTAAAAAAACATAATACAGACAAAATTCAGATAAGAATTTGAAACATATAATATAATGAAGATTCAAATTATAATTCGCAACACAAATTAAACATACAAACAATAAAAACTCAAAAAGAAGTACTATCCAATCAAAAAATATTCATTATTCAAAGTCATTTATGTAAGTCTTAATGATTTTGTGTAGAATTAGTATATTCATATTTTTGTATTTCTTTATAATTTGGAATCTCTCTTAAATTCTCAAGATTTATAAGTTTCAAACCGAATTTGAACTAGATAGACTTCAATTTGAATCTATGTCTAAGATTTATAATTTGAATTCACGATTTAAATTTAATTTAATTAATGATTAACTAAAGATTAGATCTAAAGATTCTACTTTAATCTCAAATTTGGTTGCTTGCACAAATAATACGAATAATTTACGTTTTTACTAATTATGTAAATATGATATTTGGACTAAAGAACTAATAATAATAAAAATAATATCATTAAGTTATTCTTGAAACGACCTTTTCTGCCCTTTATATAAAGAATTAATTAAAAAATAAAAAGGATGTATGTGTTTGTCAAAAAGAATGGAATAAAGTTGCGTCTGCATTTGATTTTAAAAAGTAGTTTCATTCATTGTCTATGAATGTTTTCATTGATCACGTAACTGAATATTAAATTTTTAATTTAAAATTATTTAATTATATAACAAGATATTATTTAAATAAAAATAATTAAAAATATTTTTAAATACATTAAATAAATATAAAACTAATATATACAAATTTTATTATTATATGATTTTATAAATAAAAATAATTAAATAATACGAGTTTTATGGTAAATTTATATTTTGATGGACTTAATATTTGATAAATTTAGTATAAGATTTTATAATTATGACATAATGTATCTTTTAAATTATAAATAAACGAACCTATATATAAATAAATATAATATAATTAGCTTATAATTAGCTTATAATTACAACTTTAACCTAAAATTTACCAAATTATCGCATAAATTAAATAATAAAAATAAAAATAATCAAATTAAAAAGGTCACTGAGTTCGTACTAGGAAAATAAAAGGGACGTGTCACGCACGTGACTCCGAGGAGCCGCCACGTCACAAGCTCGTATTCCAATCTGCCTACGGTCATACGTGGCATGTTCCGGTTGGTGAGTTGATCCAGTTTGCTTCCCCAAACAGCCCTCATAATTTTCAAACTACCGAATATACCCTTCGCGCAACTAAATCTCTCCCGTTCTCATTGTTCTCCTCCCCTCGTCTCCTCTCTTTTCTCTGAATCAGTTCTCTCGGAGTGTTGTGTTAGTGTTATTCTCTGTAATTTTCACTTTCTCTTTTTATTAATTTATTTATTCGATTATCAGATTTCGTGATCCGACGGTTCGCATCGTTCCACTCATGACTATGATGACTCCTCCACCGTTGGATGTAATAATTTTTCTGTTTCTATATTTGCCCTTAAATATGTATCGAATTTGAATATATATATTTATATTTTGATTGTTTCTTCTGTTTGAGCTGATTTCATTATTTGCTAGTTTTTTTGGGGTTAAAATTGAGTTGAATTCTGAGAAAATTAGGTGCTTGAATGAGTGATGATTGATATCTAGGATTTTTATTTTGTAGCAAGAAGAGGAGGAAATGCTTGTGCCGCATTCGGATATAGTGGAGGGACCTCAGCCAATGGAAGGTTTTATTTCCGATAAATTAAGTTCTGTAAATTTTTGTGTGTTTTGGATTGGTTTTGATCTGGAGTTATTGCTCATTGGTTAGTGGTCACACAAGTGGAGCAAGCTAGTAGTGTGGATAACCAGCCAGTGCAGGATCCTCCATTAATGAAATTTACATGGACTATTGAGAATTTCACTAGATTGAACACTAAGAGGCACTATTCAGATGTATTTGTCGTTGGTGGTTACAAATGGTAATTAAATGATGGGATCAAGTAGTTCAATTATTTAATAATTAATGAATTGCAACGTGATTTAATGTAGTTTTGGTTGGTTGGTTGGGCAGGCGGATTCTTATTTTCCCAAAAGGAAACAATGTGGACCACTTGTCTATGTATTTGGATGTTGCAGATTCTTCAACTTTGCCATATGGATGGAGTAGATATGCACAGTTCAGTTTGGCTGTGGTTAATCAAGCTCATTGCAAATACTCAATCAGAAAGGGTATTTTCTTAACTATCTGTTGTTGTTGGTGTTTTACTGTAAATATTTATGGTTCTGTTCAAATGGTTTTTTGTTTGATGAGGTGTATGATTTTTGCATTATTATCATGATCATTTGCCACTATTTACTGCTTGAAGATTAGTATTGATGACTTACATCAAAGTGAACAACCCACATCTTGCTTTTTGTACTGGAACTTGTTTATATCGTTGCTTATTTATTCACTTCATTGCATGTTTCTTTGAAATTGTGGCCTAATTATGTGTCCACCTGCATAGCATGAAAAGTATAGGAAAAGTAGTTTCCTCTCTTTCTTATGTATGGATGCTCTATTTACAGGCTGAAATGCATAAATAAATTTGATTGTTAGTGGCAACATATTTTTTCAATCTAGAGAATGATAGGGTAGAGGCATTTAATGTTTTTTTTTTTTAATGATAAATTGAGTCATTGAATATGGTGAGCAGCTTCATGTGCACCAATTTATATGTGTGGATACCATGGTTACATGTAGTTGCAAACTTATCTTTTGAATGAGATGAATAATTTGCCAACCTGGTCAACTTCAAAAGTGTTGGATAGAAATGGTGCTAACATACAAGATTTAAAAATTGCTTTATGTTTCAGTGAATGTTGAACGCTTCCGTCAAAGAAGTTACTTGGAGTTTTTCAATTTTAGAAAGTATGATATTTATTACTGTGTAAGTTAAGACAAATAGTTTGGTTGATAAAGATAATCACTTCTATCTCAGATATTAATATCATATATTGTGTGTGCTGTGGAGTGTAGACTTATACAATTGTTCTGATTTATATATATTCTGTATTTTGCAGACACACAACATCACTTTAGTGCAAGAGAGAGTGATTGGGGTTTCACATCTTTTATGCCTCTTAGTGATCTTTATGACCCTAGTAGAGGATATGTGGTGAATGATAATGTAGTTGTAGAAGCTGAAGTGGCTGTTCGTAAGGTTTTGGATTATTGGTCATATGACTCGAAAAAGGAGACTGGTTATGTGGGACTTAAGAACCAAGGAGCAACCTGTTATGTGAACTCTCTCTTACAGACTCTGTACCATATACCTTACTTCAGAAAGGTGAAGACGTAGTCTTGTATCTTCATCCATAATCTTGCTCTGTTTTTTTTTTTTTGTAATTAGTATCATATTTTAGTGAAATCCCTCATCTGTAAAATGCGTTTCAGGCTGTGTACCACATGCCAACAACTGAAAATGACTTGCCTACGGAAAGCATTCCTTTAGCTTTACAGAGTTTATTCTATAAGCTGCAATATAATGACACAAGTGTTGCTACGAAAGAATTGACAAAATCTTTTGGATGGGATGCATATGATTCTTTCATGCAACATGATGTACAAGAACTAAATAGGGTACTGTGTGAAAAACTTGAAGACAAAATGAAGGTATTGGTGGTTTAGGAGATTTTACCCTGTTTTTTCCTCCTGGCATGCATGTGTTATCTTATCTTGGTTATTTTTCTGTTGGCTCAGGGAACTGTTGTAGAGGGTACAATACAACAATTGTTTGAGGGTCACCATATGAATTACATTGAATGCATAAATGTGGACTACAAGTCTACTAGAAAGGAATCATATTATGGTATTTATTTGCAAATTTTTAGTTGTTTGGGATTAATTGTTTGTTTCTGTTGATTTTCCGTGATGAATGTGCTTTTTATATGGCAGATCTCCAGCTTGACGTCAAAGGCTGTCGGGATGTCTATGCATCTTTTAACAAGTATGTGGAAGTTGAATGTCTAGAGGGTGATAACAAATACCATGCTGAAGAACATGGTTTGCAGGTTAGTAGGTGCGAGTTGATTGAGACCTGAGTTCTGCCTCAGCCTAGTTGGTATATGGTTTAATCACTGATGCTTTAGACTTTATAATAAACACCTGAAGGCTGTTTGTGAATACTTAAGTGTGCTATGGTGGTTGACTCTTCAATTCTTATTTTTGCACTGCCCTTTATATGCACAGCCAATTTATGGTAGATTTAAAATGCAGTAATTAATGGATTTCATAATTTCTCCATAGGCACTAGACTTAGTGTTTCAATATTGTAGATAATAAAAACCAGTTGACTGTTTCATACTAGTATCTCTTCTCATATGATTTTTTACTGAGGTTGGTTCTTTAGGCATTTTGATTGAGATTCCAATTCACATATTGGTGTTTTGGTGAATAGAGAAGCATGATTTTCTCACTAAGTTGAATATTATATTTGGTCTGGTTAAGTTTACCTCACAGACAAGGGGCTAGATCATAAGCAAAGTTTTGTACCTGGAATTGTTTTGATGGTTGTGGACCATACTTTATAGCTGTAAATAATGCCACCTCAGAAAAGTTTATAAATGTTGATTTAGGATTGAGCCTAGTATTTGTAAATATTAGAAGATTCAGTTAAGGAACTTGATGGATGGAAATGCCTACAATTATGTAAACAGCACTAAGCTCTATAATTAGGGTCAGTAAAAGGACTAAAAGCACCTTAAATAGGCCCAAAAAGCCATAGCAAACCGTTTTATACTAGGATTGACCTAGCATTTTATGTTCAGTATTCTTGAAAACCACGCTTATGGTAGTCAAACACTTCATCAACAATAACATCAGTGATATCAAAACTTCTTTTTTTTTTATCTGAAAATATGATCCACCATGATATTATCAATTGTTAAGTGCTAGAAAATAGAATTCTATGCTATAATCACAGTGGTATCAAATGCAAAAAGTGAGGCTCAACTTGTAAACAAAAGGTGAAAGAACACTTCAATCACACAATTAACCTCAAATTGTTAGATGAGATAGTGAGAAAGTCTTTTGTGAATCATTTTGTTTTGGGCTCTTTGAGAGAAAAAAATAATGGGCCAAAGAAATGGAAGTAAAAATTGTTCACAAAATTTCTTTGTTTTCAAAGGTTTATAGAGAGAAGGGGACCAGAGGTATGAAAGTGCTCATCGTCTGGCTAGTTTTAAAAAAATATGTTTCCTAGCCAAAAAAAGATAATGAGGATAATAATAATAATAATAATAATAAAAGAGAGAGAAAAGTTTCAAAGGATACCCCTGTACTATTTTTTGATGAAATTTGGGTTGGCTGGAAATATCATAATTATATGAAAAATTTAAAGGGGTCCAATATTGCTACTGCTGCTGAGCAGCAGCTCTGATATGCTTGGTTAAGTTGACATTTCCAAATTTCATTCTCAAGAGATCAATTCTGAAAACAAACTGAAAGAGATATTACATTTTTCTTTAGCTACTATATTCAATTTCCATACTTCTGGTGTTTACCAGAAACAAAAAAAACTACTACTACTATGGGATTTAATTGGTTGGTATCCCCTGTGCATATGCAATACTTTTCTAGCATCTTCTCTCCTGACAAGTTAGTGATAGCACTTTTGTCAAAGTTTTCAAGGCATTAAGTGGCAATTTTGAAGCTGGTTCTGAATGCATGCGGTTGAAATTTTGTTTATTTCAGGATGCGAAGAAGGGTGTATTGTTTATTGACTTCCCTCCTGTGCTTCAACTTCAACTGAAGCGGTTTGAATATGATTTTATGCGGGACACTATGGTGAAGGTTTGTTTTCGAAATTGGTTTATTTGCTGAATGATTTGTATCATCAGGTTGTGTATTAACCCAAATCCTTTGCATTTTTCTTCACAAAGGTAATTAAATATGAAACATTGATACTGATTGATGAGAGATCACAAAAAGCTTCTATGCATACAAATTTTTCTTATTTTCTAATCTATGTGATGAATCTGCACTAAAAGGACTGCTAGCTAGTGCTTTTATTACATAGTTATGAACAGGAACTTAAATATATGTTTCTTGATTATTCCATTTCTTGGGGGATGTGGGTTCATCGTTATGACCTTTGATCTTTATAGGATGCTCTAGTTTCAAGAAGGTTATCTGTTATACAATTCTCCTTTTGCCATTATTAATTTGTGACCTAATTTGTACATGCATTGATTTATGTCCTTTTTGCATATAGATGTATTTATTGCTGAACTTCATCTGTGATTTCATCTTATTATTGAGTTCAGATGAACAAATGTGTGTAATTCAAGCAAATTACTTCCAATAATAATTGTTGTTGTTTTTTGGGTAGATAAATGACCGCTATGAGTTTCCTCTTCAACTTGATCTTGATAGAGAGAATGGAAAGTATCTATCGCCTGAAGCAGATAGGAGCGTTCGCAATCTTTATACCCTCCATAGGTACTAGTCACCTGAATGTATATCTATCTCTTTAAGCAAAAGTAGAAGAAGAGGGTTCTCATGTTTAATTGTTTTCATTTAACATGTATGGAATAATGGTTGATGAGGTGAATTATCGTAATTTTGTTCTCTTACAGTGTCTTGGTTCATAGTGGAGGTGTTCATGGTGGACATTATTATGCTTTTATCAGGCCAACCCTATCTAATCAATGGTATGCATCGAAATTGTTAGGTTCTAAACTAATTTTTTTGTCATGTCTCTTACTTTCTCTCACTAATTTTGCAATTGCATATGATGGTGCAAGTACATAATCCTTACTTTTGAATCTTAAATTAACATTTCCAGAATTGACTGGGAATAAGTTTAGGAAGTATTCTGCTCTAACCATCTGTCATCATTTTCTTTTAATTTGTTTTTTTTATGGTCGATGTTCTAAAATTAAGTTGCTTTAGTTTAACTACTTATTTTTAATTACCGAAGATTGCTCTATATATGACAAGTTGGACTGTCGGTAATTTTTAAGCGCAGATTCTTCATATCACTTTTTAATATTATTGAAAAATGTTGATGAATTGGCATTTTTTTGATATGTTAAAATAACTTTATTGGTTTCTTAGGTACAAATTTGATGATGAACGAGTCACCAAAGAAGATGTGAAGAGAGCTTTGGAAGAGCAGTACGGTGGTGAGGAAGAGGTGACTCAAGATTTCTTGGATTTTTCCTTTCCTATGTCTACTTTATTATATTTGACTTAATTATGTATGTCTTTGTTGTGTTGATCTGTTATTTTTGCAGTTGCCGCAGACCAATCCTGGCTTCAATAATGCTCCTTTTAAGTTCACAAAATACTCAAATGCATACATGCTTGTGTACATACGTGAAAGTGACAAGGATAAAATAATATGTGATGTTGATGAAAAAGACATCGCGGAACACTTGAGGGTAATTTCCTTTTTTTAGTGGGTGTGGGCTACTGATTTGAGCATTCCAAGTTTGTGGTTTTTTGGAAACTTTCCTGACACATTTGATAATCCAGACAAGGTTAAAGAAAGAGCAGGAAGAAAAGGAGGACAAGAGAAGATATAAAGCACAAGCCCACCTTTATACTATCATTAAGGTTATTCTTTTTTCCCCTTTTTTGGTTTAACGTCTAGTTATGACTGGCATGGAGAGTGAAAGCAATGGCGTAAGCAATTCTTTGGTAATCTAGGTTGCACGGGATGAGGACCTTGCAAAGCAGATTGGAAGGGATATATATTTTGACCTTGTGGATCATGATAAAGTTCGTAGTTTTCGTATCCAGAAGCAGACACCATTTACTGCTTTTAAGGTAGCGTTTTAATATCATATTTTCTAGTAATTTGAAAAGGTTGATATTTGTGGTTGGTGAAAAAGTCATTACTTTAACAGATTCAGCATGGTAAAATGTGCAGCAGTTTAGTTCATTGCAGGAATCTCATTTTATACCCTACAATTTTCACATGGCTAATTTTGACTTGGTTCATAGGAGGAAGTTGCCAAAGAATTTGGAATACCTGTACAATTTCAGCGTTTTTGGATTTGGGCAAAGCGGCAGAACCATACATATCGTCCCAATCGACCTTTGCTAGCCCAAGAGGAATCACAAACTGTAAGTTGTTTGTATTTCTGCAGCTGCTTAGATGTTATTTAGTTATTTTTTTAGTTGTGGTGAATGATTATCTGTTCTCTATTTGATTAAATTTTCTCCTTGTAATATTAAAGGTAGACTTAGGGGGATCATGGCTACTATTCTGCTGTATAAGGCACTTTTTGTTTTTTGCTGGCCATGGAATTTTGTTGGAAGACCTGTACATATATATCGCAGTGAAATGCCTTCTGTTTTTTTAATGTTATATATGAGAAGTTTGGAAACAGTTGCATTATTTAATGAATTTTCTAAGAGGAAATTACGTTTCTTTTATTAGAGGGGTGTTGCTAATTATGCATGCTAATTAGTTCATCTGTCAGTCTTCCTCTATTTATTTGTGTTAGCTAATTGTTGCCACTTGCTTCTTGTAGGTTGGACAATTAAGAGAGGTGTCAAATAAAACACCCAATGCAGAATTGAAATTGTTCCTGGAAGTAGAGTTTGGGCAGGTAACTTGGTCTTAACAGTGCTTTAATAAATCACTAGTTGTTCTTGCAATAATGTTAAAGCAAAAATATTCAAATTTTGGTATAAGCCTTTACTGTTTATGTTTCAGGATTTACGACCGATTCCTCCACCTGACAAATCTAAAGAAGACATTCTGCTTTTCTTCAAGCTTTATGATCCTGAGAAAGGAGAATTCCGGTATTCAGTAGTTTTGTCATTTTATCCTCATCCTATGGTCTGTTTCATGGTTTCTAATTTTGTAATCTTTTCCGTATTTCTAGATATGTTGGCAGGCTCTTGGTCAAGAGTTCTAGTAAGCCATTGGAAATTTTAGGGAAGCTGAATAAAATGGCTGGCTTTAATCCAGATGAAGAAATAGAACTGTATGAGGTTTGTATTCAATTAACCTGTTTTCTTTTCTTTCTTTCTTCTTTTTTTCAGTATACTATTGTACTTAATGAAATATTGTTAATCATATATCCTCTGTTATGCACCATTCAGGAAATTAAATTTGATCCTTGTGTTATGTGTGAACACCTTGATAAGAGGGCATCTTTCCGGTTAAGTCAGGTATGTATTGTTTTATTTTGTGCTAGATTTGCTGTCAGATGGAATTTGATACAGTGATATTTTTGTTGATTGCAGATTGAAGATGGGGATATCATTTGCTTCCAAAAATCTCTTCCCCTTGAAAGTGAAGGAGAATATCGATACCCAGATGTGCCTTCATTTTTGGAATATGTGCATAATCGTCAGGTGGTAAATATATTGAAACTTGTAATTCAATTATAAATATTTGCATTTTTTATTGTTTGTTTGTTTCTTGTAGTCTATAGAATAAATGACAGTTGGCATTTATTCTGACATCATTCTACAGTGTCCAGATGTTGTGCACGTTATATTTATGATCTAAATAGTGCGATGGAAGGGGAGAAGAAACAGATAGATAATTAAGAATCAAGTACATAGAGAAAAGAATCAGATAGAAAAAAATAGATATATAGAGAGATTAGCTAGAAAATATAGAATCATAGATAGATAGACAAGAAATGAGATAGAAAATAGAGAGTTTATATAAAACGTCAAACTTAATTGATTAGAACGTTTAAGGGTGATATCTTTATCAAACAACATTGACAATTTTTCTTAAATATAAGTTGTGTAAAGTTTTATTTGATTTGTTCAATTCAACTGAATTCCTTTTAATTTGATGCTTTATAGATTGTTCGTTTTCGATCGCTAGATAGGCCGAAAGAAGATGATTTTTTTCTAGAACTGTGAGTACTTTCATTTGTAAACCATAGTTCATCTTAATTGAAGAATCTTTTGCTGTTATTATCATTGTTTTTTTCTGGGTATCTATTATCTTTTTCCTCCAAACTACTTTAGGTCTAAGCTGCATAGTTACAATGAGGTTGTGGGAAGAGTGGCGTGCAAAATTGGTTTGGATGATCCTTCTAAAATCAGGCTTACTCCTCACAATTGCTACTCTCAGCAACCTAAGCCTCAAGCCATTAAGTATCAAGGAGTCAATCATTTGTCAGATATGTTAGTGCACTACAATCAGGTAGCTGTCTCATTTAGCTGTTCATATGCTTACTCAGCTCATAATATAACTTTTTGATATTTTCAATTTTCAATTTTTTTCTTTTACAGACCTCAGACATTTTGTATTATGAAGTTTTGGATATTCCTCTGCCAGAATTGCAAGGTTTAAAAACTTTGAAAGTTGCATTCCATCATGCTACAAAGGATGAAGTATGTGCAAAATTTATAATTATTTAAGAATAACAACATCTAAAGGTATCGAACTATCATTTTTTTTTTTCTTATTTAAAGAACCAAACTCTGTTTTTTTCTTTTCAATAGATCAAACTTTAAAATTTTCTAATTAAATGGACTAAATTTTCAAATTTTCCTATTGAAATAACTTTCACAATTTCTTATTGAAGGTATTAAACTAATTATATTGCTTCTAAAATAAAATAAATAATCTTAATTGTGTTTGTTTGGTACCTTCAATAGGAAGTACTAAAAGTTTAGTTGTTCTATAAAGAAATTTAAAAGTTTAGATTATTCAATAGGAAAACCTCAGAGTATTTAATAGGAAAACCAGAGAGTTCAATCCTTTTAATAGAGAAAAAAATTCGGCCTCTTCAATAGAAGAAAGGTGATAATTCGATACTTATAAGTGTTGTTATCCCAATTATTCAACTATTTTCTTTTTGTCATAAATTATGGACCATATCATTCCTCTGGTTTTCTTACTTAATCTTGTTTAAATAATTTGTTGTCAGGTTGTGATTTACAATATCAGATTGCCTAAACAGAGCACTGTAGGTGATGTGATTAATGAACTTAAAGGAAAGGTAAGTTTTGTCTTACCTGGGAATAGAATGTCAATACGGTGTCAAAATGATGCTTGCTTATTCTACTCTCTGTTTGACATACAATATGTTTTATGTTGTTGCCTACAAGTTACATATTGTGTACTGTGAAACAGGCTGAGTTGTCTCATCCAGATGCAGAACTTAGGTTGCTGGAAGTTTTTTATCACAAGATCTACAAGGCAATTACATTTTTATTTTATTTGATTACAATGAACATGTTTGCAATTTTATCTTAGTTAAACTGGTATGCTTTGTGGAATACATGAATGAATGATGCTTCATTAGCATTTGCAATGTGGAATCGAATGTTGAAATTTTGAGGTTTCCATTGGATAACCACATCATATCTTTTCTGACTCATAATTCCATGCAGATCTTTCCACCTAATGAAAAAATAGAGAATATAAATGACCAGTACTGGACTCTACGCGCAGAGGAGGCAAGTCTTTTTATGTTTTACTTTTTTATTCGTTTCTCTTTGTTTCTTTGTTTTTGGTAGGCATCTTCTTTTTTAACATTGTAAAATATTTGAAACTCTTTTTTTTCTTTTTGTTTGAGCTTAGGATGTGGACACATTTTAGGTTCAAATGCGGACTTATATTGTTTGGTTTCTGAGGTTTCTGAACATGTTATGCTAAAATATTTTTGCCAATGCGATTTGGAAAAAGTATTGCTATGTGCACTTATAATGAATACCAATTTGAATATGAATGATGATGTGAACACAATGTGCTTGGGTATTATGTTTTCCTTAGTTTCAAATGACTCAATCACATGATAACAAATCATCATTAGTACTCATGATAAGTGCACATAGGTTTGTTGTTTTGAAGAACATTTTCCTCTCACTTGGAAAATAAACATAGAATTTTGGTTGTGTTGCATGGCTTATGTTGCCAATTAATTATTTAAAATTTTAAGAATATACGTCATTTGGGCTTGTCTACTTGTATGTAGTTGGATTGATGCAATGTGATATTTTTGTGGTTAATTCTTTGTCAACTCCTTGTTCGGTTGTGTGAAGCTCCTTTCTTTCATTAATATGTTTTTCATGGTTTTGATTATATTATATTATATTAAAAAGAAAAATATATGTATTGCTACATAGTTGTACTCTGTTTGCAAACCCTTATTTTCGTTCATTCAGATCCCAGAAGAAGAGAAGAACCTTGGTCCCCAGGATCGCTTGATTCATGTTTACCACTTCACCAAAGAGTCTGCCCAAAATCAGATGGTATTGAAATGTGCATATCTGCTATGCCAACGATTAATTTTTGAGTCACGAACAGAGCATTCTTAATACTTTTTTTTTTAAATTTTGCCTCTTTTAGCAAATACTGAATTTCGGAGAACCCTTTTTCCTGGTCATCCATGAAGCTGAATCTCTTGCTGATGTTAAAGTGCGCATTCAAAGGAAGTTACAGGTTCCTGACGAGGAGTTTGCTAAGGTATCTTTTTTCTTCACTCATCAGTTCATATTTTTATCCCTGACTTTGTTCCAAGATTTGCGTTGGAAGTTCAACAATATTTTTTAACTTTATGTTACTATACATGTTTAACTGTGTTCGATATTGAACTCGGTTTTGATTCCACTGACCCTTGCAACTATTTTGTTGGTTAGTGGAAGTTTGCTTTCTTTTCACTGGGTCGTCCAGATTATCTTCAGGACTCTGATATTGTGTTCAACCGTTTCCAGGTATGTTTTCTTCTGATGTGTCTCATTTAAGCTTTTAACATTCAAAATTTATATTTTCAAGCTTGCTGAAACTATGTTTTGCTTTATTTCTTCAGAGAAGAGATGTTTATGGTGCTTGGGAACAATACCTGGGTTTGGAGCATTCTAGCAGTGGCCCTAAGAGGGCTTATTCAGTAAATCAGGTAACATAATTTTATTGGAATCTATATATGTCTAACCAATGACAAAGAACCTAGAAACCATTCTGATTTATGATACAACCAATTGAAGTCTCATGACAGACTAGAATAGATAACAATCTGAATATTCATAATTTACATGCTTAATTGCAGAACCGTCACACATATGAGAAGTCAGTCAAAATATACAACTAGAGTGAAGATTCAATGATCCGCCAGCACATTAGCACCATTGATAGGAATGACTAGCCTACAATGACATAAATGGCATCATGAAATGGCCACGTAAGAATGAATGATGTATCAGAAGGAAGGAACAAAGGAGGCTTGCTTTATCTGTTTGTTGGCTATATTTATTTCTTTAATGCGATCGCAGCAGGGTAGAAAGTCTTATTTCAGGTGTAATATTTTCTCAATGTTTGACACGCCCAGCACGTGCAATCCTTTCGGCTAGGAACTTGTCCATGCTCAGAGAGGTAGGTTGGCTTTCTGTAGACAGCTCCGATGTAATTTAGCAGTATATAAAAAGATTTTGCTGGGGATGTGTACTGGGTATAGATTGTTTTAGTAGATATTTTATTCTTTGTCTTTCTCAGTTTTGTTGACATAGAGGATCATGTAAAAGAAACCGTAGTGCCTAATTCTAGGTTATCATATTTTCCAGGCAAACTTTCTTGGATGTTTTTGTAGTTTAAAAAAGTGTTGTGCCAACATAAATAAAACCATAATTTTTTACAAGATTGAACATAGATAAAATGACCATGCTTTTGGGTGACATACCATTATTTGGTCGAAATTTCTTCAGAATAATCAATAATATAATAATGGATGTGACTTAAAAACAGGAGGTTGACCTATTTTTACAAATCTTCTATTTACCATTATTTCTTGCATAAATTACACTAATTATGTTACTTTTTTTCTTTTTTTTTTTGTATAATTTTGACATCAACCCTTTTGACAAATCACTGGTTAATAATTTAAGTGTCAGATTCTATACATTCTTGGTAATCATATTTGCTAAATTAAAATCACAGGGTTAAGCAATTGTCATGTAACAAACTGAAGCATGTTTCTTTGCCTTGTTGGTCACATCATTTTCCTAAGGCTAATTGCTTTGCATCTCTAAAAATAGAACCCTTGGATGAAGACATAATTTGTTTAGGAATCACTTAATATGATAGCTGGAATGGAACATTTCCAAGTTGCATGTTTCATCATGCTTCCTATATTAACTTAATATTCTTCCATGTACTATATGTGCTTTATAGTTCATCTCTCATCACAATGTACAAGAAACAGGAATCAGACAAGTCTTCAGTTCTAACTAATGATTTGTCAAAGATTTCCCAATTGATGAAAATGGACAAGGATACAGAGTTTGTGGGGTTTAAATTCCCTAGAGTTCCATGATAGATTTACATTTTACCATCTGCTTTCTCCAAATGCAAACATAAAATTCGTTCCTTTAGTGACCCACAGATTATTTATGACCCTCATTCTTTTAGTAAATTATCATGAAAAACATAAAAAAACTTAATACCTCCCATGAAGTTAGAGTTTTCATGTAGGACGAAATGCAGCCATAATCATCTTTCCATACCTTCATCACAGGGGCATTAGCTTCTAAGGACATTGGCTCATCTTTCAATTCCCCTTTATTCACAACAAATGATAACAATAGTCACTACACTCATTACTGCAGCATAATGAAACTCTTAATTCACTATTTGCTTTCTACCTTCCATCTTCCCAGGATGTTGACTTGGAACCTTTATCTCATGCAATGAGCCCCGGTAACATCTAGTATTGAAAGAATTATAGTTAAAAGTCTTTCTTTTACAAATGGAATATGTTTTTTTTAAAAAAAAAAATTAAAATTGATCAGTTATATTCAGGCAGTTCTATATATGCCAGCCTCAAACCTGTATGATGTTATAGTGAAAGACAAGCACATTCTATGTTTTTTTTTTGGTAAATAAAAGAATATATAAAGAAAAAACTGACAGGCGAATCCGATACAGCATAAGCGTAACGATAAAAAACCACCTGCAGCCCAAACAACAAAAGGAAAGTCTAAGCCAATTCTAACCGATCTTCTTGGGAGCCTATCTAGGCTCCTGCCGGTATAGAACCCAAAAAAAAGGGAAAGCACATTCTATGTTCCTACGATTTAGTATGGCATTCAAATTTGTTACCAATTTCCAAACATCCTTTCTACTTACTAGCTAAGAAAATGAAAGAAATCGCAAGAAAACTGAATGCACTAACAGCCTAAATCAAAACTATATTTTAATGAAAATTAACAAGGAGAGATAAAGTGAAGAAACTACTTATATCAATTACTTATCACAAGGATCATTCCAATTTCAACACAAATTTTTGTTTGTTTGCTAGAAAATGAAAGAAAACAAAAGAAAATTGAATACTTCTTCAACCACGATACCAGACGACATCCAATCCAGCAAACTGAGATCAGAAGTGACGGTTATAACTCGGCGGTTGAGGCACTGGATGAAGGTTGACGAAGCTGAATCGAGAGGGACGGGACGCCGCTGCAGAGATTGCTTCAGAGCTTCGTAAATGTTGTCTACATGGTTGCAGAAATGAGCTAGGGTTTTGCAGAGGTTTGAAATGGTTTCCACTATTGCTGTTGTCGTTGAGCTCCATTTGAGTATCCTTTTCGCTTTCTGGCACGCTTTGTTGGTGAATGTTTGAACTCAAAGCCATTTGACATTATTTTGAATTGACTCAAATTTAAGAAATTTGATATTATTTTGAATTTGAATCAAATTTTTAATGCCAAGGTTTCTTAAATAATAAACTTTTGCATCAAAATTTATAAAAAATCAAATACTCATTCGTTAATCAAAATTAATAGTTAAATTTAATAATCAATTATTAAATTTAATTTCTTAAAAAGATATTTTTATTTTTTTGAATAAAAATTTTAAAAAATAAAATTAATTTGATAAAAATAATAATAATAATTAATAAATTAATACAAAACTTTAAAAATTAATAAAAATTATAAAATATGAAATAAATTAAAACCACCGCCATAATAGTGTTGTCAATGGCTTTTTTTAATTTATTTTATTTTTATAAATTTATTATTATATTAATATTATTTTATATTAAAATTTATTTTAATATTAATATTATTTGTATTTTTTAGTAGATAGTATGTTAATAAAATTGAATAAAAATTAGTTAATATATAAATATTTGATTTTTTAATAGTTTTTAAGTAATAATTTATTGTTTAAAGAAATCTTATACAAGAATAAATCGTTTGACCAATTTTTAATTCATAAAAGATTATAAGTTATTGAATCAATCTAAACATTAATCAAGTTTGAATTAAATAAAAAAAATATTGATTATCTAAGTCAAACTTTTAGTTAATAAGTATTGAATGGAATATTAAATAATTATTTATTTTATTATTTTTTTGCCTAATTTTAAGATAACGGTTCTATATTTTATTATTTTTTTGTTCTTTTTATAAAATCTGTTTGATTTGGTGTACTGATTTTCAAAAATTAAAAAAACTAGTAATTTTGTTATATTCTTTAATGAATCTCGAACTGATTTTTCAAATAAAAAATTTTTTTTTTAGTTTTATTTACAAATGACTTGTTAAGGGTGTATAAATAACTTTTTCAATTTTAAATTTAATTTAAATTGTCTACAAAAGGTTTTTTATTTCAATTTTCAGGGATGTAAATGTACGTTTGACTCTTAGAATTGAAGTGCAAACATTTATATTAAATAAATTTAGTACAGAATGTCCGGAGGCGCCTGTAGCTCAGTGGATAGAGCGTCTGTTTCCTAAGCAGAAAGTCGTAGGTTCGACCCCTACCTGGCGCGCAGCAGCCTCTCATTTGAAAATTATTTTGCATTTTATTATATATTTGAGTTCAATTTTGTTTTAAATTTTCTTTTGTTCCTTTTTTTTTTTTTAAACTCTTTTTAACAAATAAAATTATTATAAATCTAAGTATGCTCATACTTTATTTATATCATAATATTTAATTACAAAAAACAATTTTACCCCACCCACTCCGTACTTTATCGTAGAGGCACTAGCCCACTCTCAAATTTAAGTATTAAATTTTATGTAAAAAAACATTAAAAAGATTGAAAATACCTTTTAGTGGTTGATTTTTAAAGTTGAAAGTTTAAATTAAATTCCTTATATTGAAAGTAAAACGATAAAAATAATTTTTTTTTTTTTTTTGCAAGGATGAGATAGAGATTAGGATATTCAATTCTGTGAGAGTTGGATTCGAATTAAACCAAACTCAAACTTAGGCTTGTTTGATTTAAGTTTGAGTTTGGATGGTCTTAAAGAAGTCAAACTGGAGTTTAAGCTTGAATGCAACAAATTTTTATATAGGTAAAGTTCGAGTTCAATATGAGGAGCTAAACTCGAGTTTGACTAGTTATTGTAGCCAAAATTTATTTATTTACAATAAATATGTTATTTATGTTTTGTTAGAGATATAAAAATATTTATTATCACTTTTTAAAAACATAAATATATTTACTATGATTTGTTGGTAATATGAACATATTTGTTATGACTTATTAAAAACATAAATATATTTATTATGACTTATTAAAAACGTAAATATATTTATTATGACTTATTAAAAACGTAAATATATTTATTACAATTTATTAGAAATATAAATATGTCTATATCAAACGATTAATTCTCACCCAAGGTTTTCTTAAATGACAAAATGCTCCTTAAAAAATTTGATAAAATCAAATACTCATTCGTTGACTAAAATCAATAGTTAAACTTAATAATCAATCATTACATTTAATTGGTCAAAGAGATATTTTTGTTTTTTAAATAAAAAAATAAAAAAATATAAATAATTAAATTAAATTTATTACACATTCAAAGTATAAAATAATATTAAAATAATAAAAAAATTTTAAGAATCAATCACCGTTGCTAGCAACATCTTCAATGATGGTGATTGCTAAAAATCTAATCAAGTGACTGAAAATTATCACCTAGTTAGATTGATAGTCACTTTGATGGTAAAAACAGTTAAATCTAATTGTTAATGATCTAGTGAAAACGACCAAATTTAGTCGTCTTTGTCATAAAAAATGGTCAAAAACAACTGATATGCATGGAACCAGTCATTTTCAACCAACTACAATAGCAGAGACAACTAGATTTGGCTATTTCTACCATCGAAACAGTCATATCTGCTCACCAATCTAACTTAATAGTCATTTCTAATCACCTGGTTAATTTTTTCAGCTGCTTGTTCAATTTTTTTTATTTTTTTTATTTTAAAAAATTTTTAATTAATTTTTATTGTTACTTTAATTTTTTTTTATATTAAATTTTACTTTAATATTAATACTATTTAATTTTTATGGAGGGTATTTTGGTTATTTACTATAAAATGTTAAAAAAATTGGAAGGAGGGTGGGTATTCAACTTTTTAAAACTTTTTGAATGGAACTTTGTCATTTAAGAAAACCTTGGGTGGGCATCAATTGTTTGACCATATATTTATTATAATTTATCGAGAATGTAAATATATTCATTATAACTTATTGAAAAACATAAATATATTTATTTATAATTTATCAAAAATATAAACATGTTTATAATTTATAAAAAAAATTAAATTAATAAATTATAATTAAAAATGTTTAATTCAAGTTAGCAAACCAAGCTCGAGTTTGGCTCTTACAGTTCTAGTTCAAGTTAAAAAAATTTTAAAACCATAGTTTGAGTTCAAACTACGATAATTTGTTTTAGTTTTATTTGAGTCAAACTCAAAAACGAGTTCAAACATATTTGGCTCGAATTTAGCCCTCAACCTAACATTCCCCATTCCATTACCACCTTTACTAAGGTTATGATATATCAACATATGATTCATTATTTTTGGATATTGGATAAGATATCTCGGTGCTATTTGATAGATGACAACGACCACCTAAATTTATAGTCACAGTGGAGTTGAGTTGTTGATTAATGTAATATTCTTTGGTCATTGTTCCAACAATCAAATAATGTAAATAATGAATATTATGAGATAGACGCTACTTATATACTTCAACCTTGATGAAATATTAATTGATAAAAGAAGTTGATTATATAGTATTTGGATTATTGCAGGTTTACTTTTTGCTTTCGCTTTGTTATTTGGGTGGTCATATTACCTTGTTAGAAAGTCACATGGTATGTGAATAGAAGGCTAATTCATTGTAGAATAGTCATGATTTTTTTCATTGCAAACATAATAAAGAACCTATGAGTCACACATAATAGGGGTTGACTACCAAGATTAAAAAGCCTTAGGTTTGTTTAAAGTTGAATACATCGAGTTTACTATTAAAGATGATGATTTTGAACTCTATATGTTTGTTGAACTTAAGTGAGATTAATACTTACTATTAAAAAGGTTATTATGATGAGACATCCATGACATAGGTTACGTACTTACAAACAAGTGTTGTAACCATAAAAATGATGTATTGTTCACTATATGCACTCACAAAAACGTATGCACCTATAAAGTGGTGTTTTGGGAGAGAGTTGATCGAATGACATCCAAAAAGAGATGTCTAAACATGTTCATGCATACCGTGAATTACAATTACATAAAAGATTGAGTTACATGGCTATGGTTGAAATTCCTACCTCAACCTCTTCTACTTGACATAAGGATGAGAAATTGAATAAAATGAGCTCTAGAAAATTCTTTCACCATAGAATTTGATGATTGTAAATACATGCGACACATTTCATGTCATTTGAGATAGGGTTTAAAAATGAACCCCAAATGATGAAAGAGACTATGAATAAGAATACAAGATAAATGATAAAAAGGAACCATAAGATACGATTTGATTGTAAAATATATACTCTTACTTATTGAATGTTTTCGTTTGATTTTGCAAGTGAGAAATAATTAACAACTGTTTGACAGTGATACAACTCTATCGAGGCGTGAAGAGATTCCAATGTTGATGTTTTTGTTTATTTTTATATATATGTTCGATATGATTATACGGACACATTTAATTTGAGCTATATACTTGACACTTTGGGATATTGGACTTGCATTTATACGATAAAGGGTATTTTGATAATTTTGAAATGTTATGGATACTTAAATTACCTGATATGCATAATTGGTTAAGAGGTAGCAACACTTTCCTCCAATGGGTAAGACTTTTGGAGGGGGTATAAGAGTTTAGGGATGATAATTTCATTCCTTGGAATGATTGTTCCCTATTATTATATAAACAAAACATTTTCACCATAGCCACATAACATAACTTTTCATCACTCTACCGTTGCCTTCACTTCAATCCATATAATTGATCTTGCAGTCAATCTTAGCTCCTCTTGGTTTCTACAGATCTTGTGATCACGACAAGCTCTTTATGTACAACAAAGTCCCTCAAGTTACTCCATCAAGCTTCATGTGAGCTCCCCCCTAAGAGCCATGGCAGCTCTTTGAATGGCCCTGGCAACCCTCCACACCTCATGCTGAATCAGTGCCTGCCTATCTCTCTTCCTCATACTTCTCGATTGAGAAATTGCATCTGCTACTCCAGGAAAGAAACCCAGTTTGCTTTCGTAGTCACCAGGAGGTCCATAAATCTACAATGAATAGTGCCATTGTCGCTATATTTCATTGTCCGCACAAAAGTATGGTTTGTAAGCAGAGTTTACTGAATTCAAAAAGAAAAATCTTACAAGATGTTTGAACCATTTCCTTCCTTGAAGCCCATCTGCATCGAGGAAGCCTCTTTCGGCAAGCATCAGCCGATCATTCAAAGCTCGAATGTTCAGAACAGCAACATGGCCTATGGGTTCTTGCCCTATCAATTTCTGCACTCAAACCAAATGAATGCTTCAAAATAAACAAAAGTAATAGCAAAAAGTCTCAGGGACGGTATCTACAGATATGCTCATGAAGTTTTGGTAAATTTCTTTCTGTGAATTTCACCTTTGCTTCTACTTCAGCTTCTTTAGCAGCAGAGGCAAGTTCTTGAATCGCCATGGTTAAAGGATCTAAAGATGTAGTCCCATCCAACAGGTCACTCAAGACATCTGTATGGACCTACTGAGGAACAAGGTTTAAAAAAGAAATTACACATTTAAACAACTTTTAAACTACAATGTATTCACTCTAAATTCAATGGCCTTTTCTTTATGTCATATGAGCTCTCATTAATAAGCCCTCTTAGTTGAACAGTATAACATTTATAGTAACCTTAAAATTCTCATCTAAATTGCCAGGGATCATATGAGTGAAAAATTAATGCTTTCCATATGGACATATGGCTGTATGACAGATTACAGCAAACTAGGACACTCAATCAGTGAGTTTCAATTATCTTGAGTCCAAACTGAGATTTACTTTCATTCGTATAATCTTTAACTCAACTCAACAATGTCTATGCTTTAATCTCAATTAATTGTTAATATATTTCACAGGGAGAAAACGAAAAGGGAAAACTTGAGGAGCCCTAGCATACCTGTAATTGATCGGCGTAAGAGAGGTAATTGAAAGGTAAAATTGAGTCATCAGCCAGGCGAAGGGCTAGAAGTCCCCATACTCCAGCAACTAAAACAGCATATGAAAAAAAGAGTAAGATTATGCCAAACAAATGATGATAAAATTTATGATTCATTAAATTTATTTGTAAGTCAAAAGTGTGTTTGTGCGTGTGTATTGCCCACATCAAAAGGAATGACAAAACTAACCAGCCACATGCCGCTGAAAAAATGGGTCTGCATGGTTGACCATCCAGGTGTACGAGTCAAAAGCAGTATGATAGACAGGAAAATCTGTTTGACAGTGAAAATTCTTAAATTACCAGATCTTTAGCTTAAGAAAGTCTAATTTGCTACTCAAATTAAATATTATATTCATATAATCACAATTAATATGATAAGACCATATCTCAAATCACAATCGGCCAAAAAGTTCATAAAAGTAGAAGATGAAGTCATGCCAATTCATTTAATATTATTAATCAAATGCAATATTGGAATATTCTTCAAATTGCTAAGAATGAACACTATGATTTTTGTTACACATGCAAAGTTATGCAAAACTTAAATGTGATATCTACTCAGCTCCCAACTTAAACCCAAAAAAAAAAAAATTGCCAATAATTTTTGTAGGGTTTGAGAGGAATACCTCTTCCATAGTATACATCAACAGAAGGAATCCCAGCAAGCTGCACAAAAGGAGCAAAATCTGAATCCACTCCACTGAGTCTTTGGATCTGCAAATCAGACAAGACAACCCAATAACATATACCAGAAAAGTTTCATGCCCCCAAGAAGACTACTACAAAGGACAAAAATTTGAATGCACGAGACACCAGTAGGTTCTGTTAAAGCCCTAGGGGAAAAGAAAAAAATGACAGGAGAGATTTTTCTTGCTTTGCCAGTCCCTTGGTTCTCTTATAGTAGTAAATCAGTAGGACGTCACATTAAAATGGAAGTGTAAATGTAGATTACAATAACAAGTATTTAGGCCCTTACATTGACAACACTGTTTGCCGTTGCCCATTGATCATACACAGTTGCATCATCTGAATCAGGATCTTTGACCTGAATTTACTATACAATAGTTAATGATCAGACCAGTAACGTTAACTAATATGTGATCAGAGAAACCACTCAAAACATTTTGAAATTATTGTAACTTCATCCCCTCAATAACTTACATTTTTTGTCACCTCAATTAGAAGACTATCTAGCTGAGGAGTTGCCCCAGCAAAGAAACCCGGCCCTTGAACTGCACAATCCACGTTAAGATAAGCCACTGCTTTTGCACCCAAATTGACAAGGTTCTGTTCAACCCACTCGGTGGATCCAACCTGAAAGCACAAGTAACCAATATGTGAACTTGAGTCGAAGACTTTAAAGCACAAAACTAGTAGTAAAAGAAGTCTCTTTTGATCCTATATTCTCTAAGCTATCCATGACATATACACACAAAGCTCTTAAAGAAGCAACTCCGTTGCCGTGGAAACATCATTAATAGCATGCATGTAGAGACATTAACAACAACAGGATCCCAAAACTCCCCTCAGCTTCACAGAATTCAAATAAAATATTTGTTCTTTACTTCAATTCAAGTTTCCTACCACTAACGAATCAACTGTTTTCACAATTAGAATCAGTGCAGCAGCCATTTAACAGGAAGTTATGATAAATACTTAAAGGCCTCTCTATTTAAAATTGAAATAATGGAACTTTGGACTGTTTGACCAACAATGTGTAGTACATTAAATGGCATGGGCGGTAATTGCAACTGAAAAGCAGTTGAAGCTGCGAGGCAGCAAGGGTCAAGCAAGATAAGATATGTCAGAGAATTTATTTTCCCTAAACATGTAAAATTGCTGATAAAGAATTAGTTGGGTTCTAATTGAGTTCCTATGGGTCCTCATTCTTACAAACTACAATAACTGTGAATTATTTATATTTATCTGATGCCTTTTCCTTGATGCATTATGCATAACATTTAAGCCACAGCCAATTTATATAATTCTTTCTGAACAAAATATCATTACAAGCACTCAAAATTCAGCAGCTAACACAGTGCAAGTAGATTCAAAACAATGCATATGAATGAACAGTGAAACTGATTATTACCTACCATCCCAAATTCTTCGGCATCCCAGCTGCAGAGAATAATTGTTCTTCGAGGGCTCCAACCCTCGCGCATCAACATAGCATATCGCCGGGCAATGTCAAGTAGGGCTGCTGTCCCGCTGTTTGGGTCAACAGCCCCATACGTCCATGCATCTCTATGGTTGCCAAGAAGCACATAGCGATCAGGCTCTTCTAGCCCTCTTATAACAGCAAAAATATTATGAATCGTTGCCACCTTTTCTTCCCCCTAGAAGAGAAGTGAAATTTTCTTTTTAATCAAGACATATTTGGAAACAGTTTGCCAAAACTGATAGCACACTCTATTAGAAGAAAAGGAGAATGAGAGGCAATACATTGAAATGCAATTTTAAGTCAATAAAACACTTGCGCCAAGTTTTAACTTAAGGCATTAAAAACATGTGATGAGATGAAACAAGGATAAATCTTAACCCTACGTTTTTACAATATATCCTCTCCACCTAACAGAGGTAGGATCCTGATTTTATCCACCTAGAGTAAGAGTTCCTTAATCCATTAGCTACCATATATTTGCACTCGAAGCAAGTGGTGGGTGCCTGTCATGTACCATAACAGCACAAACCAACCTACAAACTTACCCGACAGAATTCCCTTGCAAGCATAAAAATTTTCATTCCATTTAAACTGTCATCTTAAGGCCATGCATAATACTCATAGTTTACCAGGATTGACAACAACTTGCCCAAATTGGAAATTCTGTCCCAAGTCCAAATTACACCTTTTTTGGAATCATATTACCCAACATATCAAATTCTCCGAGGTTCAAAAAAAAGCTCAAACTATAGAGATAGTCAACAGTTGCTTGTAATTCAATTCAATTCAATTCACACAACCTAAACAAATCAAAATTCCAGCACCTAAAAAAGGTAAACCATACTAAACAAAAAATCAACAATAACATGATATGGTAAGACCAAAGTGATACAAAACAGGTTGCCGACAACATTTGACCATATGATGCAACAAACCAAACAAACAAACAATCAACCAAGCGAGCAACCTGGTAGGTCAAATTCACCAAAGTCGGTCCCGGCCCTATCCTCCCACCATTAACCCGAACCAATTCACCCCAAGACTGAGGCATAAAACCACCAGCAAGAGACGCCAAAATGGTTTGTGCACTCTCAAAAGACAAGGGCAAAGATGGAATTTTAGGAAACCTCTTCGAAACCTCATTGTCTTTCAAGTCTAACCTCTCCCCACCTTCAACCCCAGCCCACCCTGGACTCAGTGGGTCCCCCATTCCTCTCATCACTGTCCCTCTCTCCACCCCATCAACACCACCGCTCCTTAACGTATCCCTTTCCACGTACAATAGCACTCCCAGCGCACCTTTAGCCTCAGCTATATTTATTACACCACCCCTCGACAAAGTCTCTCCTTTCCTTGCCATCACTATGGACCCACTAACATTCACCCCCATCACCTCCAGTGCACGGTAGTCCTCCTCCCTCCCGTAATTCACAAACACCACCTTACCGTACGCCGACCCAGATGGTGAATACGCGTGATAGGGCTGCACAATGTCAAAGAACGCATTTTGAGCGACACCCTTTTCCGTTAACGAGAAGTTAGCAACAACACCGTTGCTAAACTGCGCCAGGAGAGAAACATGTTGAGGATAAGATAAGAGGGTCTTATACTTCACAGTATGAGTTTCAAGGCCGAGCTTTTCAAAGTGTGAAAAAACATATTGTATTGTATCCAAAGAGGGCTTTGTGCCGGCAACGTGAGAGTGTTTAGTGAGGGAACGGAGATAATCTGAAAGTGTGAAGTTTGAGGCAAAAGAGAGAAACTTTTTGGGAATCTCAGAGGGGGATGTAGAATAAGAACGCTGTGGGTGATGCAGGGAATAAAAACCCAGAATGCAGAGAATGAGAAAGAGCAGAAAGCTGATAAGAGGCGAGGGCGGTTTTGTAGGGAAAGTGAAGAGGGAGGTGGAGTGTTTGGAGGAGATTAAAGGCATTGTTAGAGAAATAAAGAGAGGAAATTTTGGATTGTTTTAGAGAGAGAAAGTTAGGGCTTTGATGGAGATCACAGTTACAGAGGAAGAAAGCAAAATACTTTTGGAGCATATGGGTGCCAGTGGCACAGCAGGGTGGTGACACTGAAGCTCAAGGGAGGTGCGTTTTGTAATAAATGAAAACTGTCCTAAAAGAGTTTCTAAGATTTATTTTGGCTTTTTTTGGTGAGTATGATTCATGGATGGAAGAGTGGGACCATGAAATTTTATAAATAAATAAATAGATTAGTTATAGATACGTATAATGACATGGTATCCGATACTAAACTTAAGTTAAAAATTTAAACACTTGGTGAGTGATAAGAATCTAAATGTTATTTTTAAGACCTAAATGCATTAAACTAAACCTGAGGGACCAAAAGGATTAAAATGAATGCCTGTTTGTTTGTGGTGACTACAGAATGAGAATCTTTGTTTTTGCATTCGTTTTTTTATTTTGGTGGGGAGAGCATTAAGTCTTGTCATGTGGACATGGCGATCCCACCAATAATCATTGCATCATATACCATGCTTTTGTAAAGGAGAAAAAAAAGGGTGCTGTTGAGAAGACAACATGGTCCCAAATTAAATTTGATGCTCCATTGCTAATCATAGTTGTCTTTACTCAGAAAGGTAGGCTTTTGGGATTGATAACAATCATTAGATCCATGATATTACACATACCCATAACATGATCTTTGATTTGTAAATAAAGTTTATATGTATTACATTAATTTCAATTATCATTACTCATAACTATAACTAGAGATCTTTCATACTCCTATCATGGAATTATATGTTTCATAAACAGTAAAAACCAAACCAAAAGAAAATATGAGAAGATCTAGGGCCCTCTGCCAGAAACTCAAGGATGAAGCTAACAGTTTCAGGTGAAATGTGGCAGGCAAAACAAAAGAGATCAGGGCACAAACAGTGCTTCCCACAAGTGACACAAAAACTCCAAATCCAGGCACACATGAGGCTAAAGTTGCCATCCTAAAACCAAAATTGCCCTGCTCATGTAAATGTAAAACTTTGCTAATTTTGTCATTGAATTGTCAGAAACACTACTGGGCAGCTTCTGAAACCATGTAATTTTCTTCAACTCCTGTTCTACGATCTCATGAACTGGATGTACCATGATTGGGAACGTGAATATGAGCCCCAAGCACAGCCCCATCTGCCAAAAGAACATTAAATTAGCGATAGAAGTTGAAAGAAATAATGTTGATCCAGTATGCACATATAGACAAGAGAGGCTTGTAAAAAGATAAATGCATCAAACTTTATGGAGATATATCATATGCTTTTGGATAAGATGGATCATATTCACCATGTCATTAACTATGACACGGAGAAAAAGGTGAACAGAAAGGCTTAAAGTACCAAATTTCATGGCTTTTCAGATGAATAGAACTTGGCCTAATGCCAAAACTGGTCCTGATTAATCTTTCAAAAGTGCTATTTATAGTGGGGAACAAGCACTAGAAACTTCAAGATTCAATCTTTAAATTATTGAAAAAACCAAAACCAAGTAAAAGAAAAAGGATATCAAATGTATCGTGCCATCTCTGTAATACATCATATTTTATTTAACAGAGCCAATGCTATTAGATACAGGAACTGAACTGGGTCTGATTCTGGATTTGGTCCAAAATTTTTAATCTCAGTCTACACGTACTTCTGAACAAGTACTATAAACACCAAAAATCAAGTCGCGGATCAAATCTTGAAAATATTTTACTACTTTATTAACGTGCTAAAATACAAAATTTAGGACTAACTTATGTGGATCAAAGATGATGAGATTTTTTCCCACAATATTAACTGACAATGATAAACAGCTGTCGAGATGAACTAACATTAAGCTTCATTCGTTTTTTTCAATATGAGTATAGCAAACATATTTGGAGGAGCATACTTGAGATAAGCAACAAAAGCTATAAGGAGCAAAACTCAGGAAAAATATATAGAAGAAATCTCCAGAAGGGTGGAATGATAATAGATCGTGCAATGTAATTTGTAAATTCGGTTTGTGAGCCACTTTGTACCCAATTTGGAGAGAGAGGAATAATAGGAATTTCTCTAGGGGAATGCAAAAAAAGGGATTATGGGAATGATAAAAAACTTGATTAGAGACAAAGCTATCGAGTTATTTAATGTGAATATCTAAAGAAAATGAGAGAATAGCCAAGAGTGTGGCCTTCCTAAATGCATCTTCAAAGGCAAGAAATTGAGCCGTAGGGAAGGTGACGAGGAGGGTAGTAAAGTTGATGGGATAGGTCCTCTACAAGTTAAAAGTAGGGATTATACTGGTTTGTCCTTGCAATAATTGTTTTGTTTTTTTCGAACTTTATCACGATGTTCTTTCCAAGAAGAAACCCAAGAATAGTTTTCAACTTGAGTTTTAGAGGAAGCCTTGGTTGGGAATTGGAGGCCCTAACCCAGGGGTTTGTCCCTGTGCATGACCCAACCTTTGTTTAATAATATTATTACTGATAAAAAAAAAACACTGAGCTTCATTTTCAAAGTCCTAGAACTATCCCAAATCAAATGCAAAATGAGACAAGCAAGAAATTTGAGATAAACAATAAATTGCAAACGTTAGACAGAAGTTAATAAAGGGTAAATCAATGAAATTGCCTGGACTGCATTGGAAGACCAATTGTGGGGCAGGATGAGAGTGACAATATTTTTGGTCCAATCACCATGAGCCAGAACGGCACTTTAAAGATTAATGTATCAAGTGATGATGTCTACGTCCTTATAAAACACTTTACAGATCTGTCTTGAAGTGATGTAGGATAAAGTACCAAGAGCTGTAAGCTCTAATACTAGATAATATAGAATAAAACGAAATAAAACTGTAATTAAAAATTAATTTACCAAGTGAATGTGTTTAAACCTTTATAAGCCATTCCACAAATCTATTCACAGGTGACGTGGGACTCACTACATAGATCACATGTGACCAGGAAGCCAAACATAAGATACACGAAAGAGTAACACCAGCGAAAACCTGAGCCAAGAGTTCGGAAAATCTGCCTCTCTCTTTCATGGATGACTCTAGAGCCAAAGTCATCCCAAACCCTTCAAAACAAAACACTGCCACGCCTCCGGCAGACGGCAGAGCCATCTTGTTTGACCACTCGAGCCGTGGCTAACACATCGCTGATATCGGCAAAAATACTGAAAGGTGAAAGAGATGACAGAGAATTGATCCATGCAAGGACAATCTGAAAAGGAATTACCAGGAATATGGAGGAAGAGTTTGTGAGATTGTGGCTTTTAAAAATTGATGAAAGGTTTTGGCCAATGAACAGTAAATATGCCACAGCGCCTCCACATTGTGAAATGAAAATCAAAAACTCAGTCAAATATCTCCCTGTTGTTCCCATGCATTTGAAACCCATATCTCCATATGTTTTTGCCTCCGTTAATACTTCTTCTGATGCTAATTTCTCTCTGCATTGAACCTGTGCTCAAGAAATTGAACTTAAATAAAGGGCTTCTTGGCTGTGAAAAAACACTAAATTTATACACAAAAGAAGAGAAAGGAAATAGAAACTAAGAAGAAGAAATTATAGAAGTGCCTCTAAAAAGTACTTTATACAAACCAACAATTTATATGAAACAATGAAAAATAATCTGATTTCTTCAACAGCTTAAGAGATGATTGATTAAAAAACCTGCATCTGGGTTCTGAAAAAAACTAAAATTAAACGCAAAAGAAGAGAAAGAGGGAAACTAACAATAAGAAATTATAAAAGTGCTTCTAAAAAGTACTTTATATAAACCAACAATTTAAATGAAACAGTGGAAAATAATCTGCTTTCTTTAAACATTTTCCACTGGGGTATCTGAGTTATGAAAAAGCTCTAAGTCTAAACAAGAAGAAGCATGCAGTAATACGTGGGGAGCCCTGCAACAAGGACACCAAGAGATCCCGCAGCCCAGCCAGCAACTTTGAAAGCAAATGAGAGGCCTAAAACGCCGGTGCCGACGTTTGACACGATGATGTTGCCAAGAGTTTGGCAGGTTGAGGCGGTTCCCAAAGAGCAAAAGCTTTCCGGGAGAGGAACCTCAGTGGTTTTGTCAGCTTGATGTGCAGTTACAACTGGGGCACACGGAAACGGGTTTTTCCAGAGACTGAAGAATAAGAAAAAGAAAATCAATGGCCAGGGGCTCATCCTCGATTGTGATTGTGATAGCAGTTCGAGTTCCACATAAATTCTTCTTCCACATAACTCTGGGACAAGACAGAGATAAGGACAAACAAGGGTGTTTTCCATTGGCATGTGACAGGCTCGCCTCTATGCCTACAATTATTTATTTTTTTATTATTATTATTTGAGTTACAATTTTAGTAATAATTTCAATAATTACATCACACAATTCAGTCCAGTAAGGCAATCCACTTGAACTAGATAGAGTACTGTTGGACTCAAGCTCACTTTGGTAGGATTTGAGTTTGAATTCGAAACTTAGAAGTTTAAGTTTAAACTTAATATAGAAATGATTAATTCAAATTCAATTTGAAAAACTAAATAAAAGTTTATAATTTATATATTTATCAATCGTTTTCATATTCAAAATTTAATATTAGATTGTATATGTGATTTTTAAAAGTTGATGGAGTAAGAAAAAATTTCATACAAGATGTACAAATTTATCAGGATAAATATAAGTCTTAGGAGGGTAATTGTAAAATTTCGAACTGTAAATCTAAAATTCCAAAATTTTGATTTTTAAGTGTTTGTTAATACTATATAATTTATGTAAATAGGAACATGCTTAAATTTAGTACTCAAATCATTTAAATTTGAACTTAGTTTGAATTTGAATTCAACTTCGTAATGCTTTGACATGTAACCTTACTTCTAATTTCACTTGTTAAAATGATCCACTTAACTTTTCATAATAGATGTTGTTAAATTGGATTATTTATATCTAAATAAGTATATGACAAGTTTATACTTAATTTTTAAATTTAAACTTATTTTTTATTAATAATATTTAACTATTTTAGAAAATATATATAATTTTAATCAATCCATTATATATTATATAGAGGTAACCAAATATCTCAAATAATGTCATAATTGTCATTGAGATTAAAACACAATCTTCTTTATTTTTTTTAACTAAAATAATGATGATCTAATAGTTGATCATGTACAGGTTAAAATGAATTTGAAATGATATATAGTATGAGCCACCAATAATATGCAATGTAACATAAAATGAGAAGATCAAACTTTGATCTGGGCATATATTCGTTGTTGTGTGATTTTTGACTCATGAATACACGTGAAAGTACAAGGGTTGTAGTTTAATACCTATGAAATGTTTTACGCACAATACTAATAAATTCATGAGCCTTCAAATTGGGCTGACCTGAAACGTTTTTAAGACCCAAGGCATCACCTAGGCTTTTCAGGGCAGACCTTCCGAGCCTTTAATGGATCAGTTTGCATATATTTTTAAGGCCAGACGACAGCCCACCCAAGGTTTCCTTAAATGACAAACTCCCACCCATAAAAGTTTAAAAAGCCAAGTGCCCGCCCTCTTCCTATGAAAAGACCAAAATATCCTTCATAAAATCAATAATATTAATATTAAAATAATATTTAATATAAATAATATTAAAAACAAATTTAAAATAAAATAATAATAAAATAGTCTGATTTTATTAACAATTAGATTTAACTGTCGTTAGCAATGGTGACCAACGTTAAACTTACTAGATGGTCAGAAACAGTCTGATTCTATTGACAACTAGATTTGATTGTTTTTACCATCGTGACAATCAGATCTGATTACTAATACAATCAGTTATCGTTTTCAGCCATCTGATGACGTTAAAGATGGTCATCGTCATCGATGACAGTGACTGCTTTTTAAATATTTATTTATTATTTTTATTATTTTAATATTTTTATAAATATTATTTTTAATTTTAATTTAAAAAGATAAAAATACCCCTTTTAATATGGATATTTAACTTTTAAAACTTTTACGAATGACAACTTATCATTAAGCAAAACCTTATGTGACAATATATCATTCGGCCACAAAATATATGTTTGTTTCCCCAAAAGATGTGAGAATAAAAGGAGTTAATTTCTAAAATCAACTGAGCAAAAAATTAATTTTATATTTAAATGATAGCCCCATACTTTAATAAAAAAACATTTTTTACTTTAAAAACCAAATAAAAAAGAATATTTTATATAATTACTATTTTACCCTTCTCTCTATCAGAATCTGTGGACAAAAATGCATTAGGGGTGGGTATTTAGTTTTTTTAAAGTTAACAGGTGGCATTTGTCATTTAAGCAAATCATAGGTGGGAACAAGCTTTTGGCCAATTCTAAAAAATTGCACAGGTTTTTGACACCAAATGGAGTTTAAGGTCTACCCTCTTACTATATTACCTGCTTGAAAGCAGGTTCACGAGAATAAAAAACCAACAAACTATTCACATGACACCCCTTACAGTGTGAAAATTAAGAAGGTTTATGTTCATTTCAACACGTTTACCAAATCAGGATTAGCTCTCCAGTCTTGGAATGCATATTTTATTTTACTCTTCCTCTTTATTAGTCGGGTGAATGTGGAGGTTCACTAGAAAACGCAATGTCACTGTTAATCATGAGATTTGTTATTTTTCTTTCAAAGGAGCTTGGAATAGAAGCGTTGAGGACAACGAAAAGAACTAAAGCAGATTTCTACCGGAAATCATGAATTCAAGAAAGCTCATTCCTCCACATATTTGCTTCTAAATCTACCTCTCCGGTCCCTCACCTTTTTCCTAGGGCTGATTCATACATGTGCTTATCCCTGAAAGTGGCGACAAAGAAATGCTGTGTCCTATGATGCTTTGCCTCTCTGCTGCATTAGAGTTAGTCATCCTACATTTACTTTGAATGAAGATAAAAATTTACCTATTAACTGCGAGCCATGGGGATTAAATCCCCCCTTCACCAATATTCGAGGGAAAGGGTGAGGTGGGGTAACTGGTTAAAACAAAAAAAAAAGATAGTAGATCTTGGGATTTTTTATGGAATCATCAAGCAAGAAGGCTTGACCTTAGTTCGTTTTTTTTTTTTTTATCCATTGTAATCTATTCAATCTAACACTTTCATGTCCTCATTCTGCAATTGAATTTTTTAATATTCGATTTAGAAACCATGTGATAATAAAAAGGATGATAAACCAAATAAACATAGCCTTCATGTTGTATTTTTTGATCTCTCTCTCTCTCTCTCTCTCTCTCTCTTCTGTTATTTTTAGTGCAATAATGTAGCAGAAATGATGAGAAATGAGAAGAGATTGAAATGGTAGCTCAACCATGACCATCAACAGTGGGCTGAAAGAGCCACCTGAACAAGGGTTTGTTTGGCTTTTTACTCTAGCTAAAAGTGAGCACTCGCAGCCTAACTTATTGGCTAAAATTCCTGTTCCAATTATTGGTCTTTGCATGTTCTTCCAATGAATGGAAAGAAAGTAACTGTACGTAGTGAGGAATTGGAAGAAGAATAAAGCAAGCAAAAACGACACAAGAGTTAGACAAATTACAGGTCCAATTCCTTCTAGACTTGCATAATCTTCAAGATCCTTTATAATTACTAGGATTCATTATTGATTGTTTCAACCTTAGTTGAAAACGATGGATTCCATTTGTTCACATTATATGAACTTGTTTGGGAGGCCTAGACACTAGCATCATGTTTTGGAGTCTAGCTAGTGATCATGCACTTGTGGTTTTTGAAAAGATGCCTCAATTTTACACATAAAATGGACATTTTTGAATGGGCATCTATATAGTCACTATTCTATATAAAGATTGGATTTGATCTAAATAGACAAGATTTAACTCAAAATTGGAATTATACAAAAAAGATTAATAAATCAAGATTTAAGTCATAAACGATATATCATAATAAAATTATACTTTGTTTTAATCAACGTTGTAATTAGAAGTTAGACTGTAGTGTTAAGAGAGTTTGTCAATTCAAATGAACCGACTAACAAAAAAAAAAAAAGAAATTATTATAAAAATATATCAACTAACGTAATATTTTAATGAAAAATTAAAATATGCTCTTACAAAATATGAGGTTTGAGTTTTTCTATGGTTAATGTTAACTGAATATGTTTTTAAAAAATCACAGAATTTAATGGTAATTCCAGTTTATTTGGCAAAATATTAGGTCAAGAAATTTTTAGGTTAAAATAATAAATCATAGTATCATACCTTGTAACCTAGCATGAAGATTCTATGCTGTTGTCACTTCATTGACTAATCAAAGATTGTTGATGCAGACACCACTCTAAAATGCATTTTGGTTCTTAATTTATGTTCTTTTCATTTTATTGGATTTTTTTATCATTGATTAAACTAGACCTCACGGTTATTTTGATAATTAAGAAGACTTAATTACAACCGGGAATCTAACAAATAATCATAATAATGAAGAATGAACTCTAAAATTGAATTGCGTATTTTGAATGGATTAATCAAGGACATCAATGTACAGGGCAATGACTCCTTGGGGTTAAGACCTAGATGGCCATGACATGACATTGTAATTGTCATCTTCTAAAATTGGTTCACATTATCCAATCATTTTAGAATCCCACCCACAATGTAAAGAACTTGAAACATTACGAGAAAAGCCACTTGGACCTCCTCTTTTTTTAAACCCTAAACAACGAGGAACTTAGAACTAGAGTTAGGCTTCTAAAATTAAGTTAGTATGACAGAGTTTTTGGAAATAGTTGCAATATTGTGGTTGAACTTCTTTGTTGCATCAAGGAATATAATTATAATGTGACAGTCATCTGACTCTTTTATAATTCAAGTTAAGAGAAAGAATTATTTGAACATATCCTTGGACAAATCCACTTAGAATGATCTACCAATAAGTTAATAATTATTTAATAAAGTTTAATATAGGTCCTTACGCAGGAATGATATTGTTTTTGATTAGATTATTGTGTTTTATAAACAATATTTAGATGTTCTTCTTGGTTTTAAAAGTCATTATAAATAGAGAAATGAGTTGTATCACCTTTTAAATAAGGTTCATGATACATTTAATATTATTCTCAATGTTAGTAAACATCGTATTGATGGTTTTTTCGACAATAGTAATGTGGATGATATTATGTTTAAAAAATCCATCAATCGATTGTTCATTATAGATAAATGAATTTTAACTTTTTTTTTTTTGTTTTCCTCTCACTTAATAGTGTTATCCTTTACCATCATTTATTTATTTTTATATCCAATCAATACAATAATATTTAACGTTTTGATTGATTTTATAATGATAATATGATTGGCAAAATCAGGTCAAAAATTAAATGCAAACAAAATTTTATGTACCCTATAACTTTTAAAATCTTACATTTACCCTACTCAAATGTTAAACCTTTCCAACTTTAAAGTCTTACAACTAGCCCCTATGAATAGCAAAACTTGTAAAATTAGAAAACAGTAACTTTACAAAATTTCATACACCCCGGATTTTTTAATCTAACCTAATTTCCCTAGAGGCAAACCCTTATTAACTTTAAATTCTTATAATTATTCTCCTCGATTCAAAGTTTAGCATAAAATTTAGGAGTGCTCAACTTTTGAAAATCTTTAGCAATTTTGTTTTATATTATACACCCCTAGAAATACTATTAAAATTTCATTAAACCCCTCATAATTTAAAATCTTTCACTTACCCTCCAAATAAAAGTTTAATATAAAGTTTTGTGAGAAAGCTAAACTTCAAGAAAATTTCAATTTCTATATTTTGCAGATATACCCTCAAAATGTTAGTGAAGTTTTCTTAAACCCTCTGTGGTTTATTATCTTACTCTTACTCCCAAATCAAAGACTAAATGATTGTCTCTAAGGCTAATAACAAATCATAATTATACAAATTAAAATCTTCAATCTTCCACATATTTGATATTAATCAGTTAAGCATTAAAATGGCCACCAATTATGCTCATCATTTATGGTCCACATTCAAAATGAAAATATAAAGAGTAAATTACATTTTCCCACCAAATGTTTGGCCTATGAACCCTTTTCCACCATCGCTAGCTTAAATAATTCTTTCTCACCAAAAATTAAACTTTACTAACAGACAAAATGGACCATGTTAGAAAGTTAAATTATCATATTTTTTCTAATTGTTTCACTTTTCAAAATTATAATATTACTCTGAATAAACAAATTAAAAGATTTAGATATTAATTTACATAAAATCATCTTTTTTCCTTTTTCCTTTCACTCTCGCCACATTTTTCTTTGCTTTCCTAATTGACTCTTATCAACCCTTTTTAGCAACCCACATATACTCTTGACCCCCTCAATCCATTCTCTCTCTCTCATACCACCATTTTCTTCATATCTTTGGCAGCCTTTCACCACCTTGTTTCCCTTCTCTCTAGTTGTGGTTTGAGATCACGTCGATGAGTAAATTAAATTGATTGAGTCATTAAAGAAATGATTTCGTTAATGACTTGATTAGACTGAGTTGTCAATGCGATCTTAACTTATAACAGATAGATCATGACAAAGGTTTAGAGTTTAGAAGGTGAAATCATGGTAGTAGAGAGTTGATGACAACAATAGGTAAGGTTTCAATGAAATGCATGGATTAATATTGCAAGTTTTCAAACAATTAGAAGAGATCAAACTAACATGTTTTAAACTTCTAGGTAAGATTGTAAAAAGTTTTTTTTTTTTTTAAATATATGAATGGTGGAAAACTATTTTACACTTATGTTATTAATTCTTTTAAAAATAAAGTTTGATTTTGGAAGAAAGTGTTATTTATACCATTAAATGATATAAAAGTGTTTTTTGGCCGAATCTCTAGTGAGAAAATGACGTCAGCACTTATATGCTAGTGCCATCATTTTCCATAACATGTATCCCATGTGAAATTACCCCTCACCCACATACTTCAAAAAATTTACACTTTGCTACCTTCCTCCCTTCCTCCCCTATACATATCCCCCATCACCCTCTTCAGAAAACAACCACAACCTCTCCCTCAAACACACCAATGGGTTCTCTCCGTAACGACCCCGAGCCGTACGTAATAGAAGACTGCATGGGAGCCGTAAAACTCTACAATAACGGCATCATTTTTAGGTGCAAGGACGCCAAGTTTAAATCCTCTTACGTGGGAGACGAATCCGTACAATACAAAGACTACTTATATGACAAGAAAAATGAGCTCAGTCTTCGCATTTACAAACCCATTTCAGGAAATTTAAACCCTAAATTTCCTGTAATTTTTTTCATTCATGGTGGAGGGTTTTGTTTTGGCTCCTTTTCGTGGTCAAACTTTCACAATTCTTGCATACGTTTAGCTTCTGCTCTAAAAGTTCTCGTGGTTTCCATAGACTACCGGCTGGCGCCAGAATGGCGGCTTCCTGCGGCCATGGAGGACGCTTTCAACGCCCTGAAATGGCTGCAGAGGAAGGCTGTGAGCTTGAATGAAGAGGATAATGAGTGTGATGCCGATGCTGCATGGTTCACAGTTAGCGAGGTTGACTTTCACCGAGTTTTTGTTGTTGGCGATTCTTCGGGAGGAAATATCGCACACCACTTAGCGGTTCTCCTCGGTTTTGGGTCAAATGGTTTGGACCCCATTCGGGTAAGAGGTTATGTGCTGTTGGGGCCATTTTTTGGTGGGGTTGAGAGAACCAAGTCTGAGGAAGGACCTCGTGAGACTGTCCTGAATCTGGATTTACTTGACATGTAAGTGCTTGCTCTCATTCTCTAATTCTTTTTTTCTTTTTTTTTATAATAGAACCCGTATCTAAGATCCATCAGTGAAAAGATCGAATTAAATTAGAGTAAGATTTTATCCTGAGATCTTTGGTCTTAGTTTGAGTTTGAACTCTTTCATTGGCAATATTTTTTAGTTACTTGAAATAAATTTATCTTTTCATTTGACACCCCTTAATCCGTTATTTGACGTAAAAAGTTCTTGAATTTGATCTTAAGATCCAAGCTTACAACTTTACTGGATTTGGAGCTAACATAAAATCGTGGATATGTGCGTTTTTGTAGGCTTCAAGGGATGTTATTTGGTTTTTACTATATGATTATTTCGATATCAATTTTCTTGTTAAGTTTAGGATGAGATGGATTATTTGGATATAATGCATAAATATTTACAAAATGAAAATATTTTCTATATAATATTAAAAATACATGCACCTTAATATATATTATGTAAAGTGACTCAAATAGTATAATAATGTAATATTCTAGCTATATATCTCAAATTTACGTTCGATAATATTAATATAATTTACACTTAAATTAGCACCAGATAATCCAAGTTACCAATTCTCTAGAGTTTTACACATTATTTTCCATGTAGTGAAGTAGGTGTAAAATTTTATAAACCCTAATAAAAGCAATTTCTAATAGCTAGTTTGTATATATACTGATTATTTGATTTAAAATGAAGAAAAGTATGTAATTCCATAGATGGTCCATATCATGTCAAAGCCATCATCAGAAAGTTTAATTTGACCACTATAAAATTAATCAAGCATCCAACGTGCAAGTTCTTATCATTAAAAAGTTGGTGTAGTGTGTATTGCATTTTTGCGTGCTTGCCCTCAGGTGGGTGGGTCAGTTAACAATTGTGCCGAACAATATGAAAGGGCCATAGTGGGTAAATTGTATATATCGTAGCTGACATTTTTATTAATAGTGGGCATTGTTATTATGATTTAATTTATTATAAAAAAATTGAAATTTTGATTTTGATTAATCATTAGGTTATTAATAAGTTAAATCATTAAAATAATTAATGATTATTAACATAAATGATGACATGATTTATTAATAATATTGAAAAAAATCACATTAATATGACAAGAACAACACTCTCTCTTCTAACTTCTCTCCCTCATCGATGATTCTCTCCCCTTCTTTTCTTTTTGAAACCTATCTTTTCTTTTCCATCTGTAAGTCATATGTCTCTTACTACATCTGTATGTAAATTTTTTAGATATCATTAATAAATTATGTCATTGTTTATATCAATAATTGTTAATCATTTTAATGATTTAATCGATCAGTAATCTAATAATTTATTAAAATTAAAATTTGAATATATTTTTATAATAAATTAAATCATAATAGCCATAATGCCATTAAGGAAAATCTCAGTTATAATGAATACAATTTATGCAATGGTACTCTCGTTTTTAGGGTGCTCGTTAATTTTTATCTTTTTTATATAGATTTGGTAAAGGCCAAAATTAGCCATAGATAGAAATTATATGTAGTATCATTTAATTAATGTGGAACTAAATTAAACCACTTGGCTTATCTTCAATCGTCCCTTCTTTCATGAACCGAAATTAGCCACGTTTTTGAACTTTTTGTGAAATCATTTTCGAATTTATTTCTCTCTTTTCTTGCGTACTCTATATTATTTGATTCTCATCCTATGGGAAGAGATGAGAATTTCTGTATATATTTTTTTAACTTCATGTCCATCTTTCTGGTTTTCACTACAAAATTTAGTGTGCTAATAAAAAATCATTTTCTGTGTGCGAAGTTTCCTCCTGTAAACTGATATAATCTTAAATAATTGAATGTTTGAATAGTAAATTGATGTAATAAAAATGTCGTGCTTAAATTACATATTATTATTTATTATATATGTTGCTCTCTTGCCCCCACTCTTTTTTATATTTAATTTTTATTCCTTTATCTTAGCATCTCTAATCTCTATATCTTTGCTTATAGCATAATTAACTTGATAACCCAAAAGTAAGATATTAATATTAATTCAAATTCAAAGATCGTGCCTAATCCATTATAGGTCATGAGACGGTGCTTGATTCAATATAAATTATCTTCTCCTTTGGTTTTCATTAAAAAAGAAACTTTTCTTTATAAACTTTCCAAGTTATCAACTATTGGAATCTTTCTGCAAAATCTTATAATAAAGTTTATTTCATTTGTGGAGCACTTTTCTTTCTCAGTTTCGTAACGCTTTTGGCCACCAATTAACCAATTAATTACTTCCATATTTCCCATAATAATATTCTGAATTTTTCAGGTTTTGGAGGTTATGTTTACCACATGGAGAAGCTAGTCGAGACCATGTCTTTGTCAACCCATTTGGCCCCTGGAGCCCTAGCCTTGAATCTGTGAAACTTGACCCCATTTTAGTGGTTGCTGGTGAGTGTGAATTGTTGAAAGATAGGGCTCAGGATTACGCAAAAAGGTTGAAAGAAATGGGGAAGAAAATCGATTACATTGAGTTTGAAGGAGAGGAGCATGGCTTCTTCACTAATGATCCCTACTCCCTACCTGCCAATAAATTTGTTCAAATCCTCAAAAAATTCATTTCCGAAAATTCAACATAATTTGGCTTACGCTTCTAAAATGTGTTTGTAATATTAAACTTAATTAGGCTCGGTAGATAGTGCTTAAATGCATAATTAGTTACTTGGACATGTACCTTAACTATGCATATTATGCTATTTTTTCGTGGTTTTTGAAGTTAAATTGTGTATGAAGGTTGAAGTATTGTGGAGAATTGTGAAATGTATTCATTTAGTTCAACTTTAAAATTGATTATATTAGCCGTTAATTATTTTATTTTGATTTCTTTTATAACCCAGAAATTTTCAAACCTGCTTTGCAAACTTGAGTATTGAGCTATGATCCTATCAAAGCCTGCAATTATTGACAAGCTGGTGACAATTAATTGAAGGTCTACAATACATGCATGTTATCACAAATAATAATCAACTGATTGAATTTCAGAATTTAGGAAGCGTACCTTCCATCATAAGAATTTTTTGAGTTCTTTAAATTAGATTCTGCAATTTGTCATCTAGCAAATCATCCTCTTCCAAATTGAAAGTAAATGCTTCCAAATTTACATTAAAACTTTTGATAGAATGGGTATTGAATGAGTAAAATTTTGGGAACCAGTTTTTTGTGCTCTGTAAAATCTAATGTGCTCTCATCAAACACAAATTTTTGACTTTATATCCAAAATTGCCAAAACCAATTTTGCTCCTATAAAGTGTAATGACCATGTTAGCCCCCATATAAATATTAGAACTAAACTTTTAATTTTTAATAATTCTAATATTAATGAATAACTAATAAACATTATGCGCTTTAGCTTGTTAAGAAAATTAGAGACACATTTTTTATTCATATTTTTCTTGTCCCCATATATATAAATCAACTACATCCCTTCTGTAATTACCCAAAAAAAAAAAAAAAAAAAAACTACATCCCTTCTGTGTCCCTTCTTTATTCTTTCTTTGATGCTTTCTTCTTCCATTAAAACCTAAAGATATGCCTTTCTCTCTTCACTTCATTTCTTTCCTTGAAACATTATTTAACCAGTTTACATATTGTTGAGAAAAGAAAGAAGAAATTGTCAGTTATGGTGTTAATATGCTTCCCTTTCATTCATTATTGTATTATCAATAGTTAACGAAACCATTAGCCGTTTAAATCCTTATATATAGTTGTACAATTTCCATTACTCACACATCATAATAATATAAACTATTCTCTCTTTTCCTCAGTCGTTCCTTTGTTTTTCCTGTTTCGAAAAGCCTCTTAAACCTTAGCTCTATATATACTTTTTAAACCATTTTACAGTATGTAACACAACTTTATTTATATACCTTTAGCAAAAAAATAAATTTATTTGAAGCCATGTGTTGACTTTTCAAACTTTCAAAACATGCTTAAAATAAAGGGACAACTTAACAAAATAATTTGATACACAGTATAAATTAATGAAAACGTGCGTGAAAAGGTTAAAATCCCATAATCTAATGCAATACTGTAAAAATCATCCACCAGTTCATTAATACATCAAACAAACAAACAATAACTAAAAACAGTGTCAACCCCCACTCATGCTATTAACTCGATGGATTGCTGTCTTCCTCATATATCCAATTGTCTCTCCTATTTGTAAAACCAAGAACATATGAGCACGAAAATATTCAATAAATAGATGACCTATCTAGCACTTCAAACAGATCATGCAAAATTTATTCTGTCGTTTTGTTTACTCTCCACAATCTTTATTGTCTCACCTGGGTATTGTCCAACATCCCAAATACATATATCCTTTCACAAGCCTCGACATCATAGATATACATATTATATCATCACTAGGCGTCCCTAATGTCTAGATGGAAACCATTCAAATGACATCTCAAATGTCTAAGTATCAATTGTGCACAAAGCACAATGTCAATCAAGTTTTAGGTAGATAAGTATTAATATATTGGTCACACAAGATAAATAATATATAACCGTAATTTTTCTATTCATGTACATATATCAAATGGTCCCGCTAACATTAACCACTATCAGATAGCCCTTGTCATAGACATACACATGAGACATTACACTAATCACGTGAGTAATGTAGCTCCATAACCATGCACACTTGAAAATGTGAGTGCATGAGTTTGCTCATGAGTATTTAGCTACAACTTAAATACTTCTACATGAGTTCTTGAGTCAAAAATCACACAACAATACTTATGGCAAAGAGTTATGCCCACAAGTATAAACTATGAAAAAACTTTTTTCTGGTGGTTAGGTTGCTTCAATTCTCCCTATTCTAGCCATTGTTTGCTCATTTAGATTTGGAATTCCTTTCATGTCACTGGTTAACCCTCTCTGGATTTGATGAAACCTTGATGCCATTAAATGGCCTTTCCCTTCAGGTGAAGTGCAACAACCTTGACCGAGTTCCAAAAGCCAGTTGTACTCAGCCTTTAGAAGCCAGTTGTCAAAGTCCTCATCATTGAATTTCAGAAATTCCCTTTTTTGTGGATTGACCCCAAGAAGACCTCTGGTTGGATCCAGTAGCTAATCCTTCCTCTGTAAGATAAACTAGCATCTACTTTGTGAAAATTTCCAATTATTGCACTCTGAGTCCTCCAATTAAACTTTTGATCTCTTTGATGAATTCTTCAGTAATCGTTGCCAGTGCAGCTCTACCTCTTGGACCATCTGAGGCATATCCTGCGCAGTTCTTGAATACGAGAACCTTCAACCATGATTGGAACCATCTCTAATACCACTTGATGCAAGGTGAAGTGAAATTATAGAGAAATTAAAATTCAATGGAAAGAGAAGTTTGAGAAAGAACCTTCACACAGAGGAGATGAAGGAGACAATGAATAATGCATTTCATAATTTGTTTTAAAATTTAGCTATGGAATCTTATCATTTATTTATATTCAGTAAATGTCATCGTTTCTCTGTCTCTACGTAGCGTTTCATTACTCCTTAAGGACTGTTGCGAACGATGTTGTTCATTAATGATTCGCAACAGAAACCAAAAGAAAAAACGTGCCAAAAATCTTCCAGAATTTCAAACATCATGCATGAATAATTGAACAATATCAGAGAATTTTGATATATGGTAAAGAATTTAACATGTTTACAACAACAAAAAAGGGAAAAATTAATGAAAGATTTCAAGATACAAAATCCTCTCTCTCTCTCTCTCTCTATATATATTTTAAAATCATATACAGACAGAGATATATGCTTAAATGAGTGCAGCTAAAATTTTCATTCCTGAAGAACAAACATGAAAAACTCCTGGATCGTTAAGATATGAACAATATTATGTTTCTCATTTCCCTTTTTATTGGGAAGCATCTAATCTGATTTTTAAGATAGCCAACACGGAAAACTTTTAGGTTAAATACAAGAAGAAGTTGAAAGCTAAAATTATAGCCTGGCTGATGATCTTATGCACTTGAAAATTTAAGTTTTTAAGATCGAATTTTGTTTCCGAAAAATTATATATCATCTACCAAAGTTGTGGGGATTTTTCGCCCTTCCAGGATCAAGAGTCTTCAATTTGTGAACCCTTTTCTTGAATGAAATATTTGTCAGGTTTTCTTTAACATAATCTTGTCTAAACCAGTGTTTTGCATCATAGCAGCAAATTCGCTGTAATCGATGCGCCCGTCCTGCAGATGACAAAAAAAACAAGAAGAAAGTTGTTATAAAGATGGTTTGAAGATCCATTTTGATAGGCTTCTGATAAAGAAAATTGGTGGGAATTTGTGTACATTATCTTGGTCGACTTCGCGTAGGATATCTTCTAATTGTGTGCTATCTAAGCCAAATTGTTCACAGGCCAGTTGCAGTTCATCTAGAGTTATATAACCGCTTCCATCTTTGTCAAAGTACGAAAATGCTGCGTATAAATGATCTTCTCGTTGGATTTTGTTTAGATGAAGCATAGCAGCTGTGAACTCTTTGTAATCCATGGTGCCACTGTTATCTATATCAGCCTGCATTATTCAGAAGAATGTTGAGATTGAAGTAAATCAAATTTGATCAAATTCAAGCGTTCTGGTTTGTGAGATTGCTCGAATTTGTAACTTACAGCTTCCATTAAATCAATGATTTCGGCATCCTTGAGATTTGCTCCTACTCTTTCCAAACCCTTTTTGAGTTCCTCAAGGGTGATATGTCCACTATTATCTGTGTCTATCATCTTGAACATTTCCTTCAGCCCTGCAATTTCATCTTCTGATAGGCTTTCAGCAATTACCTGTGCAAAAGTGCAATGAGATTGAATGCAATGTAGGACAAGTCGTCGCCACAATTAGGGGAGCTTACTCTGATGGCAATTTTCTTGAGCTTGTTCATGGCGGAAAATTGTTTCAGGCGAGATAAAACTGCAGAATCAAGAGGTCTATCAGGAGCAACGCCGTGCACCTGAACCCAAGGATGGCCTGCGGAAGAATGAAAAATCCACCAAAATTTATTGCTACGCTTTAAGCTGTGAGAATTTAATGAGTTTCCATGGTTCTTTAAAAAAACAAGGACTTACTAAGAACTTCATGTGCCGTTAAACGTTTCTTGGGGTCCCTTACAAGCATTCTCCGAACTAGATCTTTCGCACCGTCTGAAATAGTAGGCCACGGTTCAGAGATGAAGTCGAGATCACCTCTCAGAACTTGTTCGAATATTCCTTGCTCCGTTTCTGATTCGCGAAGATACATTGCAAACCGATAAAATAAACATAACTGAGATGTGTCTAGAACAGCAGAAGTCTGATTTTTATTAGATTATCGGTTCTTACCATCCCAAAATGGAGGCACCCCACATAGTAATATGTAAACGATCACCCCCGCGCTCCATACATCACATGCTGGACCATAATGCTTTCGCAACACTTCTGGGGCGACGTAGTAGGGGCTTCCAACCACATCGCTGAATATTTCTCCTGAAAGAATGAATTATTAGTTGTGATTGAATGCAGGAAAGAGAGAAGGAAAGTAATGTAAATGTTTAAGCGAAGGATGTTGAGACTAAGGGCTGCCAAGATACACCAATGTCCATTACAAGAAAGATATCAGCAATATGACATAGCAATATTGAGAAAATCTAAGTCTACAAACAAATGCCATGTGGTTTTAGAGTGATGAAGTTAATGAACAAACCAACTAATTGTAATTCTCATTCATTTAAATGGTAAGAAAATATAACAATTCTGTGTGGGAATGCTACTTTCTGAGGCTACAAGGAGCCAAATTAACCTTGGTTTCCCACAAGCCTAGGATATAATGTACACAGTTACCCTGTTTTTGAAATGAAAGCAAATAAAGCAAGACAGTGGAAAATTAATTTCATCCTCAGCCGGAGCATGGACTATGCAAATACAAAAAGCCGAAAACGAAAATTCAACCCAGATGCAAATAAAGAAGAAAAACACACTAAAACAGAAATTGCACTTGATAGGCCACATATATTCCCTTGTTAAAGCCTTCAAATGTTAATTGATAAAAAACTGTATTTTTGACATTCTATTCCAAAGGCATTAATGCTTTCTGTTCCATCTCACATCTTCTCTTATCTGATATTATCACTACATGGAACTTTAGTCCCTATCAATATCTTTGATCGAAATCGAGCGTCTCTTGCTTTGAAAATCGAGTGACCACCACCTTGAAGCAGATTCATTCACAAGGATTTTTTTTTTTTTTTCTGTGACTATTATAATTTGATTCCCACAAAGATTGCTTCAACATAATTTCTCTCTCTCCAAGTATCAAGACTGATTGGTCAAGGGGTTTCCTTCTGCTATTTCTACACTTAAAACTAGTCAATCAATATTTTTCAAAACTTTACTAAATAATTCATTATCTTGAATTAATATTCAAATAAACATTCCATGATAATGAAAATATATGTGAGCGATTACTGTTACTACTCTACATCAAATTTGGATGAAGAACTGCGAGATATAATATTTGCTTGAAGTAAATTAGAGCTCAAAATCTTGAAGAAAATTGTCACCTGGCCTAAAGAACATTGAGAGTCCAAAGTCTATCGTCTTCAGCAGCGAATCTTCCTCATGACCAATGAACAGAAAATTCTCAGGCTTCAAATCTCTATGCATAACACCTAAAGAATGACAAGCCTCCACAACTCCAACTATAATCCTCGTTAGCTCTGCTGCTTTCTTCTCTGTGTAATGTCCCCTCTGTATAATCCTATCAAAAAGCTCCCCGCCCACACAAAGTTCCATCACAACGTGCACTGCCACCGCGTCTTCATACGCCCCAACGATCTGTATCACATTTGGATGACCAGCCAAGTGATGCATTATTCTTATTTCCCTCCTGACATCTTCAACATCTTCTGCAGTCGCTAGCTTCCTCTTCGCGATTGTTTTACATGCGTATTCTTTGCCCGTTGCCTTCTCGATACAAAGGAATGTTGTTCCGAATTGCCCTTGACCTAACTTGCGCCCCAAGCTATAAATCTCCTTCAAGTTCTCCGTTTTCCTCCCTAACACAGAACCCATTTGCAGAGCTACGCTTGTAACTCTCTTCATATGAGGTTGTTTGTTGGCCTTCTCAGGGTCATCCGCTGCCCCGACGTTAACAGCAGGCGGGTTTGGTTTTTGCTCAGGAACTTGCGAATGTGGTTTCGATGCGTCACTGTTGATTTTAACCGTTGGAGGCGCCTTGCTTTGAATTGGCGCTTTTTCGGTGGTGGTGGTTGTGGCTGCGGCGGCATTACTACCAGTATTAGGCTTTGATGATTTTACAGATTGATCTGTCGACTGATTTTTGGACTCGGTTTTAGAAACTGGAGGTAGGCGGTCTTCCGGTGGACTGTTTCTCCAAACGGCCGCTGTAACAGATTGCAGGAATCCGTTTGGCCCTATACATGTGTTTCCCATCAAAATATGAATAATTTATTATTCCATCCGTCAGATATTCAAGAATTCAGATATTATATTTACAAACAAAATTGAGACGCATGCAAGTGATTTGATGAATCAAGAACAAGCCAAACCAGAAAAAGAAAGAAATGTAATAATGGAGGATGAATAAGGATAAATTTTATGAAGAAGGAAATGATGGTGGAGAATAAAGAGGGTGAGTGAAGGGGAAGGATGTGAAGAGATTTTGAAGATGAAGAATGAAGAGAAGCTTAGTGGAAATCAATCAGAAGAAAAGATTAATGGCGTTCAAATTGAAATGGTGGTGAAGATTCAATAATAATAATGGAGGAGACACCATGTCCAGCTTGTTCAAAGAAAGAGAGAGTTTATCGGTAAATTATTCATTATTATTATTTATTTTTATTATTAACTTCAATCATTAATTAAATTATATTAAATTATTAATAAAGTTGATTGACTAATTTAATAATATTTATTATAGATGGATAAGATTAAGATTAAGATTAATTTGTTAAGATTACACGATTTCAGAAACTATTTAGTGTTTTCAATAAAATTTTATTGATTTAGGTTGGTCAAATTATTGATTAATGATTATTAAGAATATGATTAATATTGGATTTAAAATAAGGTGCTAATTAGTTAAACTTACAATATTCTTAATGCTATGGATGAAAAGGCTAAATGACTATATCCCACCCAGGGTTTCGTGAGCTAATTCTTTTTTTGTTTAAGTTTCAAAAAATTCAGTTTCTCGCCTGTTATCCAACTTTTGATCATGAACTCTATTAGGTGAAATGGTAAAAATGTTACGTCAAAACAAACTAAAAATCAATAATTAAAAAATATTTAAAACATATTATCTTCACTTATTTGCAATATTTATATATTTATCTTTCTTTATTTTCTCATTTTCTCATTATTTACTTTTGCTCTCCTTCTCTCCCTCAGTTTTCCATTACTATCTCTTCCTTTTTTCTTTTTTTTTCGCTCATTTATGTTCAATAAATGTCAATATATTTCTTTCTTTTTTTTTTTTACCCAATTTTCCCATAAATGTCAATTCATCTCTCCTGTTTCTTCTCACTCATTTTTCCATTATTATATCATACATCTTCTTCTCACACTCATTTCTTTTCAATAAATGTCACCCTTTATTTTCCTTTTCTTAAATTCAAGTCAATGTAAATTTAGAGTTGTTGGGAGATTATCCTAGGAAATTAGAAAATGAAAGAGCAGTGGTACAAATTACAAAGGAGGAGGATGATCATTTGTCTTGGTGGTGAAGATAACTAAAGAAGAAAAATGGGTGGTGGTTGGTGGTAAAAATGACGGGAGAGAAAGAAAAGAAAGAGATAAATTGAAATTTATTGAAAAATGAATTTAAAAAAAAGATAGATTGACATTTACCTAACATGGAGAGATGGAAACTTTTAAGTGTAGAGGTATGTATGCTTGTGCATGGTTGAGTTCATACCCGTACATATGAAGCCCAAAGAATTGGTGAGCTGGCTGTTATATGCACAATTGTGGATGGCTCGGTGCACATCGTGTATGACAATGATTATTGGATATGTCATGACTTTAATGGTTCAGGAATATGTTTTTGATGGTTGAAATTGTTAGCATGATTATGCATGAGGTCAACACAATTGTGAGTGACGTATTTTATGAAAAAAAAAGGAATAAGGGTTTAGCCAAAGGCTAACAATTTTCAAAAAGAAAAGACATTTGTGCATATTGCAAGAGTTGTCAGAGAACGTTGTGCAAACGTCAAAGAGCATCTAAACCACGTAAAGATTGTTGTTGTTGAAATCCAAGTAAAGAGACAACTTCTCCCTTGGTTTGAATTACAATGTGGTAAAATTGGGCATAATGTTGTTTGTAAATCTATGATTGAGGTATATTGTTATGTGTTGTATGAAATAATGTGATATTATGTTTAATTCAAAGACGTAAGCGTATAATGATTTAGGTTGAAACATGTTAGATGCCTATAATTTTAGATGGAGATATGAATATGTCTTGTTTGGTTGAAGTTGATGCCATTGATGACTTTTTGAGTTGAGACTTAATTTTGATGTGTTAGGGCATAGAAGTATCACAAAAAAAAAAAAATGTTAGAAATATAAGTTCAGATGGTGATGCATAATTGTGCATATAATGATAAAGGATCATGCATCTATTAGATTGAAGACAACCTACACTGGTCATGTATGAAATACATCGTCATAATCTTTAGTATTAGAAAGCACACCCATGCATGTAGTTAAAAAGTGAACAACCATATAGATGCATGGTCCGTGGTCATATTAAAAGGTTTTAGGCATGACCGTGATGATTAAATATGCATGCCTGTGCATAGGCACAATTAGATGTATGATCGTGATGGGATGGTCATGTCCATATGTAGACCTAAAGTGATAATTTTACCCCTAAACTAAGTAATACAAAAAGGAATAGGGAAGTTGTGTATAGATTAAAAATTATTATCAATACAATGGTTGTTAGCTATGTCAATAAGTGTGATGTTGTTGAACTGATGACTATGACCAACAAAATTTGTAGTCGTATTATGGATTTAGGTTGTAATCAAAATCCTATTAAACTCGATTATTATCTTGAAAATCAAATTAAGAAGTCAAGATAATTGAGATAGATACTATTTTTAGGCCTTAATTTTGATAAAATATTAGTATAATAAAGGATTTAATTACATAAGAATCGTTTTATTGACAAGATATATTAGTTAATATGATATCCCATATATTGGGTAATCATGATAGTTTGCTAAAGACTACTAATGGTCTGTAAATAAAAAAGAAGATTAATTGAAGATTACTCATGAATTTATTTATTATCAATATAGTAAGAAATCTATGAGTAACACACATAAATGATTAATTGTTACTACTTGATTTATTGTGGTGTATGACACAAATAGTGAAACAGCTTGGATTTGTGATTTTAGATCTTAAATATGTTTGAAATATTTAAAGTTAAAATTTTAAAACATAATTGAAGCCCAAATGAATAAATACGTCCAATCAATATTATCAACCTTAATTAATATAATTGATTAAAATTCAATCAATTATGCAAATACTCACAAGATTTGGGATACAATGTATAAAGGGAGAATTAGGGTTACGATATCAAATCATGATATTTTTATAACCCTAGCCACCTTATGATTTTTCATAAGATTCATAAATTATCTCTCTCTTCCTTGGAAGAAACTTTGCTTCAAAGTTTCCTAATCGATTCATATACTAACTCTATAATCACAAACTAGCACTTGTGTATCCTCTTGTCGTGAAGTGCTCCTATGTAGATAAGTAGAGTCTCATAAAGATTATAAATAAAGTGTTTATCATTTGAAATGAATTTAAGGGAAATTAAAAAATAATGAGTTGTCAAATGCAAGTATAAGGTTTTTAATCTTTTAAATTATGTGTATAATTAACCTTTCATCCTGGATCAGGATATCTCATGTTTTAATTGTATATTCCACTACTTTGATTAATTTATATTATGCATGAGAAATTCTCTACATGACTATATTCAACATAGTTTGCATTCATGACCTAATTCAACAAAATCAGATCCACTAAATAATTAACTTACTGTTAATTACAAGTAAAAATCAACTAAAAGCAAACACTCCTTGGTCACTAAATTAATTTTACTTATCCTAAGACAAAACCCTATTTTTTGATTTGAAATACACCAAGCATCCCACTCGGTTTCCAAGCATCAAGTTGAAACCCACTTGATCCTTTATCTTGAAATTCATTCAAGCATCAGTGTAGAATCATATCCCACAATCTAATCAATCTGCAAGCAGAACAGAAGAAACAAACAAATTAAGGACAAGGATGGCAAAACTAAGTTGCGAATATTATGAAAAAGAACCTTACCGAGCTAATAGAAATCAATGTTAAAATACAAATATTCAAGTTCATTCAAAATGAGGAAGAAGGTTGATTTAAATACACAACTCAAGTAAACAAAATGATAGCACCTGTGCATGTCATAACGTTACACTTACCATTTCAAAAAGATTCAAAAAAAAAAAAAAGGTTTGTCAGGTGTAAAGTATAAAAAAGTCAGTTCAATTGTGATCACAAAGTGCAACCTATATGCTCATATTGTAATGCACTCACAAAAACCGAAATGTGAATACAATTGTTTATAGTTTGCTTAATACACTTAAAAGATTAATGATATCTAATGTCATCATTAAATCAATTACGCCCATGGTTATAGAGTTTTAATTTATTAACACATATAATTACTGGAAAATAATAAATTTTAAATCTATAATATAAATTTAATTAATATTTCATTTGTATCAGAATTTTGCTTTTCAAGCGATACCATAACCAATATATTAACCCTTTCATATCTGACAGTTCATATTACCATTTGGCTTACTCATTTATCTTTGAATATTCACCGATAATTTTATCATTTGCTGCTTCAACCTTAAACTTTAAAGTGACACGTAATTAAACATCATGTTATCTATGAAAATGAAATTTTTGGAGAGTGCATAAATATAAATATCATTCTTGAGTTAATACTTTCATTTGTTTAACATAACCATTAGCTCGCAAGCAAAGCTACATCAAATGCAAAGACAGAAGTAATTATACATATAATTAACTAGAAGTCGTCCCAATTGGCATACATGTCGATGCATAAACCAGGATATGCAGCAGCTAAATTAGTCGAAAGAGCAACTTCATCTTCATTGTTCATTCCAGCATTGGCAAACTTATTATCATTTTCCATTATAGTAGAACACGAAGATTCTGAATTCGCCGTCGCTTGTTTCCCGGTAAGCCGTTGCACCAACCCCATGAATTCTTCAGGTCTTACATGAATAATCTTGGGAGACACCAAATAAATCACAACAGGAGATTTTACTCTTTGAATATTACTACTATTATTATTCTTCTTCGTAATCTTTGAAGAGCTCTTGTTCACCTTAAGAGCCGCGGGCCGCGGACCTTGAAGCTTTGAACTTGTTGCAGATATGCCCATCGATGAGATCTATTTTCTGGAAAAATTATTAGAGATTCTTGGAATGAAAGTGAAGAGACTCAGACGGGGTTTATATATGCATATAATTGAAGAGGCAGAAATTAGTAAACTTGGTCTAGGGTTGAATTAGTCTTGGCCTTTTATAATAGAATATTTATTTGTTTTGCATGGATTAGGCTCGCCGGCATGCACTTTGTCAAAGAATTATTTAAGGTCCTATTTTCAGTAGAAAAATTCATCAAAAGCAAGATGAGACAAAGTCAGTCAGTCGGTCAGTCAAGTCAAACGGAAGACGTGTCTTTTTCCTCTTTCTTTGTTGGTTAACCCCTTTTTTGTTCTTTCTTCTTACTACATAATAACTTCAATAAATTTCTGTTTTTGACTTCAGTCTTCGAATCTTCACACAACAAAATCTAGAACACTAGACCGACTCTTTATGTCATGTATTTATTAAAAGTTCTTAAACTCATATATTTAAATTTTTCTTAGGCTTAATTTAATCCTTTAACTCAATATGTTTTAAGCATTCTATATAATTTTTCAAAATCAATTCAATATATCTTTTCAACTCTTTAGGTCTATTTTTTTAAAGTGTTTTAAATAGTTTTTTTATGTTTTTATATATTTTAATAGAGTTTCTGTTAATATTATAGAAGTCTTTATAGTTTCCCAAAATCATAGAGACATTTGAAATGAAATTTACACAATATTTAATGCTGAAGTTGATAAGAAAATATAGATTTTGCTATTCAAAGTCCGTATTTATTCATAGTAATTAATTTTATGATTTAAAATTAGCTATTCTTAAAATATTTATTTGTTTCATAAAACCATCTATGCAAAGAAAATTAAATAAAATACTTTTAACAAGACTGATAGAGGATCAAGGCTTTCAAAATATTGAGGAAAAATAAAGCTATGACATATAGAGGGAAAAAAAAATTTGAAGGAAAATCGAAAATAAAAGAGATTCGAAGGAAAATATGTAAAATGTGTGAAATTTTGAAAACGAAGACAAAATGATGGTGGGGTGAAAAATATATGTAGCATGATGATATGACTTAACATCTAGCATGATGATGTATTATAGTGTATGACACAATGTAACATGCTAAATCTTATTTTGAGCTTACAAATATATTTTATATTTATGAATTTAAATTTTAATAGGAATCTCTTACGTTTAGAAATAAATTTAATTAAAAAATAAAGAGAATGATTTGTGTTTTCGAAAACGTTAATACATAAGTAATAAATAAATAAATAGGATTTAATTTCTATAAATAATATCGTGCTAAATTAGGAAGCAACATAAGGTAATCATGCAATGAGGTCGTTCCAAACTTGGATTATTGACATTGAAAAACGTATTAAAATAGAATTTGACTTTAAGTAAATTATAATTAAATATACTGATTAAGTAAGTAACCAAGGCAGCCTTAATCTGAGAGACTAGTCAAATTTTGACGATCTTTATTAACAATTAAATTCAGTAAATATTGTAGTGATCATTATTTATTTATATTTCACAATTAATATATATATATACACTTTAATACATACATACACACATACATATATATATATATGCGAAAATTTTGAGGAGCAAACAATCTACATTTTTTAAAATGTCGAACCTGACAATAATGAATAAATTAAACTTAAATTTTTAAAGTTTATGGTGAAAATTTCTCCCTTTTTTTTTTTGTATTTTCTAAAAATACAAAAGATTGGCAAATGAAAGTTTTGAACATCAAAGTCAAAGAGAATAATACAGATAAAGTCTTTTTTTCTTCACGAAAGACCACAATTATTTTATTAATTAACATTGTTGACATTGTATTAATTTTAACAGTAATATACCTTCGCCAGTTGACATTAAAGTTTCATATATGTTCAAGACAACTATAAATTTCATTTTAGGTGGCTACATAAGTCTCCCTAATGTTACCAATTGCATACACATTCAACGTAAATATTGAATTTTAGAATCATAACGACATGCTTGTTTGACTAAATTATTTTTGTCAAATAAAGTTTGATTCATTATATTCTATAAATAAATGCTAAAATTCCTTGTTGATCAAATTTATGGAACAATATTCAAAAAGTGTTAAGCCATTATAAGATAACAACTCCCTCGAAAGCGACAAATTTCATAGACCGTATTGTGTAGTAAAAACTTCTCTTTGAAATCAATTTTCAAATATTAACTAACAGATAATGACTAAATAGTGTTCCAACTTGTAGGCTGACAACGATTTACCTTCTATAAACATCAAAATGTGATATAAGAACTGCATATATAACTCAACATTGAATAAATATCCCCCGTTCAATAGCCAACGACTCATTGAAATTCTGTTCGAGGCACAGGTGTCTTGACTAGTGACTAATAATTAAACAATCCTTAATCGATGCTCCACAAAAGTATGTAAGTCTCTTTTGGTCAAGGATACAGTTACACTCCTAATCTCTCTAGGATTTTCTACATAATATCATCATAATGTTTATCTAGTAAAAAATTATCATCCTCTGGAAACATGATACCATGGATAGATGTAAGATTCTCTATTATTTAAACTCAAATTACATATATAAGTTATGAGTATTCATTTTAATAGAAAAGTTTGAATATATTTTTTTTCCAAAGAATCTTTTTTTTTTCTCTCTCCCTCTCTCTATTTATATATTTATATTTATATATAAGTGAGACAACTAAGGAGGAGACATAGGACAAGACAATAAAACTCAAAAGAAGAGGGTGAACACTAGACTAGAAAGGCATAAACAAACATACACGCCACACATCAAAATATCAGTACCTTGTTATATTCTTGACTACACTTATATTAGTAACAATGTTGTACAATATTATGGATATAAACATTTCAATCATCGAGTCCAACCACATTAAAAACTATATGTCATATATGTTCTTTTACTTATCTTTGTTTCTCATCTCAAACACTATACATAAACAAACCCAAGTTTTTTTTTATTTTTATCATTGATATTGTAGTTTATCTTGTATAAGACTTAAAATTGCATAAATCAGTTGGTGACAAGAAATCCCATCAATAAATAGTGATCAGACACATCTTCTACACATAAATCAACTTAACATGCAAATATATACTCAAAAAGATATTCTTCTTTTATTTCATTTTTGCTATTTAAAAGCAATAATGTCCTATCAAATAAAGTTTAAATAATTATTACATAAAATGGAAAAATAAATTAATTCCAAATTTAATGAATATAACGCATAAAAATTATAATTCTACCCCATTGTCCCACAAAAGCAAAAAGGAGCTCTGTCAATAATATACTAACATCTACCAATTCTTCATTGAAATTATTCATAGGGACGTAAATAATATACTTGTAGATGTGAGCTCTCGAGCAGTTCAAGCTACATTAAAATTCTCTTATGTTTAATTATTTAACACAAAGTCATTCACTCATCAATATTTTTACTCACCATCTGACATGTAATACTATAGGTGCATATCAAGGTTATTTAAGTAATTTTAACATTATGTAAGATATGATGAAAAAATAGGTTACGTGAAATTATACTCGAGTTAAAAGTATATAAGAAATAAATGGTTGAAAGGTCATTCTAGAGGGTGGAATGCTTGTTCAAGTGCCAAGTAAATGAATTAGATGATACTAGATCAATAAGTGGATTAAGTAAAGAGTAAATGTTCCATTGGGGTGAATGCCCATTATAACAATTATCTTATAAAAATTTCATTATTCACATTATGGGCATTATCTTATATGCGAAGATTGAACCTAAATTTGTTATATATTATCAATGTTGAAGAAGTGACCTGTCAATGAATTATACTACTAAGATACAATACCCATAGGTACGTTTTTGGGGTATTATAGTCTTTCTATACCAATAAGCTTGATTAGTATTAATTTAGTTAAATGTCATGGGATAGAGAATTCTTATTTAGGCATATAGTTCCCCTTACACTGGTCATCTTAGGAGTGTAAAGATGTATTAGAACCTCGAGAGAACTCTCTAATGGTCAATTTGAAGAAAGACATAGGAGAGTTTGTTGCTAAGTACCCGTCTACTAACAAGTAAAAGTTAAGCGTCAAAGACCATTTGAACTTCTTAAATCTTAAGTGTGCCAGAGTGGAAGTGGAAGTGGAAGCACATTTTCATGGACTTCATAGTTGGACTCCTATTGGTTCTAAATAGTAATTGTTGAACCCTTGACGTTTTGATGATACTGAAAATATGTTAAAATTCATGAAATGATAAAATTATCCCTAGCATAAACTTGGTTCATGACCAAAATTGGGTCAAAAGTTTGTTTTGTAGGAATATCTAGACACACGCCTATGTGTCTCACACACACGTCTATGCTTAATAAAAAATTCAATCGTATTTAATAAAACATAATATTGTGTGTTGCTCTTGTGTTAGAATCTAAAATTTGGTACTTGAAGGAAAAGGTATTACATGATTGTGTAATGCTCACACATGACAGTGTGTATAACTTTAATCTCACACACAACCATGTAATACTAACACACGTTTGTGTATGGAAGATTTGAAATCACACATAATCGTGTGCTTGATACACATAAGCGTATTGTGCACAAAGCTGACACACATAATCGTGTGTCAAAATAAAAGGATGCACACACCTATGCCATAATCAAAAAGACAAATGACACAGTCGTGTATTAAAAACACATGCCCGTGGGTAAGACAAAAATTCAGCCTTGTGTTTTTTGTGTGTTGACAATGCATGCATCTTGTGCTACCTTTTAGAATCTAAAGAGTCATGTATGAAAAATTGACACACAACCATGTGATGAAGACACACACTAGTGTTAGCATACAAATTTGACAGTTGGACACATTTATTGAAGGAAGCACGATTAGGCATAATAAACACACTATCGTGTGTTCACGTAGAATTTGTTCAATGGCTCCCTGATCGGCTTTCTAATGGCTACCAAAGTCTTCAACTATAAATAAGGAGCCGATTTGAGTTTGTGAGAAGGGAGAATCAGGCCACATACTCACGTCCTCTCATTCTCTAACTCTTCTCCACATTTTCTCTTTCTCAAAACAAATTTATAAATCATTTGAGAGAAACCTTGAGAGCAAATTGTTGTATCAACCTTGTGAGGTAATTTCAATATTTGTATTCCACAAACCTTTAGGTGCAATCCCATGAAACTAGTGTAAAGCGTAATCTCTATTAAAACTAAGTTAAATGTGTAATCTATTGTATTAAAACTAATGTAAGAAGGGTGAAATCCCTTATGTCAAAACTATTATAATTTCAAGATTAAAGTTAGTGGAAGAAAATCTTCAAGTAGGGTTATTTGAAGTAGTGAATGTAGAAGTCGTAGAGAAACTCTGAACCATTCTAAAAACAATTGAGCATTTCTCTCTTCCTTATCTATTTTTATTTTATATTCATACTTGCTTATATTGCGTTGATTATATTGATTAAATTATTTGTGTTAATTATTGGTTGAAAAAGTTCCAAAATTACAAAAGATTTTAAAATAACCTATTCACCCTTTCTAGGTTATTTGTCATTTAGTATTTGGGGTTTAATAGTAACAATACATTATGGTTCATGGTAGATTGACTCACCAATTGTAACAGCCCAGACCCTCGGGCCCTAGGCCGATACGAGTCTGCTGCTTTGGGCCTTGGCCCTCTGCTAGCCGGTTATGGTGGCCTCTCTCAGCCCATCCCATAACAGATATTGTCCCTTCCCCTTGGGTTTTCTAACGCCTCCCACACCACTCGAACCCACTCCCTAAGGGACTTAGGGTAGTAGAAACATGGTGTGTTACTATCCATTGGGTTATGAGATAGGCTGAGAAGGGCCGCCATAGCCGGCCAACAGAGGGCCAAGGCCCAAAGCAGCAGACTCGTACCGGTCTAAAGCCTGAGGGTCTAGGTCGTTGCACCAATCCAATCAAGGATACAACCTTCACAAATTAGTTATATTGATTATATGTGAGAGAGATAGTTAGGCTACATGATATGCCCAAAAAGATCATTTCAAATAGAGACATAAGGTCTGTGTTTGTATTTTGGATAAGTTTATAGAAAGCACTAAACACAAACCTTGTATTTAGCATAACATACCACCCATAGATAGATAGTCAAACCGAAAAGGACCAATCAAGTGTTAATGGACAAGTAAAGGGCTTGTTACCTTGATTATAAGTCTAGTTAGATAAAGATCTTACTATTGGTAAAGTTAGGGTATAATAATAGCTATTAAGTGACAATTTATATGATGTTCTATAAGGCTTTTTATGGATAGAGATATAAGTCCCCCTTATATTAGGATGAATTTAGGGAGAAAGATACCCTTAACCAGTTAGTTGGCCTTAAGATGACTTAACAAATGATTGGAAAGGTTAAGTTAATTAAACAAATAATAAAGCAAGCCCAAGATAAATAACAAAGTTATGTTAATCAAAGATAAAAATTTCTTATGTTTGTTGTGGGTGATAAAGTTTTCATTAGAGTGACCCCTTACAAGCATGTGCTAAGGTTTAAGAAGAAAGAAAAGTTGGCTCTTACTTTTATAAAGGCCAAAGGACATTTTCCCACCCATAGTTTGAGGCTGGGACAAATTCCCACCCGCTTAAGTTTAAAAGCCCGAAGTCCTACCCATCATCTTTTTTTTATTATTTTCTTATAAAAATTACTAAATTACCCTTTTAAAAATTAAAAATTTATAATAAAAATATAAAATAATTTTTAAATAATAAAAAAATTTAAAAAATTTTGGAAATTCAAAAACCGGTAGCCCCGCGGACGGACACGGTGGTACTCTAATAGAATAATAGGAAGTGGCCTAGTTTTATGAGCCACCCGTGGTGCCAGGCACCTCAGCACAATTTAATTTAATTAAAATTTTTAAATTTTTTTAATATTTTATATTTATATAAAATTTATTTTATTAATTTATAAAATTTTAATATTAAAAAGACAAAAATACCCCTGATTATTACTGTATATTTATTATTTTTAATATAAAAAAAGGTGATGGGTGAGACTTTGGGCTTTTAAACTTAAGCGGGTGGGAATTTGTCCCAACCTCAAACTATGGGTGGGAAAATGTCCTTTGGCCTTTTATAAACCCTTACAAGATCATATTGAGAGTTGAGAAAGTATCTTGCAAGTTTATATAGTTAGCGAGCATGAATCAAATCCATAACATATTCCATGTATTATTATTACTAAATATGTAAAAGATCTTTATCATCTTATATGCTTATCACAGAGGAGATCAAGATAAGAAGGGATCTAAGTTATGAGAAAAGACTAGTCTAGATATTGGATCATAAGACCAATCAACTCTTAAATAAAGAATTCTTCTAATCAAGGTCCTTGATAGGAATCAAAAGGTCGAGAAGTTGACTTGGGAGACTAAGTAGGATAAGACAGTCTAATATCCAAAGTTATTTTAGTCAAATTCTAAGGACAAAATTCTAAATAAGAAAGAATGAAATGTAACACCTACGAGTATGTCTTAAATGTATTATCATCTTTTTATATCGATAAATTTGATAAGTTGTAATTTAGTTAAGAGTTATAGGGTGTAAATTACAAAGTTTGAAAGTTTGATATGCCTATGATCAACATTGAGTATATCGTAATATTTTCAGACAAGGTATTTAAAGAACACAAGTTGAATTTTTAAAGAAAAGACTTTAGAAAACCCTTAATTTTAATTGTTGAACCCTTGACTTCAGAGCACAAAGTAAGCATGCAGGAGTGGCCTGAAGCATTTTCTAGCAATCCATGATAGCTAAACAGTGAATGAAGAAAAGATTAACCTAATTTAGCAACAAGCACACTTAATTGAATCCAATTAGGAATTTTTCTTTTTCTTTCCTAATGCCTTGGATACGTGATTTTGAGTGTAAATACATGTAACTGAGACTGCGAATGTGATGGATTGAATTTTTGCAAGTTGATTTTGTGAATTTAGATTCAATATAGCATATGATTTAATGGCTAATTGATAATATGTTGTATGAAACATATGATAGTTTTTATGGGTCTATTTGTGCAAAATTCTTGTGCCAAAACATGTAGTTGTTTATAATAAATTACAGGCATGGTTAAAATTAATGAATAAAAATGAAACTTGGGGCTTAAATTTGATGATTGGATTGAAGGAAAGCATGAGAAACTAAAGCCATTATATGCTATGTTATATGCAAATCTTGATTCATGAGACACTAAGTATTGATTAGTGGAAGTTTAGTGTACACCAAATTATTATATAATTTTGATAAAAGATCCTATGTTTATGCGAATGTAATGTATTGGGAAAATTACGTATGACATTATGTTTTGGAATGTGAGAATTGAATAATACCACGAGATGTGAGGCTTAAATATGGTGTTGAGTCGTTAACGGTAATGTTGATGGCTTTAATAATGAGTAGAATAACATGTTGGGGTGGTGAAAGCATGCTATAAAAAAATTTGCACCAATTGAGTGTAAAGAACATTGTTGAATAGTCATGTTGTGTAAAACTTGGAAGACAAATTGAGAAAAGATGAAAATGAAGGCGTAAAAAGTTACCTTAGCATCATACTATGCGGTGCTTTTGAACTTCAAAGACACAACAAGCCCTTGGAACCATGTCCAAGTTCATTCAAGATACACCTTCTTGTTATTAAGGCCACCGTCATGAAATTAAAACTAGTCTAAATGGGTGGTTTGACATCATAGAATCAAAAGGAGAAGGAAGCAAAATATGCCCCTTATTCAAAATTGAGAAGCTTTTATGATACGGTATCAATAACTGCTTGAGGAATGTTGTTAAAACATGGCCTTTTCTCCAACACTTCCATAAGTTGCTTTTCTCTAACCCATCGTATGACTGGTTAGCAGGTAAAAAGATTATCCATAGAAGATGTTGCTTTAGAAAGAGGCATGTGCTTTTGGCTTCTCTTTCCTGTCATTGTAAATAACTAAAGATGACAAGATTTCTTGGCCTTATAGCTACAAAAGAGAAGAAAAATTAAATCAACAAATATGTAAGATAAATTTATAAAAAAATTTAACTTTAACCATCACTAGAAATATATTCTACAAAGTGACAAAAAAAAAAAAAAAAACTCTCATTCTCTTAATGTTTAATGAAAAAGTTCTTTAGAATAATGAAGACTTCTATTTCAAAAGAACTTCAAGAGAACTTTAAGAATATAAAAGGCTAAAAAATCTCAAGAAATTCTAAGGCAAAAGAAAATCAAGTATAAAGTTGTTTTTATGGACAACACAAATCCATATGAAAAGAAATACTAGTCGTCCAAATTAAATTTGTAACATGTGTGATAAATGTGATTATGCATTCAAGACATGTTCAATAAGAACTCATAATGATTTAAACCACCACTACAAGTGCACAACACGAAGCATGTGATCCATTGAATGCATAAACTTTATATAGTCAACATCTCCTTGATCAAACTCATGAGATCTATTCTAAAGTGATAAGTTTTATTAACAATGACTAAATGCATCCTTTGAATAAGGGTTAACCTGACATGTAAATAGAAGCGTTTTGCTTTAAGGTTGCGATGTTTAGAGACATAAATAACATAACTATGAACGTAAACACTTATCAGCAAGTTAAACTACATTAAAAAAAAGTCTTTTGTGTTTAATTCTTTTGAAGAGAGTCATTCGTTAATCAATATTTCTACTCAACATTTCATACAATCGACACATAATTATTTTACTAATTTCAGTTGTTACTATTATCCCTTTGCATATGATCAAGTCTTATATACTTCTCATTGATGTATAAATTTTCATATTAACAAAGTCAAAAGTTTGCAGCATCTAGAAGTAAAAAGATAGTTACATATTGTAATTGATTACATATTTTATTTATCCAAATTTGACTTCTTCAAAAAGCTACTCATAAAATATATATTTCGTATGATACTTTAGTCTGATAAGATTTCAGTAAAGTATCGTAGTTACATGGTATATATTTAAACAAAATATATTCTTTCTGGTAATTTTATATAAAATTAATATTTAATTTTAAAATAATTAATAATGGGCTCAAGCCTGAATAACACTGTCAATAATGTGCCTAATGGGCTGAAGTGGCCCAAAAGAGTTTCACTAGTTCCCAAATCGAGCCTCAAATCAAACGGCGTCAACATACAGAGGAGGGAAACGAATTTTTCAAAATTAAAAACTCAAAATTCACGCTATTTTACCGCAATTTCTTGACACATTTCACACTGGCGATTTCGCCCTAAATCTAATCAAGAGAATCCGTCCGACCTAGCTTTCGAGATTAGATTGGGGCTCACTGTCATTTTCTCGGGAAAGTCTTATTTTTCGCTGAGGTGACGCTTTCTTCGAGTCTATTCTGTTAGAGTTTTAACTACTTACGGATTAATTATACTCTGAATTTATCTTTTAAGTATCGACAATGTATGTTTCTCTGGTTATTAGAATTAGGAACTTTGTATTAGTTTAGTACAATTAGTCGTTGAAAATATTGGAATTGTGATTTCTATTTTTTTGTAATTCTATTGTTTTGATTGGATGAAAATGGTTGTCGGAAATGTAAATTTTGGGATTGTATGTTCGATTGAAAGGATCATAGGCTTGACCGAATCGATATCTTGAGTTGTGACTAAAAAGTGCAGTTCTGGTGTTTGACGAATTGCCTTGTTAAGCGCAACTGAGATGGTTTTATGTATTTATTTTTGTATGGATTTCGGTTGATTGCTTTACTTTCTTTTTTTAGTCAAAGTGTTGGAGGTGAGGTGCTGTTGGTAGTTTAAAGAGTTTTGAGCGGTGGGATAGCGTTGAAGTTGCATTTTTGTTTTTTGGATATATACTATACGAATGTTATGGGTTTCATAGTCCTCGTCTGTTCTTCTTCCTCTTCCTTCTGTCACGAGGAATAAATGAGTTTGTATTATTAAACGAAATGAAGGAATTTTTCCAGTAACTGTATAGAGTTTATTACTCCGTTGGTGAGAATAATTTTAGGAGTGTGTGAAGATTTGGGTTAACAATTTGTGAATTTCAGGCATCTGAATACTTGTCATTGCCATTTAGGTCGTAAATTGTACATGCAATCCACCTTTCTTCAATTTTAGAAAAACTCCTCTTCTGCATCTTTTCAAACGTTTCTTCTTGAATTTACTTATTTTTTAAAGTTCATATGAGTTTAAAATACAAGGCAAAACATAATTATATTATGCAATAATCAATGATAGCAGTAAATATGCGTACGTGACAGCCACATTGCTCAATAGCAACTAGCTGCACTTGATTGTTTAAGAGTTTTCATTTTAATATTTGAGGTTACAGTATGGCAAAGGTTGCTACTCGTGGTACCTTACTGCCTAATTCTCATCAAATTGGTGGAGGTTCCCTCAACATGGGCTCAACGGTGAAAAGGAAGACTCCATCAGAGCTTAGAGTAAGTTTCTGAACTCATACACTTGTTGTTCCATGTCTTGCCTCATTAAGAATTAAAGGACCAGTTATCTACATTGAATTTTTGGATTTCTTGGATGAAAGCAATCTGAGACATGCAGTATATGTGATTTATCCTCTTGGCTCCATCTTCTTTAGTTATAGGTGGTGATATAGGGATAATAACGAGTTTAAACATTTTTGCTCCTCTTAATATCACCTTAACTGTTTAAATCAAGGTCAATGCTCATCAGCCCTTGTTAATGAATAAGTGATCTATTTATGTATCATAGGTGCCATTTTCCCACCTTTTCTTAGGAAACCGGAATATCAAAGGGATTTGATTTATATTCACAACTTCTTTACACGCATTTTGTTTTAAATTGAAGCATTTGTGCGTAATTGTTAGTCTACATGAAATGCTGCATCTGCTCCTTGTAGTTCTTGTGATGTAGTAAGCTTTTGACATTGCATTTCTTTTAAGTGAAATTGACTATTTTTTTGGTGAATGTAGTAAGCTCTCAAGATGCTTTGTAGAACATTGTGAAAAATTGTATTGTTGGAAAATTTGCATGACAGGGAGAACAGTTGAAGAGGACAAATGTCATAGAGCTTGTAGATGAATCTCTTGCTCCCTTACTTGGTTCTACAAGGTAAAAATTTCAACTAGTTTTTTTATTTTCTTTTGAGGTTGTCACTTACTGTGTTTTTTGTTTTTTTGTCATTTCTCAGTGCTACTAATGAGGTGGGTGATGGGCTTAAGAAACCAGATCTGTTGCGGAATCCAAGATACATTGACACTCGTATGGATGAAGTGTATCCTGCCAAAAAGTCCAGGTTTAGGATGCTTTCTAAAAAGGAAAATGATAAGGTTCTTATTGATATAACTTTATACTGCTCTAGTATACCTACCATGTTGTAATTTGCATCTATGTATTTGAATGCAGTTGATTTATACAATGTTATTTTATTTACTTATTCAGTTTTTTTTTTTTTTTTAATGTATGGGTAGGATAATACTTTGAGTGAGCAGCATAGCAGCCTGAAGAATCTTTCCACACTTTCAAATATTGCTGCCAAAAGAAGAGACCAGCTTTCATGGTTTGCATTCAGTGGAGTGTCACTATTTCATATTATTTTACTACTACTATTTCCATTATAATGTTTTTGTTTTCTATGAATATATATTATATCTCTTTCCTGTTTTGGTAGTTCTGTTCCTTCTGGAGGTTCAAACGATGGTGAGGTGCAAGCTCGTCAAACGATTGAAAAATGTAGTCAAAGTATGTTTCGTAGTGTTACTGAACTTTCATTGGGTGGTGAAAGATTATCTAACTTGGCTACTGTTGACATGGTATACTTTTTGTGAGCAATTATCTTTTCCATTTATTTTTATTACTTCTCTATTTTCTTTTCAAATTGATCATCAATTATCTTTATAGGATAAAGCATTAAAAGGACTGGTTGCGTGTGAACCTGTTTCTAACTTTCCTGCTGATTCTTATGGGAGATCTGGCGATAGTTCACCTTATTCAGGAGATTTTCATTGTGAATGCCATGTTCCTGGCCTGAAGGCTCCCCTGGATTTGACATTGAAAACTTATATGAGAGTTGTTTTATCTTCTTCTGTAAATTTGTAAGTACATTGATATTTTGAAGTCTTTCTTCAATTTGTTGTGTTGCCAATATTTGGAGGTTAGATTGTTCCTTTGGAGTTTATCCAGTTTCTCATGTAGTTGATTTTCTGTCATGTGTATTAGCCTCTTTGTTCAGAAATAATTAATTTAGTCAGATCATGCATTAATTGGGACACAGCTTAGGTGGTATGGCTAGATACTAGGGGGTCGTTTTTGATAAAGATTCTAACATTTAATTTATGATGTTCTATGTATTTACTTGAGAAAAATAAATTAGAATATGTGTTCTTTTTATTTTTTACCCTCCTGAAAACAAAGGGAATTGACTTTAATTCTTACATGATAAAATATGCTATGAAAATGTCAGTGCTGTATTATATCAAGTTTACTTAAGAAGCCTACCTTTTTAGCAAGAAATGCTTGAACTTCTTCCAATAACTTGTGAATTTTCCAGTTATGATATCAATGTCTCTCACTGGATTTCCTCATCTTTGATGTTTGTATTGTCAGTTCAAATCCTTATTGGTGAGTCACCCTCTGGTTAACAATATTTTACTCGATTTTTTTCTTAATTTCAGGATTCATAGGTCAATAACGTCTGGTCTCTACAATGGTTTGCCACAGTTCACATTCCATTCTGGTTGTTCTGAGGATAGAAGCAGCATGGGGATAAAGATGGCTTCCCAAATCTTAAGTTCTAAGGCCTTGCATTCATGGGTTTACCCTCAGTCTTCCCTACCACCTTCTCTTATGTCTGTATTGACCTCATCAGCAAAAGAGGGAGGTTTGCCCAATAAAACCTTTTACCCAAACAAGGTTCCCTGCTTCGTCCTTTCTCCCTTTTGAAGCTCTCTAATAAACTTGTTTCTTTTTTATTCAGTGGAAATAGATTTCTTAAGAAAACGACAGTCAGCTTGGGAAGACTCATTTCGGAGTCTGTACTACATGTTTCGGAAAGATGCTTGCAGTATCTTTTATGGTAAATGAAGGATTCATTTGTAGACTATGTTCTGTTGCTTCCCTAATTGGGTATCATGTAATAAAACTAGGGATTAATATCTTATTTTTCTTTTGTTTCTTTTTTTAATAGTTTGTACTTCACATTTTGTGGTGATGTTCATTGGTTCTGATGGTTTGGGGAAAAGCAAGTGCTCGTGTAATGCATATATATCCCAATCAACTAGAGGCTTGAGGTCGTTGCTGAAAGAGCATGTAAGATGTCCTAGTCTTGCCTTTTTTTAACATTTTTATAAGAAATTATAAATGTTATATTAAATTAGTAAAAAAAATATGAGGGAGCTATAATTGCGGTTCTGTTCACTGCTGATAAAAATAATCAGAAAAAACTGTGGGGAAAGAATTCTTACAAATTTGTGGTAAATAAAATCCCTCTCCTACACAAAGATGACCTCTGTACAAATTAAACTGATTCTCAATTAAGATGAATTGAAAAAGAATGAATCCTTAGGCTATTTTGCTATTGAATCCTAGAGAGAAGCAAAAAGGTAGACTGTTTTGCACAACAAGGTACGGTTTTATTCTCTTTTCTCACATAAATCCAGTTAGTCTGTTCTGGCTAAATCACCCTGAAAAACCAAAATTATTGTTGAATTATGAACTACTTGTGCTTCAATAGTGGCTTACCTTTTGTGTATTTGTTTAGTTAAACTAGTATTTTGTCAGTTTTAAGGTTGGATGGGGTAAATTTATCTACTAGTTAGTAATTATTCTGTGCTTCGTCTTTAATGATATCTGACATTTTCTTTGGTTGAAATAATATTCAATAGGATGTCTCTTTCACGATGCCTCTTTGCAAATCTAAGGTTGAACAAGTAACTACAGAAGATCTGGTTGAGCTTTCAGAAATTGAGAAGCATAATTTGGGCCAGGTTTATGCCTAAATTTTTGTTATTAGCTGTCTCTTTTCATTAGTATCAAGAGTTGTCTGCAAAAATATTTCTGTGATTTCTGTAGATATTGTCCCCTTTTTAAAAGTTGTTCATTTTCATTGGCACTTTCCTTTGATATTAATGCAGACGCGACGGCAAAGTTCTTTGTCTGACATTGATAATACTCCCCAATCTTTGTTGGCTTTCAGTGACAACAAGAACGTGCATGCTTTATATGATTTTTTATTAAATTATAGGCAAGTATATCGTACATTTTCGATTATGAAGTTAGTTTGGTCAGAAGCTTGAGCTGTATTGTCCTCAGATTCAGTGCGATTCTATTATGATTGTTCAAATTCAAATTTTCTAATATCTACTATATGGTCTCTGAATCTCACTTCCTATCTTCTTGTTGCCTTCAGATCTTTCTTGACTCTTTTGACTGCTGTGGATGTTCCTGTATTATATTCACCTGTGCCATTCCAAAATGCTGCTCTTTTGGCTCCAGAGGTTGGTTTTATAAACCTTTAATTTTGGACTCATTCCTCTTAGCTGTTGCTATCTCATTTTCTACAATTGTTCCTTCTAGATGTTCCTGCTGTTCATTCTTCTTGGAATTTATCAAATATAAATGTTTACTCAATTTTCAGTGTCTATGGCCTGACTATATATTAACCATGATCCTGATATGTTATGTCTTGCTGCCTAATACAGTTATTTTTACAGTAGTTTTTTTTTTTTTGTCAGTTCCCATTTTTGCCTACTGCAAAGAAAATAGAAATATCTCTGTATTTATTATCCTGTTTTGCAGATTAGCTGCTCAGAGATTTCTAACCCTAAAAGATCTGTCACAAAGGATGGGGAGACCTCGCCAAGATCTTCTGGTTTCTGCTGTAGCATTGAAATTAAAGATGCATATCTTCCACCGTGGATCATCTGCAATATATGTTCTTTCATGGGCTCTGAAGGGAAGAACTTTGAGGCGAGGTACCATAAATTGTCTTCAGTTTGTTTTAAGCAGATTATTTTGGAATATTAAATTTATCCTGAAGCAATATTCCCAAAGTAACAATTCATATAACTAGCTACTTAATATATGTTTTCATACTCTTGGCTGTCAGCTTTACAACTAAGCGTACCTCAGTCGGGTTGAATGTTGCACTTGGGGCAGTTTGCAAGAAATCTGATGCTCAAGCCACAGATGACAATCGGTTGCAGCTAACCGACTGTATTTTTGGTATAACCGGAGCTACTGTTACACCTTACTTGCGATCAGGATATTTAAAAAGCTTGAAACATGCCGACAGTTCTTATACAGCTTCTCTATCTCCTGTATAATGTGCTGTTTCCCTATTTCTGGCAGAGATACAAAGTGTGAAATTATGTTTATTGAATTTGGTCAATGTCAAATTGACTTGGTATTTCCAAGAATTATTCAAGCGTTTGTAATGGAGAAAATCACCATGAAAGCAAATCATTCATTGACGGATGGTATGTATTAAGTTCTCAACTTTCACAATCTTTACCAGTAATCCATACAAGAACAGGTGCCTTCTCTAAAGTGATGGAACCGGTTTCTGTCTCTTACAATCAGCTCTCGATCAAAAACTTTTGAAATAAGCTTTGTAGCTGTGTGACAATCTTCACAAACCCTCAAGTTTTTTACTATCCGAATTGGCATATGAGATTTAGTCTTCATAATCCCATATGCAATTGCAAGCTTCTCACTGTGCCTGTAAAGTGAACCTTCTTTTTCCTCTTCATCTACATCAAACAATGCCTCGGCTGTATTCCCAGCATATCCTGCCAATCTTATCTTCTGCACCATCTCCTCCCACATTCTCTCAATGTTTCTGATTTCTGGGTGTGCTTCATCTCCAATGATAAACTTATGAACTCTTCCTTCTACCTCAATTAAACTATAACCTGGTGGTTTTTTAACTCCTTTTTCTTTCATCATATGCCTCATATTTTCAGCACTCTCCCACTCATTTGCTCGTGCATAAATGTTAGCAAGCAGCACATAATAGCCGCTATGTTCAGGCAGCAACTCGATCAGTATCTTTCCTGCTCTTTCTGCAACCTCTGCATTCTTGTGAATCCTGCAAGCTCCAAGCAATGCCCCCCATATTGGGGCATTTGGCTTCACAGGCATATCAAGGACAAACTTCTCAGCTTCAATTAACCTCCCTGCTCTGCCTAGCAAATCAACCACACATCCATAGTGTTCCAATCTAGGCTCCATTTTATAGTCTCTTTTTATACTGTCAAATATCTCCAAACCTTTCTCTACCAATCCACCATGGCTACAAGCTGATAAAACGGCGGTAAATGTAATGTCTCTTGGAGCTAAACCTGTCTCCAACATTTCATTGAAGTATTTGAGAGCTCTCTCCGCATTGCCATGCAATGCAAGTCCTGCAATGAGGGCGGTCCAACTTAGGGTGTCCCTTTCCTGTAGATCCTCAAACACCTTAATTGCTTTTTCTATGCTCCCACATCTTGCATACATGTCAACCAGAGCTGTTCCAAGTATCAAATTTACATTCAAATTATGTCTCATTATATAGTTATGAGCTTTTTCTCCAAGCTCAAGTGCACCCAAATGAGCACATGAAGATATCACACAAACCATAACCGTTTCATTAGCTCGAATGCCTTTATCTTGAAGAATTTGAAACAACTCTACAGCTTTATCAAACTGATTGCTTTTGGCGTATCCACCGATCATTATACTCCATGTAACCAAATTCCTCTGCGGCATTTTATCAAACAACGCGCGTGCTGATTCAACGTCACCGCATCTGTTGTAACCAGCAATCATAGAAGTCCAAGAAACAACATCTAAATGCTGCATTCTGGTAAAAATTTTCCTTGCCGACTTTATATCCCCACAAGTAGAGTACATATGAACAAGAGAATTTTGCACATAAACATCAGTTTCAAATCCATGCTTCATAATCTGACCATGAACTTGAATTCCCATATCTTTAGAAACCATTTTAGTACAAGACTTGACTAAAAATGGGAACGTTATATTATCTGGAGCCAGGCCTTGGCATTGCAACTGGGAATAAAAATATATGGACTGGTGTGAATTTTCACTACCAGAAAAGCCCTGAATCAATGCGTTGTAAATGAAAAGATTAGGGTTTTGAATTTGGGAGAAGACACGCAAAGCGTAATCTAATAAACTAGCTTGAAATGTAGGATTTATGCATAAGGCGACTAGGCGACTGGCGGCAAAAACATCAAGGATGGTGTGGGTTCTTACCATATGGCCATGGATGGTCTTTAGATGAGAGAAACAAGAGCAGGATTCTAGCATCTGGAGTTTGGGATTCTTTAGTCTTAGTGCCTCCAAGATTGAACGACTACCACTCATTCTCTGAAGCTATAACATGTTCTGCGGATTTGGGGACTAAGTTAAGCCTCCTAACTTGGCTTTGCTAAGGTTCAGGTCAGGAAATAGTGAGATTTTGGTCTAGGGTTTGGCTGCAATCCCCAGGTTCTCTCCCAGGCGAGTCAGGCATAAATGTAGAGCTTTTATGGAAGTTTACTTGTATATATTATTATACAAGAGTAAAGGATTTTTTAACCAATCATACATCATTTCATTACAAGAAGCTCATACTCCAGTAAGTTTATGCTCTGGTATCATTGCCAAACAAATAAAGGACAGTGCATATCTACTAAAAGGAACAGTTGCAGAGTGTCAAATTTGTGTGAATAATTAATAAATATATATCAAAATTGCTAAAAAATCATTCCTCCCTGGGGAGTTGGAGCAACAACAGATTGTAATAGTCAATATTTGGTGCCATCAGTGCCATGGCTTTCATGGGGCTCGTCAGAAAGAGAACTTGAAAGCACCCACCTTGGAATCTGATACTGAGTCCCAGAAGGAAACCTTTTTCTCTTGAGCCATTTTGTCCTCTGCTTTTTGCACCAACCGACCAATATCTCCAGGAAAAGTAGTTTCAATAGCATTTTTGAATTTTTCATGCAAATTTACCCGATCTCTTGTTCCAGATACAAGTTCACTAGCATTGGGTCTCTTAAGAAAATCCAAGACATTCAGCAAATTTCTCCTGCAACAAAGCAAACCGTATATTTTAAATATAAATATGTTAAAAGAAAGACTTGATTAGAAAAATCTATCACTACCTTCCGAAAAATTTTCAGCCTTAATAAGTTAAAGCATTTAGTTTCTTATATTATGACTTAATGACAATGAATCCCAACAGAACCACACCACAGTATAATCAGCTCTCTGCAACAACCACTAGGTGAAGTGTTCCCATTGCCCATCAGTTTTATAATCTCCTAACGCTTTGCTCTTTGCTAAAATTTGAAAAGTTTTGGTCAAGTTGACTGTGAGTTTACAACCACTCTCGCAGAAATAGAACAAGTAAATCACTGATTTGCTTTTTATGATTTATAGTACTAATCAGCAACTAAGGATGGTTAACTCTATTGTATGCCTATCTCACCACAAAAGAATCAAAGGAAGTATGATAAACCTATTTATTCTACTCATATTAAAAGATTATTCTATCAAGAAAATCTCAAAGCAGATGTTTAAACATGATAAATAGCAGAGAAAGTTAACATATATGTCAAAACCTGCTGACATAATTCTGTGTGATAGCTATGGATTCCTCAAGGTTGATTACCAAATGCCACCATCCATTAGGCACAAAGATCACTTCCCCAGCCTTACAAATGCATTCGATTGGTCTCTTCTTCCAATTCTTTGTTGCACCATAGAAGTTCATGAACCACTCTATTATCGAAACAGGGCAAGCAACCTCTGAACCGTCTGGGCTTGGGTGCACCCCAGGTGGAACTACATCTGGTGGAAACAAAACCCATTTCTTAGAACCTTTTATAACGGCATTCCAAGCTGATGTTGAATTAGGATCAATGTGGAATGACGAACCAGACCCGGCTGGTCCGATAATAACCCACCTATAGTCTGGTCTCTCATTCCCCAAAACACTAAACAAATCCTCTTGGAAATACACTGGAACCTCATACTCAACACCCAAAACCGGAACTTTCTCTGCAAATTTTGGATCAAACAAATACAGCGGTCTTTCTTCCCTCACTAAGTCTGAATACCTAAAATAATCCTCAAGCTTCATCTCTACTGGGCCAACAGCAAACCGAACATCACCACACACCTTCACCAAATACTCTCGATCCCATTTCTTTAATGCATCCCAGTTATCTAAACAACCTTCTAGCAATACTGGCTTATTTGGTTCTTCAAAATTCAATACAAATTCTTCAACAGACATACCCTTCTTTCTAACAATATTATCCCTCTCAAGCCACTGAGATTTCATTTCAAGATTCGCACATAACCAACTTTGAAACAAGTAATCAGAATAGAAGTCTCTGACTTTAAAACAACCGGCATAAAAACCATTCCTTTGAGCACCAAATGAAGGGTAACAAGCAGCAATGTAAGTAGATTTCCACAGTCCATTAAATAAAAACTCACCTTTAAGATTATCCAATACAATATTCCTCCAAAGGGGTTCATGGTTACAAAAAACATAGAAAGATTTGCTAACAGAAGCTAAAACGCCCAAATGGGGTGCCTCCAAAAGGCCAAGAATATCAAGAACAAGCTCATCACTAAGCACGCGGAGATTACCTAAGCCAGTGTTTCTTGAGTTGACTGAGCTCGTGCTGAAGAAAAGATTTCCCAATGGTTGAACTCCATGAGTGTGTGATGAAGCTGAGGACCTGAGGCTAAATCCTCCTTCTTCTTCTCCCAATTCCTCTTCTTCTTCTACTACTTCTTTTATATTATCATATTTTTGTTTTTTGGATACAGATTTTCTATTTTTGCTTTTTGTTTTGGGTTTTTTCTTTTTGTGAATGGTTTTAGATAACAAGCTTCCGCTGAAACTCGGCATTACAGAGATTTGAGTTTTAGTTTCAGAGTGGGACGATGCTGCACACAGTTTTTTCAGGGTTGAGGAACCACCAACCTGAGGGGTTTTAGGTCTCCGTGTGCGTCTTCGGTCGTGATAGAAACGCGTTTCTGAGAAACGGTTTCTGTTTTATCCATTTTGGTATTTTAAAATGTTTATGGGCCTCTTAGGGGTGAACCCATCAACTTGCAGGCCCAGATGGGTTGGACTTTCCTGGATCTAGATGAGATGGTCCAACCCTTTTGATTTTTCTGGTTGAGAATATTTTATGCTTAAAAATATTCGTCGATTCGTCCCTAAGGTTTGCCTTGAGTTCATTAGTCCTATAAAGATTTTTTTATAACTTTTTAATCCCTATCAAATAGGGCTGAACCCAAAATGAACATGTTTGAATTCATTATTAAATTCAGTTGGGACAAATGTGATTCAACATATTGACAATCAAATCCAAATGCAAAAATGAATACGATTTTTATGAGAAATCGAATACAAACCTAAATACGAACACCATTAGGAAGCAGTTTGAAAGGCTTATATTCGACTCATGTGAGAGCAGGAAATGAGTTAAAACAACGTGGTTTCTGTTCTATCTTATGTACCTGACTTTTCCCCGACCGACTTTCCTCAACAACTCGACTCTCCGTCCTGTTCCATTGCATGCACTTCCACAGCGGCGAACACATTACTTCGACGAAGTCACGAGCTTTTTCACTGGTGAAGACAAACACAGTTGTACAGGCGACGACCTTCTCAACTCCGATGTGAGGAGCTGACTCTTAGCTGCGACTGTGAGGTGTTTTGCTGCACATTTTTCCGACTTCTCAATTTCTGGCCGTTCGAGCTTCTCAACTGTAGTATTTCCAGCGAAACTCTGTAAGTATTCCAACCTTATTTTCGTTTAAAGATTACTGTTGAAGCATGACATTAGATAACCTTGAATGAGTTGATTTTGCTGCTTTGTGTTGGGGAATTAGTGTTCCATTGAACATTGGACTGTTGGTATTGTGTATATTTGCCTGATTAATTATGTATGTTAAATTGAATGGATTCCTCACAATTTCGTTATCTGATATCTCGAAACTGCTGAGGTGATGCTGTGCTTGAGCTCACCATCATTCATCACATTTCCAATCGTTTCAGCATATATATCTGTACAAAACAAGACCACGTTACAATTGTTTGAAACTTGCTACACATTATAAACACTGATTATAACTATATTACTTCTCATTGCACTCTAAAGCCTTGTTCTTCAGCTCTCAGAAATTTCAGTCCACGTCTCGACCTCTGTGAATTCATTAATAGTAAAACTAATTAGTTTTATAAAAAAATTGATAAGCCTCATAACCCTTTGCTTCAACAGATTGATAATATATAGGCATGTCAAAAGAAAAAGGGACAACTTAATCAGTCTTTCTAAAACTTTAATGTGATAACCTGAAAGGTTAAAAAAGAATGATATGAGTTAAAGTGCAAAATATGCATGCATAGCTATACTCACCGAGCATGCTGTATGTATCAAATCCAAAACTTGTAGGAACCTCTTTGCATTTCAAGTCACCATCAATGGTGGATATTCCATTGCAAACTGATTCATGTCAAACTGATGAAGAAAGGGTGGACATGTAATAAATCCAATTCAGTCAAAAAAGTAACTGATTCTTTCTTATTATTCTTTCTTCTTCTTCTTATTATTTTTTTATCTTTTAACGCTTTCATGTATGCGTTTGTGGTACCTGGTCACGTATGAATTTTGGTTCATCAGTTTTTCTCTTTTTAACAATCTTGTTTTCTCTTTGTTTCTTCGCAAGTGTGCCAAAAGATCTATTTTACCCTGGTTATTAATTGATTGTGATGTCAACAAGTGTGCGCGCGCAATCGTCTCCATTAATTTTCCTTTTTGGTATAATTTTTCTCCTATTTGCTTTACAAAAAATAGATGCTTCCACTGGTGGCACAGGTGTTAGGTTGCCCTCCCTATTCCTCGAGGCCAAAGGGGAAGAGAATAATAATTGAGGAACCTCGATCAACACCAACCCTGATCAATTTGATGATGTTGAAGTGGACATAAGGGTTGTAGAAGACATTGATGAATTCTATGATAATGAGAAAGATGTTGCAGAATAACAAGAGTTACAGTCTAAAGGGAGAAAAACAAGCTCCCCTCCTCCCCCCATTATCCCACAAGGTAGAAAAAGAAAGACATCAATTGTGTAGAAATGCTTTTTTGAATAAAAGATTATAAAATTTGAGGATATGCGATTCACTATTTGCAAGTTTTGTTAAAAAAGATTGAAGCTACAAAAAAAGGGGTGTATGACACACCTTACCTGACATATGAAACAGTGCCTTAAGAGAAAGAAGGCATTAGAGAAAGACATTGTCCCCAAAGGCTAAACGCTTTTAGGGTTTAAACTTGTTGAAGCTTAATTTCTCGAACCCATCACAAGTCCCTTGATTTTGAGGATGAGTGGTAAGTATAAACATAATAAGCTGTAATTTCAATTATTTGTTAGTTATATTTAATTTTTATTTACATATTAGCAAAGGTAATTCAAAATTGTTTTGTTTGCAGGTTAGGGAGTCACTCGCTAATAGGATTTTAATGACTGAGTTGCCTTTCAATAGAGTGGACCATCTTAGGTTTAATTTTTTCTGTAGTGTTCAACATCTATTGTATGAGAAAATTGAGCGAAAGCATGTGAAGTCCGATTATAATCAGAAAGTTTAAGCAAAGCAGTTTGAATAACTCAAGATGATAGGTTTAGCAATTGACTTGTGGAAGTTAGATATATAGAATAAGTGTATGGTGCTAACTATGCATTAGGTGGGCCCACAGGTGTGAACACTCTAGAAGTGCATAATAAACTTTGTGCACATTCTCCCCTAGGATGGGGAAAAATATTGCAAAGACATTGTACCATTGTTTTACTAAACAAGGGATAAAAATAAGGTAAATTAAAGGAGTTCAAAATTATTTTTTTATTGCATTCTTATTCATAAGGTGAATTTTGATGGAAAGTATAATAACTTATTTGTTATTTTCTATATGATTTCAATTTTGCAGGTAAACAACATCATGCTCAATAATGTCGTTAATGACAAATGCATTTAGTTGTTAAGAGAAATTTCACCTGTATAGGTCATTAGTGGCTAGTGACCGATTTTTCCATATTTGCTATGCATCACACATTATTAACCTCCTCGTATGTAGCATCCTAGATTCGGAAGCCCTTAGGGGTAGAGTTTTGGGGTTAGAAATCGAATTCAGAGAGAGATTGGGAGTTTAGATAAGTTCGGGGGTGAGTTGGTAAGTTTTCGGAGCCATGCAGCTTCCGTTGGAATCCTTTCGGAAGGATTCGAGTAGGCGAGCGAGCGGGAAATAAGTGATGCTTATTTTCCCTGGTGCACGACCGTGCATCCTTGGTGCACGCCCGTGCGTGGCATAGTATTTAAGTGAGAACCGAGAGAATTGTCATTTCTTTACTCACCTGTTTGCATTTCAGCCATATTCTCTCTTTCATTTCAGTGCCTCCCGTTCCTAGAGAGGAGATTCAGCAGCCATTAGCTCCCGATCAAGCTAGAGATTAGAGTTGAAGCTTGTTTTCCGAATTATGACAAGAGGTAAGTGTTCTCTTACCTTTTCCTTGAGTTTCCCGACATGTTTTGTGCTTCTTGATGCCATGGATGTGTTCTTTGCATGTGGATGATTGTTTGGGATGATTATATGGCCTTGCATGTTGATTTGGATGACAAATTTCCACCCTTGAAGCATGCATGTGTGTATGTATGGCCTTAGAAAGAGAAAGGAGATGTTTCCATGGTAGATTCCATGATTGATGATGCATGTTGCATGTGAAGCTTGAATGGTGATGTTTGAAGTGCTGGGAATGTATATTTGAAGTGTGATTGCAATTGGATGTGTTTTGGTTGGCCGTTTTGTGCATTTTCCGAGCAGTGCTTTGTTGAAGAACCAGATGCACGACCGTGCGCCAGTACGGCACGACCGTGAGTCTGTGTTTCTCTAGATGCACGCCCGTGTTCACGACCTGTGCACAGCCAGAAAATGCATATGCACGCCCGTGCGTCCGCATACGCACGCCCGTGCGTAGGCATTTTTAGTGAAAGTGAATAGTAAATTCCAATAGCTTGTACGACCAGGCGCACGACCGGTGCACGGCCCCGTGCGTCAGGGTGCACGCCCGTGCACGTTTCATGCACGCCCGTGCATCAGTAAATTTTCAGAAAAATGTTATTAAATGGGAAATTAAGCATGCAAATTCAGGATAAAGGCTAAATGGCTTCAGATAAGCATTTAATGAGCATGCATTCAGATAATAAACTGCATGTACATATCATGACATGACATGTAGTTCAGAGAGGATCAGGGGATCCGAATTCAGCAGTATTCAGAACCCGATGTACGGGTAAGAGTATAGGTGGAACACGAGGGGGCATCTGTGGGATTCAACCTTCTGACACCAGTCAGAACGCTCAGCAGTATTACAGATTCAGTTCCTGACACCAGTCAGATGATTCAGCAGCATTTCAGTTCCAGCTCTCTGACACCAGTCAGATCGAAGCAGTGCAGTATTCAGATTCAACTTTCTAGCTAGTAGCTAGACTGTTTAGCCCACATGGCCAGGATGCCGAATCCCTGTGTACACCAGTCTGATCAGCACAGCAGGTACCCGAGGGTACAGAGAGGTATTTAGATGCATGCATCTAGTTTTCAGTTAGCATGACATGACATACACATCATGACATGACATACACATCATGACATGAACACATATGATAATAATAAATGAATGAGATCCAGATGATCAGTTTCCAGATTCTAGCAAGCGCATAGTTGTATGATTAGGGCCGAGGCCCAGGTATGTTTGATTTATATGATTGCTTGTGCTTGCTTGGGTATTGAGGGAAGTAAGGAGCGCTTACTGGGTGATCTTCATCACTCATCCCCCTCCTTCTTCCAGTTTTCAGGTGTTCGTGCTGGGTTCGAGGAGCGGTTGGACCGAGGCTGACGGAGAGGGCACGCACACACACCTCGATCAGTTTGTATCAGTTTTGGACCTGTGTGGTCATTTTGTATATGATGATGTATAGTTTTATGTATATGTGATGTAGGCTAGTGGGCCCCTTGTACAGAACAGTTGTATATTTCAGACATATATATATATATATATATGATGTATATTCAGATGAGCTTCCGCATGTGGAGATTCGAAATGTATTGTACAGTTCCAGAGTCTTATTGTATTTTCCGTAGGATTCCCGTCGCGGGTACCCGTATTTTCAGATTATTAATAAAAGCTCCCCAGGGTTTTCGGCAGTAGGGGTATTCGTGGCGGCGGGTCCTACATCGTATAGGATACTATGACTAAAATATGGGGTCTTATAAACAAAATAAGTGGCTATGTTAAATTCATATGAGCTAGTGAGATTAAACCCAAAGAGTTCGTAAACATTTGCAAAATTAGTGGCTTAAAAGAGAGAATATTGATTTTGAATTTGATACAAATTGAGATGTGGTCTCATTATCTTATAACTAATTTATACTTCAGGAAGGTGCACAAAATAAAAAGAATATTAAAGAAGAAGAATTTGATACAGATCGAGGTATGATCTTTGTTGGACCCCTATACGTTTTGATGTGATAAAAAACGATGTTAAAATATATAATTTGTCCTTGTATGAATTAATCCATGACAAAGTAGGACAAAATGTTTTATTTTATAGTTTTAGTTAGACACACAATCGTGTGTCTATGTCACACAATCGTATATACCTTGTGTAAGCTCATACATAAGTTGCTTAATCGTGTAAATGTCCATGTAATAAAATACAAGATATATGATTTTTACAACTTTTAAGAATAGAACTGTGTGTCATAAAGTAAAGACACACTACCAAGTTATCTCGTGCAAGTCTAATTATATAAAAGTTAAAATTCAACATCTGGATACACACCCCGTACAGAGTGCACAGAAAAACTTATGATCGTGTGATGCTTATAGGTGTTTCGTGCTCAAGCCCATGTGACCTTCAGTGCTTTAAAATGCATTCAAGATACCATGACACATGACTGTGTATAAAACACATGCCTGTGTGGGGTAAGGAACACATATAGGAATTGATCATTAGATTGTAATTAATAAAGGAAGCACAATCATGTATCCAAAGCACATGACCATATGTTTGTGCAAAGTTTTGTTTCAATGAATAGTAAATTAGCTCCAACCCTTTTTCTTCTTAAATTCTATAGATTAAAGTTGGTTTGAAGATTGTGGGGTTAGAGAATACAATGCAAAAAGTTTCTATCTTTTTGTTCTCTCTTCCCTCTCTTGTCTCTTTCTAAAATGTATTTGTAAATCTTTGAGAAAATATGTGTGAACTTTAGATTTGTATCATTCTATTGGAAGCATTTATTTTTTTTGTATTTTGCTTCAAATATTTGGATGCAATCTTGTGAAATTAGTGATGGGCAAAATTCCCATGACACTAGTGGTAGGCAAAATCCCCATAAAAACTATGATTGGGCACAATCCCATAAGACTAGTGGTCGGCAAAATCCCTGTGAAACTATTATTGGATGCAATCATATGAAACTAATGTATAAGTACAATCTCGTAAAACTAGTAGTAAGCAAAATCCTAAATAAACTACTATAAACATTTGGGCAAAATCTCAGAGAACTAATAGGTAAAAAGTTTCAAGCGAGGTTACCTAGAAAAGTGGACGTAGAAGGCTCGTGGAGAAGCACTAAACTATTATAAAAATGATTAAATATTTCTTCTTGCCTTACTTCTTAAATTTGTTTTATGTGCTTCATTGGTTTGTGGTCATTGATTGATTAATTGTTTGGTTTGTTATTATTTGCATTTAAATTTGGTTTTGGGTGAAAAGCTTTAAACTAAAAAAAATGTTTATAAATTTTATTCATCCTCTTTAGGATTAGCGTTTAACAGCTTCGATGGTGGTGAGGATGGCCTAAAAATTTGACAACTATTGGGGACAAGTAAATTTGTTGATGTTAATCGTAATCTCATTGGACTCGAGGTAAGTAACTTGATAATTATATAATTTAAATTTAATTGAATTAGTGATTAGTACTTAGTATTTAATATTAATGTTGTATTTTTAATGTATAATTTAGTCTTTTTTGTAGGTTTAAATTTGTGTTTATTAATTATGTTTCTCCCTTGCTATATGATCAAGTCAAGGATGAGACTGCTAATATCAAACAAATACTAGAAGAATTATGTTATGAATACAAGGACATTATGTCTACGGAAAATTTATCAATCATCAATCAATCACAATCCACCTTTGGTAAGGTTCTTGTTATGCTTAATTAATAAATTGTTCTCATAATTCCAAGTTACATTTTGTGTTGGAAAATATACTAATTTTGGGAAAATCTTTACACAATTGCCAAGCGAGTCTTGGTTTGGAAAGATGTTCACATATGAATCATGGTTTGAATGGAAAGAGCACATTAAGAAGACGCAACATGAAGTCTCTTATAAGTTAAAGTTAGAAGTACACTTGGAAGAGAGGTGAGAGACTTCAAAGGCTTTAAAGCTGATACAATTCAATGTCTTAAATTGGCGATAAACAAATCAACATAAATACAAAGTATTGTCATGTATTACAACGAGATTCTAATAATTTTAATATTTACCATTGCATCAAAATATGATTTTACTGTTTGTGTTAGAGTGATTGACACTTATAAAACATATCTATCATAAAAAATTATAAACATATTTATGTGTGTAAGTGATTGGACCTAGTCTTTGCATCAAATTTCAAAACTCATACAAATATATATTAATTTCTAGTTATTTCATATAATTTTCACTTCATGATATTTAAAGATTAATCAAGTAATCTGTGATTTATTTTCATTCATGAAGCCTGAAGTTGGAATTGAGAATATGTAGTGCCATAATGGAATAAAACTGCATCGCATAGTGACGCAGAGTGAGTAAGTCAGACTGGAATTGGATGCTTGAGTTGAATGTTCAAATTAATTTTCTAATCTGCACCAGATAATTGATGTTCACAATTTAATCCTGTTATTATTGGATGTGGTCCATTTGGCTGGACATGGATGCAGAGTGCTGCTGTTGGGTGCCGGCTACGGTTGACTTGACTACTGCGTTGCCTCCCTGCCTTGCCTTCTTGCTTGCCTGTCTACTGCCTGCTTTTGTCATAAGTCTCATGGTGCTGCCTGCCGCCTGCTTTGGAGTTCGGATTGAGGTTTTGCTGCCTTCCTATTGCCTGCTTGGCTTGCTCAGTTGGTACATAATTTATCGTTGTAACATGATGGATTCTGGATTTTGTATCTCAGAATTGATGAGAATAAATTACATTTCGCGATAGTCCATTATTATAATTTATAACTATAACATGATAGATTTTAAATGCAATTAACATGTGTATAATGTGCTGGCTACAGCTTTTTTTTTTTTTTGGAAAATTTACAAGTTTCTAGGTTTCATGCAAGTTAAACATGTTCGAATTTGACGAATTCTAGCAATGTTCAGGCTCACTTATACAGTAACAAATGAATATGAGTTGAACTCTATCACTGTTATTTACATCAAGCTTGAAGGTAAACCTCTTCATCTAAGAGCTCGGCAAATATGAACCAAAACTGAAGCTCACCAAACCTTGAACGAGCCGAACACAAGCTCCCACTTCGTCGAACTCAGTTTGGCTCGATTCTGACCCTGCTATCAAATCAATAACTTTATTATCCTTATTAGTCATCAAATCTTGGGGATCAAATCATGGCTTATACAGACTAAAACGTTACTGAAAACTCTAGTGTTATTTAACCCAAACCCCCTGGACAATTTTTTACAACCCCGACAAAAACAAGATTATATGTGGAAAATTCTGTCTAAAAAAAAAAAAAAAAAAACTTAAAAAATGTAACATCAATGGCCAATTTATAATATTTTAAAATAAAGTTATATATAATATAATATCCTTCACACCGTTTAAACACAACCAAACCTTAACACAATTTACAAATTTATAAATCGATGTTAGGTCTCTAAAAAAGTCTCTAAACTAGCTTAATACAACTTATTTATTTAAACGTAAACAAGCAAACATGAAAAAATAGATATTTTGTGGTGATTACTGTACAATGATTATAAAATAGTCGTTGAATAATGGCTACTTTATTTTACGACTACTTTATTTTTTATTCTTTTCAAAAATTTTCTTAAAAATGCTATTTTATATACATATATTTTATTTTTCATGTCACACGTCATTATATTCAAGTTTCGCTCAACTTTCAAGCTCGTAAAATCTCTTTCAAATGTTCAATTATTTTGATTTTGATTTTATTTTAATATTTATTTATTTTTTTAATATCAATTTAAAAACACTAAATTCAAATGAATTTAATAATTTTGATTATTTTGATAATAAAACAAATTCATACATTGACAAACCACCAAATGGAGTATCATTACAAGGGAAGAGAAGAAAACAAGAATCTACAGTTTGTGAGCATTTTATTCAAACACAAAAAATAGACGGCAGTAAAATGGTTCATCTCATGTTGTGCAAATATTAGGGTTCTAATTTAACATATGTAAGTTTAAGTGGCACCAAACATCTTGATATGTATATAAACAAGTATTGCAAAAAAAAGGAAAAAGATCACATTACTTAAAAGGGCAACAACAAATTTCTTCCACAAAGTCAATATCAGTATCTAAATCATCTTTTAATTTATTCAAAATTGTAATGGACTAGATTTCTAACTTCCCATATAGTCGTAAAAATGTGAGAGACCATATACATTGTTGCAACTGATCAATCTTTCTCATTTGGTGATAAAACTATTTTAAATTAATAGTTCATGCAAAGTATAATCTGTTTAAAAACAAAGTCATTGAAAACACTTTAAGATCTAATGTTATAAGAAATTACAAACAAAAAAAAAATTTAGAAGTTAGAAATGAACTAAGTGACTTGGATGAAGTTATGTTATTGACTTACCATTTATAGATGTCTAATAACCAAGATTTATGATTTATTTATGCAACTAATCATTATATTAATTCAAATTAGCAACTACAAAAGAAAACTCTTGCATTTCAGATTCGAAAAAATCTAAGTACTAAAATAATAATTTATGGAGAATTAACTCATATATTTATAGAGTATAAAATAAGTGAAAATTTTTTTTATCACATATGATAATACATCATCAAATGATAGAGTTATTGACTTAATGATATGACATTTAAATCTATTTTATGAAGCTAAATTATTTTATATTAGATGTATGTAATATATTAAATTTAATTGCACGACATAAAATTAAATTAGTTAAAAAAAATTAACAATCTCATATGCAATTACTTTTATTTCACCACCTCCTTCACGTTTACAACCATATCATACGAAGTATGAATAAATGAGATTATGATCTTGAAACTTGTTGGAATTTCATGTATCTAATGTTAAAATCTTGTGAAGATTATAAAAATGTTATTACTCAATACTTTAATAGACAACCAAATGATACTAACAATCCTATATTTTTTTATTGAAAATATTTGAGAGGATATATACTCTTTAATGAATATTTTAAAACATATAAAAAATTTTGATGTTCGATGTTCGAGAATTTATCATCCGACAACTTATTTAGTTGTATGTTGTATATATATATATATCATGAAGTTTTTGAATCTATTACAAAAATAAATTTAAAAAAAAAAAAAGAGGAAGATATACCTATATCATTTGTTTTATCTATTGCACTAGATCTTATGATAGAATTATTTATAGTAAAAAAAATTGTTAAAAATTATTTTTTAAAGAATTTAGAGACCTCTTTATCATTAATAATGGAATATGTTTAGGAATTATTATATAACATGTATTCAATTTATAAATACATTCTCTAAAGGTAAACAAAACTTTTGATTTATCCTCACTAAAGGTGAACAATTGGTAAGTTTGAGTTTTTCATTTTTGTAAATTTACAAATTACTTCGATATTGATTAGTTGTTTGAAATTATGAACGAAAATGATCATATTTGATATTCCTGTATGGTGAAAAACACATAAAAAAACTTATCATGTACTTTCCTTTATAGCATATAATTTACTAATGCCTTTCGTTTCTACGATAATATCCAAATTAGTTTTTAGTGCCAATGGATGTGTATTTAATGATATAAGATTAAATTTACATTCAAACATTATTGAAAGAATTATGTGACGACAAGTTTGAAAAAAAAAATTTGTGTTGCTAATGATATATTAGAAAATTATGAGAATTTAGATATAAATAAAAGTTAAAATATATCCGGTAAAATTTGTGAGTCAGCGTAACTCGTCAAGGACCATGCGATTATGCATCATGCTAATTTTGACACAATTAAAGAAAATATATCTAGTTTCAAGTGAGATTAAGAATGAAAAAGGTTAGCATCACATCAAATTCATTGGGTTTTAGATAAAACTAAATCTAAAAGATTTTGAAATGAAAAATTAAGAGAGTGCATGGAGATCACGTTATGCAATGCATAGTAATACGCATTTTACAACAATCAATTTGGACTTCATGGGTAAAGCACTTTTTGATTGGTCAGACAACAAAGATGAGCACTTTTTCTATAAACTCTCTCTTTCCCCTCAGCTTGATAATCGTCTTTATAGCTGGCTTTTGTTGAGATGTCAGACCGGTCATTTAAATAAAGAAAATATCCACCTTGATCAGGACCAATTATTGAATATGTGGTGGGCTTGGCTCTTCATGTCTAATGAGCAAACACTAAGCAATTCAGAAGCTTTTTATAACCCTAAAAGATTGGATTGAATTGCTAAGTGGTCTTGAACTTTAACCCTCTAAGATCTGCAACTATGGTGGTGACCCAATAATAATAAAAGTATATCACATAAATTTAATATGAAATTCTTTCTTTAAAGGTCTTAAACCTTTTTTTCGTTTATTCTAAACATATACTTTAATAGTTTGTATCTTAAACTAGCCTTGTTTGTATGTAACCCTGAATTTTGTAAACAATATTATTTTTTATCTAAATTATGAAGTAATAATACAAGAATACTATTATTTATCCGAGAAAAACATGTTGAATTCGCACATTAATTGATATAACACAACTAGATGAATTACCATCTAATTTATATTATAGTAATGATCAATCAAGTTGCCCTAATGCACTATATTCAGTGAAAATATCATTTTCCATAATCTAACCATCATGATTTAAATATCTATCCTAACATCTAGCCATTGGAATGGAGTGGACTTGATTTCAGACGAAAGCGAAAGCCATTTTCATAATCTGTCGTGTGTCAAAAGTAAAGGTTTCGATGAAGTAAAGAACAGAGACTGAGAAAGTCACAATCAATCATTTCAACTGGTCCACTTATTTTATCAGTTTTTGGATAAAGTCTGCTAAAGTTGATTGCTACTACTACAAATACAATTACTCAAATGAAAGTTCCCAAGTCTTTTTCATCAGAAAACTCCCCAAAACCAGATAAACATATAACAAATTTCGCTTCCGGACAAGCACATGAACCAGATTTATTTCTACCAGGACCAAACTCAGTAGCTCTCCAGCCACTTCCAATGCCAGGTATCAATCCAAAACTGCTAAACTTGAATAAATCATGTTGGATAATTAAAATGCAACTGTCCCAAGTTTATTAAAAAAGGGCCTTGAATATCAAAATGAAATTGCATACTCGCCAAAGGCTGAAAAAGAGAACAGAACCTAAATAATTATTAAATGAATGTGACAATAAAGGTGAGATCTGATGTAATAGCCCATGGGTAGAATTATCATTTTAGGCTCTGAAATTAAGGGTAAAAGAGATATTTCTAGTTAGAAAATGGTTCTGAGAAGATTCAAGGGTAGAAGAGTCTTTTAGAAGCTTTTCGTGGCTTATACATGGACATTCTGGGAAGAATATTTCATGTATGGCGCGAGGAGAGAGAGATTTCAGATTTTTGAGGGGCACAGGCTCGTGTGTCTGAGACGCACACCCGTGTGCCAGGTGAGAGTGCGACAAATGCTTTAGTTTTCTCGTATTTCGCTCAGTTCATTTCCTTCAGCTTCTTCTCTTCTTCTTTTCCAGCGAACCCTAGGCAAGAATCCGTCCAACCAGCAGCCATTATTCTGGTTAGAGATCTAGGAGCAACTAGAGAGAAAGATCCAGACGCCATGGCTAGAGGTAAGTATTTCTTTACCTCTTTCACTTAGGTTTCCAGCAAGCTTTTCTGATTTTTTAAGCTTCTTGGATGGTTACTGTGTAATGTGGATGTTTTCCAGCATGATATGAGGATGATGAGATGCTTTGAGTGATGATTTATGAGTTTAATATGCAATGTGTGATGATTTATTGCTTGGGTGTGCTTTTGATGAGAAATGCTTGAGATTTGGCATGTGAAATGATAAATGTATGAGATGAGTATGTTTATGGGCATGAGAATATGTTGTGTTTATGTTTGATTGAAGAATGGTTGAGATTTGGATGTGTTTGAGTGGGATTTTCTGAGTTTCCAGACACATCTGTAGATTCTGGGTTGAGCGCACGCCTGTGTACCCGAGGGGACATGCCCGTGTGGCCTCAAATCTGTATGAGACACGGCCTTGCATGTTGCCCGTGTGCGTATGAAAATCCAAACACACGCCCGTGTACCCGAGTGCACACGCTCATGTATCTAATCCCAAATCTACATACCCGTGTAGGTAAGACATGAGATGGTGTTGAGGCAGCTACACACCCGTGTAGTGCAATACACGCTTGTGTGCCCAGTCATGCACGCCCGTGTATTTACACCACACACCCGTGTGGTCAGCCTTTTGTTTGAGAAATTTTCCAGAAGCTTGCACGCCCAAGAACACGAGAAGCACACGGTCCTGTGTGCCTTAGCACACGGTCCTGTGTGCCTTGACACACGCCCATACACCCATACATACACGCCCGTATGGCTTAAGAAAGACAGAAAAGAAGATTCTAAAGCATATTTTAACTAAAGATAATATATCATAAGTAACCCTAAGCGAAATCTAAACTTGAGAAACATAAGAATAATACGTGATAACATATCATGCATGATTATCAAGTATTGAGCATGACATGCCACACATGAGATATTTTCAGAAAGGGATCTAAGAATCTAAGAGATGTTTTAAAAGTATATATATATAAGATGTTTCGGACATCAGTTAAGGGTGGATACGAAAGGACACCTGTGAGTTCGCACGCCCGCTAGAAAGGGAAACCATGGTCCGCTAGAGAGGATATGGTCGTGCACGAGTAGTTTTCTTATAGGTTTGAGCTCACACGGCCAAGGTACCGAATCCCTGTGTTCATCAGTTTGACCAGCATAACAGAGATACTTTTCAGATACAGTACTTTTGATACTATTTTCAGTTACACTATATGTATATATATAAGGATCTTCGGATCAGAGCTTTTATCAGAAAGAATTTTCAGAATAATAGGTTTTCAAAAAATCAGCCTGAGGGGCAAGTTTTATGATAAATGAGCATTTACATGACATCAGGGCATATATATCACGTCATGTACAGCATTCATGAGAAACATATGAGATAAAAGCAAAGTATAAAGCATAAAACATATGAAAACTCTGAGAACTCAATAATTAAAGAAAGTAAAGAAATAAGAGATAAGAAAAGAATGATATAAGCTACTGTAAAACAAGTATAATAAGACGATAAGAAAACCGTAAGCAGAGAACTCAAAGTCTGATCTAGGATCAGCTTTTACTCGATGATCTGTCTGTGTAAGAGATAAAAAATGTTTACTGAGTGATTTTGTCACTCACCCTTTTATCTTCTTTTCTCTTTTGCAAGTCAGTGAGTTGAGGACTGAGATGTGAGAGGTTTTGGGAGACATGACTTGACAACTAGTTTTGTGATTCGACTCGCATGCTCTGATAACTCGTATCTTATGTATTTATGTGTATGTATTCTATTGTAGTATACAATGTATGGATAGCATGATTTTATACATGAGTAGCCTGAGATTTTTAGAAAAACCATTACGACTTATTTTATGACAGTACTTGCATTTTACGCTTCCGTATTCAGAGTTTTAAAGTATTTTGAGTAGCAATAAATGTTCTTCTCCTTGTGGAGATCTCCGTCACAGACGTATTTTTATTATTATTATATATATATATTTATATATATATATATTTTTTTTTACAGCTGTGTACAGTAGACTTGGGGCGGGGGTCACTACATCTGATTGAAAATTTCAATGCAGTTATCCCTGTCTCAATGTGGTCTGAACATATGTTGTCTTAAGATTGAAAATGATAAGCTATAATCGTAAGTAGAGAACTCTGCCAAAAGAGATTAAGAAAATTAATCAATTAATAGAAGAATGATGATCAGCTAAAAAGAAAGGCCTTAGAATCAAAGCTCAAGTCTTGGATGAGGAAAAATAGCACTTCATATTGACTGAAATCATACAAGAATCTGAAATGTACAGGAGCAGAGTGTTAGAAGACTTTGTAGCTTCCGCTGAATACCAACAACCTAAATGAACAAGCACGCCTACACCATATCCATCTTTTACTGATCAACCAGCAGAATCTTTTCAATCCCAAGAAAAATGAAACAATCAACACTGCGCAATACACCCAATTCCCAGGCAACCAGGAATCCAGAGAAAAGAATGAAAGTAACAATAATACTTTGATGAAAATCCACATGGCATTCATATTTATGAGCATGGCATTTGCAATTATGAGCATAACCTTCCAATGAATGCAGAAATTTCAGAACCAATTTCACACTTGTGTGCTGGAAACACATCTCAACTGCCTCATGTGAGGGCTCTTATCTAGAAGCAAAAGCAAGCCCACATTCTCAGCTGACAACCCAGCTGGATACCTGAAATTGCATTCATTTATAATAAAAATGAGATCAATCAGTGTGTAGTCGTGCTTGTAGGAAAACACAACAATTGTACATGCAGTTCAATAGCTCACATAAAAGTATCAATCGACAAATAATAAAATATTCCATATGCTTCTATTGTTTTTGTTTTTTTTTTTCCTAACTCAGGAACCTCTATCCATACTAACTGGTCAACCCTAACTAATCGGATAGATTAAACTCGAAGGTCTGTGACTACCTAAACCCGTAATCATAAACTAGATAAATTAAGTATTATTGGTTTTACTGCAACTTAAACTCAAGCCATCACCTTAAATGACCTTTGTTCTTACCATTAAGCCAAGCCCATGAGGTCATATGCTTCTATTGGTGCAACATGTAAATTCCCACACTTGATGCATCATTGTAAGTTGTTCAAGTAATGAACTCAAATATTATTTATTTTTCACACATCAGTTTCACCATTGGGAAAACTGTCTAAAATCTTCACCTAAACACTAGGATATTGGTGCTCAATAAGTTATACACACCTACAACGAGCTTTGTACGGTTCCTGGGACAGTCATGAAATTTCCAAACGATTCTAAATATTGAAGGAGCATTAAGCGGTTATATAAAGGATATTGGAAAATGTGCAAACCAAATGTAGTCGTTCAGCCAACAAGTTTATAAACCAGTTGTACATTATTACTCATTAGAAAAGAAATAAAAATAGATCATTAAGTAACTCCATTAGTAACTAAGTCAAGTATTTACTTACTTGCTACAAGAAGCTTTCCTCCAGAAAACAAAGGATACGATCCACTGAACATAAAACACAAAAGAGGTAAAAGTTCAAAACAGGATGATCAGGTAACTGAAATAGATCATATTAACAGACCAAGATAAAGGAAACTTTCGTTAGCTACAACATCAATGTATATTCAGTTTATAAAGCTTCCAACAATGTAAATAGAAATTAGAGAAACATGTTCAGACTTAATATCAAATAAGCACCCAAATAAAGCAAATAAAATGAAAAAAAAATTATGATGTACTAACTAAGAAGATACACCAAAACTAGTTCAAGAGAGATAAAAGATAAGAAAACGAGCTAGTATCTAAAAATATACATATTCAAAGAGGGAATAAAAGACACCAAAAATATTTATAGCGAGCACAATAACAATTATAAAACCATTTGAGTGGGAAAAAGAAAACAAAATGAAAAATCATTAGTGAAACATATTTTCTGGTAGGAATCAGTTTTCAAAAAGATGCCCTAAAGAAGCAAAATAAAAGGATAAAAAAGCATGAGGACGCTATTCACTGTTGCTGTTTTCCTCAACTTCAAAGCTATCAAAAGAATTCTATTTAATTACAGCTAAAATCATGTTTACTAACTACCCTTCTACATTATAATTCAGTTTGCAAGCACTTGGAAAATGGGATATTTAGATGAAGATAAAATTTAAAATTCTATAACATTGGAAAGATCAAGTTCATTACATGAAAATGCAACATGGTAGAGATCAATGCACTGGTTTACAATAATGTGCACATCAGTAATACGGTTATCCTAAAGAAAAGAGGAGAAAGGTTAACGAATATAAATGATGCATCTAAAATTACCTTGAAAATTGACGTTAAGGAAAAGCTTCTAACAAAAGATGATTTCCTCACAGGCATTTGTCTTTCAGGGGTCATTTCCTTGCACAGATGTTGAGCAATTTCTTTTAATAATACCACTTGTGCTTTATCTGTCCGCATTGAAATAATTGCTTGTCTCATTGATTCCCTGTCAGCCTCAAGCGCTTGAAGCCTCATGTAGAGCTTCTTGATATCTGGATCTTCAGTATCATATCTGTTCAGTGAATCTCTAGGGGAGTTGTTATAGTCCTCACAAACTCCACCACTTTTAGGATCCTTAGAACTATTATATTCTACTCCATTGTTGACAGAATCAATGGTATAAACTCTGTCACTCATTTCATCACAAATTTCATATGCAGTATCCATGTTTCTCAAATTAGATAAATCCTCTGTTTGTTCCATCTTCTTGACAACACTTCTAAACCTGGGAGATTCTGTGACAGAATCGGAACCTGATTCTTTAAACATTCCCATGTACGAACTTGAACTATCATTGGAAAACCTCCTGTTATGTTTTTGGCGCCTAGGAGACTGGCCAACAATCACCTTCTCTATATTCTTCCCACTGGAAAAATTCCCATCCAGATGGCTTTTTCCAGGACCCCTCTCCATTTGATGAATCCTGAATTCTAAATTCTTCAAATGATTCTGAGCACGAGGGGTTTCACCATATGGATATTTTTCATTCTGGCCACGAGGGGTCTCACCAAATGGATATTTTTCAACATCTACACTGTCATTATCATCGTCCAAAGGAGCATAACTCTCATTCAAGTTGCACTTCAAAGGTGGGTAGTCAAACACAGGAAGATCGAATTGGGTATCAACAATGTCCACCATGCTTGACTTACAACTAAGTCCATGATTGTCACCGTCAGCCTCAGGCTCCATGAGCCCATAACTCATCATCCTATGCTTATAAGCCTGCACTTCACACGTTAAGGCTTGAATGGTCTGCTCTCTCCTGTACAATAAATCTTCCAAGGCCAAAAACTCTTGTTGATCATGTGACATTCTCTCTTCTGCAAATCGCTTGAACTGCCTCGCATCCATTTGAACTTCTGCCTTCTCCCTTTGCAACCTCAATATCATGGACATGGCCTCGTTTGCAGCGGAAGATGAGGCATTTCTCTCCTCTTCCAACTCTGCATACAAATCTTGTATGGTTTGCTGTTGGCTAGCAACTGTTTCACGCAAGGCAGTGCACTCATTCTCAATCTGTACACGGGGATTTGAATCTACAATCAAACCAGGTACAGAGAACTTATTTCCGTCCTCAAACTCATCGTACTTCCTTTTCACAGATCGAAGCCAAGTCCCAGAGGAACTGCATATGCTACACCCACAATTACAACATTTCACCACATCCCTAGAAGGTGAAATCACTTCTAAATCCATTACTCAACACTGCACATCCAAACTAAAACGATTCAAGATACAATCTTCATTACTACGGAGTTCAAATCCTCTCTCTCGGATCTACAGATCCATTAATAACAAGTCCTCCCATTCCTCGACACCACTCTATAGCTAATCTTCCCCTCAGATCAACAATTTCAAATGAATTCCTATAAAGGCAACAAAATATCAAAAATTAAACACAAAAATTCCACTTTTGAGGTTGACAAGGTGAAAATCAACTAACTTCCGACATTATAAAGCACTTCAATTCTTCCAATTAAGAAACAACTAAACACAATAAATTCCCCCAATCTTCAACGTAAAAACAAACAATTGAACCTTCAACCACAATTTTTCAGGGAAAAAAAACTTTCCACATCAAAATTTTCCCTCCCAATAAAATTTTCCCTCAAAAACAACGCCAAATTTTCCTCTCACCACAAAGAAAGGCGGAAACTATGTTACCTCGAAGAAGCAGAAGCAGAGCTAGGTGGACGCTAAATTTTCCCGGGAAAAGTGAAAAACATTGTTTTCTTGGAGAAAATGTCAAAATTGAGCATCGAGAGAGACACGGAGTGGGAAAAATGTTGTGGTGAGTGAAGGAGAAACAGAAAACAAGCAGAAAATGGTGTTTGGAGGGAAGGAAAATGGAAGATACCGAGAGATAAAGGATTTCGAAACCCTAGATTTTTAATTTTTATTTTTAGTTTCGCGATTCTGTGTTCAGCTGGTTTTCCTTTTCCCCTTCCCAAAGTGAATTTGGTGAAGACCCCAAAAAAAAAAAAACAATTCTATATTATTGGAGAGCGCGAAAGTCGGAATTCTTATTGATAAATCATGACTTATTTTACTTTATTTTTTAATACATTGTTAATAAATTAATAATCAAAATCACATCTTGACCTGGCAATTATTTATATTTATGATTCAGCTCATAATTTTAAGTAAAAAAATTAATTAATATTAATATTAAAACAGATAACAAAAAAGTTTCCAGGGTAAATTTAGAAAAAAAAATTATGTAAAAACCATATATTTATTATTTATTATGATTCATCGACCACTAAAATTAGTGATTATAATCTGTAAAAAAAAAAATTGCATTAAAAATGGCAATATGAGAATGAGACTGGAATCATCATGTCAAGAGCAATCCTGAGTTGTAGATTTATCTTGGTTTGGAATTTAAAATTGGGGCTATCTTTTTTTTTTATTAGATTTGTATTCATATTATATTAGAATTAATGGTGTATTTTAAATTTGTTGGAAAGCATGGAAGATGAGATTGGATTTAGAATAAAATCTAAGTGCTGCTCATATTTTTTATCCTTTATTATTTAGATCAATTTTCAAAGTTATTTTTTTATGAAAATTTTAAAATTATAATAAAATTTATTAATAAAACTCGACAAAAAAAAATGTTTTTACAGGGATTTTATTATTTATAAAGGCTTTGGGCGGCTGCCAAATAAAAATAATAAAACGTCTTTTTGGGAGGCAGAAAATCCTTGTCAAAAACGATGCGTCAAAGAAAGATGATCAACTGAGGCATCAAGAATTGAGATGTTCAACCTTTAAATTGCGTGTTGAATTCATTTTTCTCATTTAATCTTCTTGTGCATTTGGAGTAATTTAGAGTTCAAAGACTGTGGATGATTTACAAAATAATTTATGGGTTAGTTGGAAATTATTATATTGAATAGGTATATAATAATATAAACATGGATAACAAGCCAAAGAGACGTCAATTTAATTTCATTACCTAATTTGTATTTATTTTCCATGTGGGGGTGTTAAAATATAAATGAAGTTATATATTTCCATGACGGTAAAACCCAAATCTTATTTTTATAATGGCCATTTTCTAACATTTTTTTTTTAACATCAACAACAGATATCCCTCCCAACAAAAATCTTAAATCCAGAACTGATATTTTTATTCAAATTCTACTGAATTTTGGATTTTAATGCGATGATGAAGAAGATTTAGACTTATCTAACATCTCCACAAGTTAAAAGGGCAAACTAGACATTAGCTTAGATTGTAAAAGACGAAAATGGGCAAAGGATAATCCTTTTCTAAAATGTCAACCAATTGGTCTACAAATAAATAAAAAGTTGACCTTTGACCAGTCATTTTCAGATGAAGTGGTAATCAATCTTAACGTGCTTTGTGTGACCATGAAACACTAGATTTATTGTCAAGTATAAAGTTGAAAGACTATATCACTCCAAAGAGTGTAAGGTTATGGTAGAGAGGCATAAAGTACACAAAGAAGATATTCAATTTACGTAATATTAGCTAGAGTATTTGCTAATCATTTATGTTCTGTCTCTATGCTAGAACGAGCAATTGTGCACTGCTTATGAGAGCATCGTGAGATGAGTTTGCAGTCAAGAAAAGTGCAAAATCCACCAACTCTGGTAATCATCATAGTTACTTGTCTAACCTACATTTGAGACATGGAGAGATGTAGAAGGACTATGTGTGGGGAGAATGTCGAATTTGGGTGTATTCATAAAGTACCAAAGGATGCTCTTGATAGCTTACCAATAAGTAGTTATGGGAGCATAGAGGAATTGACATGTCATGTTGATTGAATAGGTGATGTCTAGCCAAGTGAAAGCTAAGTATTGTCCCACAATACTATGATATAACGTAAGATCAAGAAATGGGTCACCATCTCGAATTGAGAGAGGTTCATTAGTGAAGCATGAAGTAGAGATTGCCCGAGCATCAGTCATTTTAGCATAAGCAAGAATATTTAAAGTGAACTTGGCTTAATGAAGAAGTTGTGCTTTTGAGGTTGGTTGAACTTTAATACCAAGAAAATAACGAATTTGTCAAAAGTCTTTAATAGAAAACTTTGTTGTAGTGTAGTAAGAAGACCAAAGAAAGGAGTATTAGGAGAACCAATGAGAATGATATCATTAATATAGACCAGCATGAAAATAGTAAACCAATTATTATGCATAATGAACAATGAAGTATTTGTTAAACCCCAAAAGCCAAATTACCTAGAGGGGGGGTGAATAGGTTATTTAAAAAATCTTTGAAATCTTAATTCCTTTCCTATTCAACCAACACAACATGCATATATATAAAAACAATTAAGCACAATTAAATGACTAAGCAAATATAAATAAAGAGAGTAAGGGAAAGAAATTGCTCAGTCGATTTTTAGAGTGGTTCGGAGCTTCTCCATGCCTCCTACGTCCACTACTCCAAGCAACCCCGCTTGAAGACTTTTCTTCCACTAACTTCAACCCCGAAGTTACAATAGTTTTTTGACAAGGGAATTTCGCCCTTAACACTAGTTTTGATACAAGGGATTGCGCCCTTAACTTAGTTTTAACAGGGATTACGCCCCAACACTAGTTTCACGGGATTGCGCCCAAGGGTTTGTGGAATACCAATAATTTTTCTCACAAGGTTGATTTACAATAAGCACTCAAAGTTTCTCTCTAAGTGTATACAAGTAAGTTTGAGAGAGAAGTTTGGAGAAGAGATTAGAGAGTGAAAAATGCAAGTTTTAGGCTTGATTCTCTCTCTTTCAATCTTCAAATCACCTCCAATTTATATGGATTTAAGAGAGATAGCCGTTGGAGTGATTTGAGAGCCGTTGGAAACTTTTCTGGAAAGCTGCACGGGCGTGTCCTCTTGATGCACGGTCGTGCTCCCTTTGTTCTGCACATTCCAACGGTCATATTCTCCTATCGCGCGCACACACACGGTCGTGTGTCCATACACGCACGGTCGTGTGTTCTTGAAGTTTCAGTTCTCCAAAATTCCAGAAGCACACACGGTTTGCATGCACGATACCCGCACGATCGGCACACGATCAGATTTTCCAAGTAGCACGGTCGTGTGTTGTATCTGCACGGGCGTGTATCCAGCAAAGTCTTTCTTACACGAGCACGGCTGGATATGTACGGGAGTGTGTCCTTCACTTAAGTAACACACGGTCGTGTGCTCGAAAAACACACGGTCGTGCGTCCTGCTTTCTTTGCGCACGGACACTTTGCACGACTTAATCCGGGCGTGTGTTGCTTGCACACGGTCGTGCTTCATTGACACACGGTCGTGTGTCATGCAAAATCTGCAAAAATAAAAACCTTTGGTCCTCTTTGTCATGTTCAATACATGCATGGACCAGTTAGATATTTTAACATACATTTTGCATCAATTCAAAATCCACAGGGGTCCAACAATCTCCCCCTTTTTGATTTGATGACAAAACTTATGTTAAAATTCATTTAAGCACAAAAATACCAATTGTAAAAAATATTCAATAAGCATACAAAAATTTTACAAAAATTTTATTTTAACATACCTAACATGTCTCCCCCTTTTTGTTATAAATCAAAAAGGTATGTTAAAACTTTTAATTTTAGCACAAAAATTTGTCTCCCCCTTTGAAAAATATTTTATGCATGCATATGAAATTTTCTCCCCTCTTTGAAATACAATTTTTACTCCCCCTTTGAAAAAGACTATGATACCAATTGTTGATAAATATTACAACTGATACCAACACATAGAAAATCATAAATGCTCCCCCTCACAATAATACATATTTTCACACAAAGAGCATTCAAGTTTTTATTTCTCCCCCTTTTTGAAACAAAATAAATGCATTAAGTTCATCATTTTCATCTAAAGAATTTGATCATTAAAGCACATGGGGAAATATTTGCAGAAAATTGAAAATTTTGAAAAACTGAAGCATTTTCTGCAATTTGTGTCATGCACGGTCATGTTAATGCTTGACACGGGCGTGTATGTCTGATTTCGTGACATGCACGGTCGTGTATCATTTGAGCACGGGACCGTGACTGGGCAAAGGTGACACGCACGGTCGTGCAACTCACATGCACGGTCGTGTGTGACCTATAAAACCCAGAAAATCTGCAGAAAACTGCAGTATGACACATGGGACATTTTCCAAAATACTTTCAAATCTTTCAGAAATGATTTTTGTTCAATTCAAAACATTGAAAGTAAACTAAAAACATATTTCAAATATGTTTAAACATAATTTAACCACAATTCACATGTTTGAAACATTTTTGCAATTTCTTGGGGAATAATGGGGAATTTAAAACATGAAATGCAAATTTTGATCAAAACACATCAAATATATCATTTTTGCATGTTTTAACCATGGGGGAATTTTACTATACGAATTCATGTCATTTGCACTCAACACAAGCAAGTTTGATTCATTCTTGACATGAATTCCAACATTGCACACGTTATATCCTAAGCATATATACATATCATTCTTGCATCAATTCAACTCAACTAATCATACAAGGCAAGTAAAAATATGCATCTCAATTCAGCACAGTTATAACATGGCAAACATAATCATCATCAACCATATAAATATAGATTTAGACACTTACTTGGAATGATGACTTTCCTACACCATATTTTCATTCTTTGTTGGTGTAGAAGCACAAGGAGACTCTTTCTTCTTTATCTTCGTCGTCCGAGTCTTCCTTGCTTAATGCGGCAAGCACCTTCTTTTTCCTCCGAGGACATTCTTGCCGATAATGTCCTTCCTTTCCGCACTCATAGCAAGTCACCACCCTTTCTTTCTTTTTCTTCTTTCCTTTTGAAAGGAACTTGCTGAACTTCTTGGAGAGCATCTTCAAATCTTCCTCATTCATCGAGCTCTCTTCTTCGGTTGAGTTTTCTTCATCTTCACTTGTGTCCTCCTCAACCTTGAGTGCGATATTCTTCTTCTTCTCCTCCTTCTTGGGCATCCATTTCATCTCGTGAGTTAGGAGACTCCCGATCAATTCGTCCATGCCCATGTTGGTCAAGTCCTTCGATTCTTCAATTACCGTTACCTTCATAGTCCAAGCTTCCGGCAATGACCTTAGCACCTTCTTGACCAATTCCACATTCTCAAACCTTTTCCCAAGTCCTCTTAATTCATTCACAAGATTTGAGAAGCGCTTATACATTTCCATGATGCTCTCATCTTTCATCATCTCAAAGAGCTCATACTCACGAAAAAGTATTTCCACCTTGGATTCCCTCACTTGGCTTGTACCTTCATGAGTCATTTGGAGGACCATCCAAGCTTCATGTGCTGTTTCACAAGAAGAAACACGGTTAAATTTCGTGGTATCTAAAGCACAAAACAGCATGTTTAATGCCCTTGAATTTAAACTCATCAATTTTTCATCATTTTCATTAAATTCAAATTCATGCTTGGGCAAATTCGTATTTGGATTTATGGGAACAAAATCACCCTTATCAATTATTTTCCAAAGTTTATAGTCAATGGATTGAACAAAAAATTTCATACGAATTTTCCATTGACCATAATTTATACCACAAAATAAGGGTGGCCTATTTGAACTACCCCCTTCTTCGAAAGATAGTTTTTGAAAAATATTTGCCATGTAAGTTTCGAAAACGGATCTTAAGCTCTAAAAATCGTTAGATTTTCGAAAACTAGAGTCCAAGCTCTGATACCAATTGTTAAACCCCAAAAGCTAAATGGCAAATTACCTAGAGGGGGGGTGAATAGGTTATTTAAAAAATCTTTGAAATCTTAATTCCTTTCCTATTCAACCAACACAACATGCATATATATAAAAACAATTAAGCACAATTAAATGACTAAGCAAATATAAATAAAGAGAGTAAGGGAAAGAAATTGCTCAGCCGATTTTTAGAGTGGTTCGGAGCTTCTCCACGCCTCCTACGTCCACTACTCCAAGCAACCCCGCTTGAAGACTTTTCTTCCACTAACTTCAACCCCGAAGTTACAATAGTTTTTTGACAAGGGAATTTCGCCCTTAACACTAGTTTTGATACAAGGGATTGCGCCCTTAACTTAGTTTTAACAGGGATTACGCCCCAACACTAGTTTCACGGGTTGAAATGGAAACTTATTTCTTAACTCTAATTGAAGTTGCTGCGTTTTTTATGCACAATAAGGAGGTGCCTTTAAATTACAGTGTTATTTTTAAGTTTGAGGAGAAGTTTGGAAATTGAATGACTATTTTGCAGCTGTTCCGCTGTTTTGTTCTTTGGTATTCATCTTGCTTTCTTTTCCAAAAGGCTGGATCTTGAGGAATAGCCGTTGGAGTGATTTGAGAGCCGTTGGAAACTTTTCTGGAAAGCTGCACGGGCGTGTCCTCTTGATGCACGGTCGTGCTCCCTTTGTTCTGCACATTCCAACGGTCATATTCTCCTATCGCGTCACACACACGGTCGTGTGTCCATACACGCACGGTCGTGTGTTCTTGAAGTTTCAATTGTCCAAAATTCCAGAAGCACACACGGTTTGCACGCACGATACCCGCACGATCGGCACACGATCAGATTTTCCAAGTAGCACGGTCGTGTGTTGTATCTGCACGGGCGTGTATCCAGCAAAGTCTTTCTTACACGAGCACGGCTGGATATAACGGGAGTGTGTCCTTCACTTAAGTTACAACGGTCGTGTGCTCGAAAATATATACGGTCGTGCGTACTGCTTTCTTTGCGCACGGACACTTTGCACGACTTAATCCGGGCGTGTGTTGCTTGCACACGGTCGTGCTTCATTGACACACGGTCGTGTGTCATGCAAAATCTGCAATCATAAAAACCTTTGGTCCTCTAATTTCATGTTCAATACATGCATGGACCAGTTAGATATTTTAACATACATTTTGCATCAATTCAAAATCATTCTAACAGATTATTTTATGATGCAAGTAACTGGGGTATCAGATAATTTATATGTCTGCATGATGTAAGAGTCAAAATGAGGATTCTACATCATTTGAATGAGGGGAAACAATTTGTCAGAAATTGCACTTGATTGAATAAAAAATGAATATTGCATTAAGTTGAATTCTTTTGGTCTCCTTTCACAGTGAATTGATGAAACTAAGTCTAAATGAAATTGTGCTTGTTTGTTTTGACAGGATTTTTGCTAATTTCTTTTCATACTCTTTACGCTGATTGTAGGACATCAACAGAGGATACAAAGTTACTTAGATTGATAACAGCCATTAAAACGCCATATCTACCTGATGGGAGATTTGATCTGGAAGCTTATGATGACCTGGTTAATAAGCAGATAGAAAATGGTGTTGAAGGTTTGATTGTTGGTGGCACAACTGGTGAAGGACAATTAATGAGCTGGGATGAGCATATAATGCTTATTGGCCACACAGTTAATTGTTTTGGTGGATCAATTAAAGTAATTGGAAACACTGGAAGCAACTCCACCAGGGAAGCAATTCATGCCACTGAACAGGGTTTTGCTGTTGGTATGCATGCTGCCCTTCACATCAATCCTTACTATGGTAAAACTTCTTTGGAGGGCTTGATTTCTCACTTTGATTGCGTGTTGTCCATGGGGCCAACCATTATATACAATGTGCCATCACGAACTGGGCAAGATATTCCCCCTCATTTGATTAAAACTCTGGCTCAGAGTGCTAACCTGGCTGGTGTTAAGGAGTGTGTTGGTAATGATCGAGTTGAGCAGTATGCAGGTAATGGGATTACTGTGTGGAGTGGCAATGATGATCAGTGCCATGATGCTAGATGGAACCATGGGGCTACTGGGGTGATATCCGTTACCAGCAACCTTATTCCTGGGCTAATGCAGGAACTTATGTTTGGAGGAAAGAACCCTTCACTCAATTCGAAGCTCATGCCTCTGGTTGACTGGCTCTTTCAGGAGCCAAACCCCATTGCCTTAAACACAGCTCTGGCTCAACTTGGAGTTGTGAGGCCCGTTTTCAGATTGCCATATGTACCTCTTCCTCTGCAGAAAAGGGTAGAATTTGTGAATTTAGTGATGAAAATTGGGAGGGAGAATTTCCTAGGAGAGAAGGATGTTCAGGTCCTGGATGATGATGACTTTATTTTGGTTGGTCGATATTAGTTATAGCGTTTTAGTTTGCCTAGGCGGTTTCTGTAGAAATGAAGTCTCTTCATATTGGTGTTAAATAGTTGCTACTGTGAGTTGAATGTTTGGACTGATTCTCTTATGCTTTCTTGCTTGCTGATCCTGCCTATAGATATTAGAGGTAGAGAATATGGTATTACAAGGCTTCAGGGTTATCAAAGTGCAAACATTTTCAACTTGAAAGGTTAAAAAACTTGGAAGTAGGGCTGGATTCGAACTCAGATGGAACCCAGATGGAGTTTAGTTCGGTTTTACAAGAGTTGAACTTGATCTCAGACTCGAGCTCAACTCTTCCTAGGTGAGTCGAGCTTGGTTTGATTTATCAAGTACTTCAAATATCTAAAACGATATCGTTTTGACGTATATTAGTCAAAACAAAGTCATTATAGATCAAAATAATGTTATTTTTAGTCACAACGATGTTTTTTTAGTTAATTTGAATGATTCTTATCAATTCATTAGTTGAACTTGTTATAAATTTGTGTTTGAGCTTTTGAATTCTAGGCACAAGTTTGACTGGAATTTGAAAAAAACGAGTTTATTTTAGATTTGTTCAACTTGAGTTTTAATTTAATTTTAAATTACTTTGATTTGATTCAAATTCAGCTATACGTAGGGAGAAATTATGCCAATTTCTATATTTAAATAAACTTTAAGATGATCCACTTTATATGTCAAAATTCAAAATATTTTTTTGTAGAATTTAAAATCGATTTTTTTAATTTAATATATTTTATATTTATTATATTATTATGAATATCTTTCATTAAATTATTAATAAAATTAAAAAAAATTTTTTTTATATTGTCAAATTTGAATTGGGTTGGTGAGGCCTTCTTGAATATCTAAACACGGTTTCTAAAATTTCTTCTTCAAAGACTTTTAAGAAACGTCAAGAATGGAATTTGAAATGTTTTATTTGTTAAATTTCGATTGTTCAAGCTTTTTTAATCTCTTTTTGTGTTTTTGCAGGATTTCTTTTTTTTTTTTTTGTGTTTGTTTTCATTATATAATTTATGATGCAGTAAAAATTCGAATAAGATTTTAATTCCAAATTATTAAAAAATTTAATTGTTTCATGTTTTATTTTCGATGTCAGAAGATGTCAGTATCTACATTATTTGTTATTTGTTTTTTAAACTTTTTTGGCTTTTGAAATGTTAAATTTTGATATCAAATTCATAATTTCTGTATTTCTATTTATCAGAATATACATTAAAAGCTCTTTACTGCGTTTCAATCAAATTTTTTTTTTTGGTTAAGTAAAATAAGAAATAGAGATTATTAGCTTATTTGATTTTAAATAATTTTTTTATTTTGTATGCAAAGATATATTTTTTTATAATGTTAAAAATATAACAGCATACACACATTCCAAATAAGCAAAATACATGGTTGATTCTAATGTTTTTTTTTTTTTTTTTTATTTGTTATACACACATGATACACGGCTCTGGATTCACACTGATAAACTTTTGCTGTTTGAATTTTGTTGGCAAGGAAGAAAAGGAGATTGGTTAGAGTTTCTGATATATGTGCTGCTTGTTATTGACAGTTGGATAGATTCATACCAAATAGAGCGGCTATGGACTTTGACTATGCTGACTACATGCTAACAGATGGAAGAAAGGGCAAAGAAAATCCAGCCATGCTATGCTCTCCGTCAAGAGAGGCTTACCGAAGGCAATTGGCAGAGGCTTTGAATATGAACAGGACTCGAATATTGACGTTCAAAAGCAAGGCGCCTGCAGTGGCTGATCTGTTTCCAAAGCATTTTTCTTCTCCTGTTTATCAGTCCAAACCTCTCAAGCCCAAACGATACATTCCTCAGGTATGTGTTTATTTTACTCTTACATCAATTTTTTGTTTTTTGAAGAATTATAGTAACAATTTGATGATAGAGAATATTTGGACGTAATATTAGGAAACATATGAACTTTGAACTGTAATTGTAGTGATGGTGGGCTAGGCAAGACATGGATTGATTGAAGTTTTTGTCAACTCATGGGATTGCCATTTTAGTTAGTTATGTAATGTTAAATGATCTGTTTTATTAAAAATCTATGAGTTTCGATTGATGGAAAGTTTTGGGCAAGATGCTACATAAGGAATGATACAAGTGTCTATAGATATATGAATTAATCACTGTTGGTTGGATTTGGCTGCTAATCATATTGTTTTTTCCAATCTTATGCTTTTAACTTATAGGCGAAATTGTTGTTTTTAATATTTTGTAATTGCTTATACAGTCTTCTGTGAGGACATTGGATGCCCCTGATATTGTAGATGATTTCTACCTGAATTTGCTAGACTGGGGCAACAGAAATGTGCTGGCCATTGCTCTGACCAACACTGTGTATCTTTGGGATGCTTCAAATGGTTCTACTACAGAACTTATTACCATTGATGATGAAGATGGTCCAGTTACAAGTGTTAGTTGGGCTCCAGATGGGCAGCGCATAGCCATTGGCTTGAACAATTCAGATGTCCAGATATGGGATTCTACTTCCGGAAGACTGGTTTGTGATTTGTTCTAATTATTTTTTATTGTTCTTGAACTAGTATATTTTGGTTTTGATTTGCTGATAATTTTTTTTGTAATTTGTTCACTGAATTTCTTTTTTCTTTGTTTTGCAGCTAAGAACATTGAGAGGTGGCCATAGATTACGAGTTAATTCACTGGCTTGGAACAGTCATATACTTACTACTGGAGGAATGGATGGTAAAATCATTAACAATGATGTTAGAGTGAGAGAACACATCATTGATACCTATAGGGGACACCAGCTAGAGGTTTGTGGACTCAGATGGTCACTTTCAGGCCGGCAGTTAGCAAGTGGGGGAAATGATAATCTCCTTTTCATATGGGACGGTTCCATGGCCTCTACAAATTCACCAACCCAGTGGCTTCACAGACTAGAAGACCATACAGCTGCAGTAAAAGCCCTTGCTTGGTGTCCATTCCAGGGGAATTTGCTAGCCTCTGGTGGAGGTGGGGGTGACCGATGCATTAAGTTCTGGAACACCCATGTAGGTACTTGCTTGAATTCAGTGGATACTGGCTCTCAGGTTTGTGCACTTATTTGGAATAGACATGAGCGTGAATTACTTAGCTCTCATGGATTCACAGAAAATCAGCTCAGCCTTTGGAAATACCCATCAATGGTGAAGATGGCAGATCTTACTGGTCATACATCTAGAGTTCTTTTCATGGCTCAGGTATGCTAATATCACGATGGTTGAGCATTACTTTCCAGATAGATCATTTTTTAGGAATGTTGGTCTTTCATTTATGTTAAAATACTTTCGTCTGTTATATGATCTTTTTCTAGAGCCCCGATGGATACACAGTGGCATCTGCAGCTGGAGATGAGACTCTGAGATTCTGGAATGTCTTTGGGACCCCTGAAGAGGTTAAACCTGTGACTAAAAGAAACCCTGAGCCATTCTCTCATTTAAGCCTCCGTTGAAGACTGAGACAAAAGTGGCCCCAGATTGCAATGTTGTCCTAATCCAATTTTGAGATGTATTTTCTTTTGTAAAGCTTACAAGTAGTGTCCTTGAATGCAATGAGCATGATCAGGACCATGCGCACGCTGCACATTTTCCGGTGTAATATATTTAATAATAATATATTCATAGTTTAGAGTGTTCTTCGGGCTTGGATAAGTTCATAATTCGTTTCCAGGCAGTAACATTAAGTGGTATATATTTTATGTAATAAAGTTTCGATAGCAGAGATCAGTTGATTAAGTGGGGGATCTAGCAATGTTTGAACTAATTTAACTACAATATATTCATATAAATAGACTTTTATAGAGTCCTGTCCAAGCCCAAGTCACCGGATGAAAATTTTATCTACATCTTATGTTCAATTTATTTTCTTTTTGTATGATCATCACTTTGTTTGGGGTTATTAACAAAATGAGATTTTGAGGGGTTGTTTAGAAGTAATCAATCCCTTAAGAGATCAACTTTTTATGATCAATAACTTACAAATCAATGAAAATACCTCCATATATATTTTTTTTTGGCTATTTTGTGCAGTTCTCTCGCTTTGTCGCTGATCCAACCCAGTTTTGGTGTTATATCCATTTGCTTTTTTGCTTGTTGTGCTCTTATGTTTGGGCATCGATGATTATAGTTAGACATAACAGTGAGTTATACTGGATCAAGTTTAACACAATCCGTTGTGTGTAGGGAATATGATGTATTATGTAATGCCACAACCCTTTAGTTGATACACCCCGTGAGCTTGTGTTGATCTACTAATATGGCAAGGGTCTGAAGTACGACCACCCAAAGGACTCTATTGGGATTATTTATAGTAAATTTATAAAAAAAGTCATGCAAAAAAGAGCCCGAACCACACCGGAGGCTGGATCAATCTTCCTGTCTAATTGCAACACAAGTTTTGGTGAAACTTATTAATTTGTCTATATTTCTGTTTTAATTGCTCCTGCTTTGTTTAATATGAATTTCTGTATTTTTGCAGGCCTGATTTTCTTGTTCCCTTTTTATCTTTGCGTTTTTTTCTATAAACCTCTGTAAATTAATGAATGCATGGCCAATAAATTCGTTTAAAAAGGTCCACTCAAGAAGCCCACTTCAAGAACGGTTTCATAAAAAAAAAAGCTTCAGGGAAAAATTTAAAAAAATTTAATATTGGTTTCATGTTTTAATTTCCTTTTACTACCTTTTATTTTTGGATCTCATGAACATTGATCCTTTTATGGGTATTTTATTTTCTCTGAATTTTGAGTTTTATATTCAATGTTTCTTGTCTCCTGTAAGTTCGATTAATTGCTTGAAAGGGAAAAGATTGTTGTTATAAATTTGTGTTTGAGCTTTTGAATTCTAGGCACAAGTTTGACTGGAATTTGAAAAAAACGAGTTTATTTTAGATTTGTTCAACTTGAGTTTTAATTTAATTTTAAATTACTTTGATTTGATTCAAATTCAGCTATACGTAGGGAGAAATTATGCCAATTTCTATATTTAAATAAACTTTAAGATGATCCACTTTATATGTCAAAATTCAAAATATTAAAAAATTAGTTTGTAGAATTAAATAAATTCTTTATTTCAAAGATAGAGGAAAATGTTTTTTATTTTTTAAATGCATTTCTAATATTTTTTAAATTAAAATTTTAACATATTTTACATTTAAAAAGATATTTAAAAATAAAACAGATAAATAGCTTTATATTAAAAAATTATATTATTATGAATAACATTTCAATGAAAATTTTTTTATCTCCAAACAAATATTTGAATTAGGAGGGTAAAATCAAATAAAAATTAAAAATACTAATTTACCCCAAACACAGAAAGAAACTGGGGTTTTACTAGGGGCAATTCCGTCAAATTTGAATTAAAACGGCTAATATCCTTAAATGGTAGGGAGTAGGCCTGATTAATTTCTTGGCAAAAAATAAATAAATAAATATACGGATAAACACGCCTTTGTTTCATAAAATTTCTTCTCAATTTGACGATTCTAAAATCAAGAAACGTCAAGAATAGGGGCCTTCTCAAATTTGAATTTCTCGTTCTCTACTCTGTTTTATTTGTTAAATTTCTGTTTTGATTGTTCCTGCTTTGTTTAATCTGAATTTTTGTGTTTTTGCAGTCTTGATTTCTTGTTTCTGTTTGATTTTTGTGTTTGTTTTCTATATATTTCTGTAAATTTATGGATGCAGGGCCAATGAATTCGTTTAATAAGATGCACTCAAGAAGCCCACTTCAAGAACGGTTTCATCAAAGTAAAGGCTCCAGGGATAACGTAAGAAAATTTACGATTGATTTCATGTTTTAAATTTTCGATGTCAGTATATTTAGCTTGTGTCTCCCAGATGTCAGTATCATTTTACATTATTATGATTATTTGTTTTTTAAACCTTTTTTGGCTTTTGAAATGTTAAATTTTGATATCAAATTCATAATTTCTGTATTTCTATTTATCAGAATATACATTAAAAGCTCTTTACTGCGTTTCAATCAAATTTTTTTTTTTGGTTAAGTAAAATAAGAAATAGAGATTATTAGCTTATTTGATTTTAAATAATTTTTTTATTTTGTATGCAAAGATATATTTTTTTATAATGTTAAAAATATAACAGCATACACACATTCCAAATAAGCAAAATACATGGTTGATTCTAATGTTTTTTTTTTTTTTTTTTATTTGTTATACACACATGATACACGGCTCTGGATTCACACTGATAAACTTTTGCTGTTTGAATTTTGTTGGCAAGGAAGAAAAGGAGATTGGTTAGAGTTTCTGATATATGTGCTGCTTGTTATTGACAGTTGGATAGATTCATACCAAATAGAGCGGCTATGGACTTTGACTATGCTGACTACATGCTAACAGATGGAAGAAAGGGCAAAGAAAATCCAGCCATGCTATGCTCTCCGTCAAGAGAGGCTTACCGAAGGCAATTGGCAGAGGCTTTGAATATGAACAGGACTCGAATATTGACGTTCAAAAGCAAGGCGCCTGCAGTGGCTGATCTGTTTCCAAAGCATTTTTCTTCTCCTGTTTATCAGTCCAAACCTCTCAAGCCCAAACGATACATTCCTCAGGTATGTGTTTATTTTACTCTTACATCAATTTTTTGTTTTTTGAAGAATTATAGTAACAATTTGATGATAGAGAATATTTGGACGTAATATTAGGAAACATATGAACTTTGAACTGTAATTGTAGTGATGGTGGGCTAGGCAAGACATGGATTGATTGAAGTTTTTGTCAACTCATGGGATTGCCATTTTAGTTAGTTATGTAATGTTAAATGATCTGTTTTATTAAAAATCTATGAGTTTCGATTGATGGAAAGTTTTGGGCAAGATGCTACATAAGGAATGATACAAGTGTCTATAGATATATGAATTAATCACTGTTGGTTGGATTTGGCTGCTAATCATATTGTTTTTTCCAATCTTATGCTTTTAACTTATAGGCGAAATTGTTGTTTTTAATATTTTGTAATTGCTTATACAGTCTTCTGTGAGGACATTGGATGCCCCTGATATTGTAGATGATTTCTACCTGAATTTGCTAGACTGGGGCAACAGAAATGTGCTGGCCATTGCTCTGACCAACACTGTGTATCTTTGGGATGCTTCAAATGGTTCTACTACAGAACTTATTACCATTGATGATGAAGATGGTCCAGTTACAAGTGTTAGTTGGGCTCCAGATGGGCAGCGCATAGCCATTGGCTTGAACAATTCAGATGTCCAGATATGGGATTCTACTTCCGGAAGACTGGTTTGTGATTTGTTCTAATTATTTTTTATTGTTCTTGAACTAGTATATTTTGGTTTTGATTTGCTGATAATTTTTTTTGTAATTTGTTCACTGAATTTCTTTTTTCTTTGTTTTGCAGCTAAGAACATTGAGAGGTGGCCATAGATTACGAGTTAATTCACTGGCTTGGAACAGTCATATACTTACTACTGGAGGAATGGATGGTAAAATCATTAACAATGATGTTAGAGTGAGAGAACACATCATTGATACCTATAGGGGACACCAGCTAGAGGTTTGTGGACTCAGATGGTCACTTTCAGGCCGGCAGTTAGCAAGTGGGGGAAATGATAATCTCCTTTTCATATGGGACGGTTCCATGGCCTCTACAAATTCACCAACCCAGTGGCTTCACAGACTAGAAGACCATACAGCTGCAGTAAAAGCCCTTGCTTGGTGTCCATTCCAGGGGAATTTGCTAGCCTCTGGTGGAGGTGGGGGTGACCGATGCATTAAGTTCTGGAACACCCATGTAGGTACTTGCTTGAATTCAGTGGATACTGGCTCTCAGGTTTGTGCACTTATTTGGAATAGACATGAGCGTGAATTACTTAGCTCTCATGGATTCACAGAAAATCAGCTCAGCCTTTGGAAATACCCATCAATGGTGAAGATGGCAGATCTTACTGGTCATACATCTAGAGTTCTTTTCATGGCTCAGGTATGCTAATATCACGATGGTTGAGCATTACTTTCCAGATAGATCATTTTTTAGGAATGTTGGTCTTTCATTTATGTTAAAATACTTTCGTCTGTTATATGATCTTTTTCTAGAGCCCCGATGGATACACAGTGGCATCTGCAGCTGGAGATGAGACTCTGAGATTCTGGAATGTCTTTGGGACCCCTGAAGAGGTTAAACCTGTGACTAAAAGAAACCCTGAGCCATTCTCTCATTTAAGCCTCCGTTGAAGACTGAGACAAAAGTGGCCCCAGATTGCAATGTTGTCCTAATCCAATTTTGAGATGTATTTTCTTTTGTAAAGCTTACAAGTAGTGTCCTTGAATGCAATGAGCATGATCAGGACCATGCGCACGCTGCACATTTTCCGGTGTAATATATTTAATAATAATATATTCATAGTTTAGAGTGTTCTTCGGGCTTGGATAAGTTCATAATTCGTTTCCAGGCAGTAACATTAAGTGGTATATATTTTATGTAATAAAGTTTCGATAGCAGAGATCAGTTGATTAAGTGGGGGATCTAGCAATGTTTGAACTAATTTAACTACAATATATTCATATAAATAGACTTTTATAGAGTCCTGTCCAAGCCCAAGTCACCGGATGAAAATTTTATCTACATCTTATGTTCAATTTATTTTCTTTTTGTATGATCATCACTTTGTTTGGGGTTATTAACAAAATGAGATTTTGAGGGGTTGTTTAGAAGTAATCAATCCCTTAAGAGATCAACTTTTTATGATCAATAACTTACAAATCAATGAAAATACCTCCATATATATTTTTTTTTGGCTATTTTGTGCAGTTCTCTCGCTTTGTCGCTGATCCAACCCAGTTTTGGTGTTATATCCATTTGCTTTTTTGCTTGTTGTGCTCTTATGTTTGGGCATCGATGATTATAGTTAGACATAACAGTGAGTTATACTGGATCAAGTTTAACACAATCCGTTGTGTGTAGGGAATATGATGTATTATGTAATGCCACAACCCTTTAGTTGATACACCCCGTGAGCTTGTGTTGATCTACTAATATGGCAAGGGTCTGAAGTACGACCACCCAAAGGACTCTATTGGGATTATTTATAGTAAATTTATAAAAAAAGTCATGCAAAAAAGAGCCCGAACCACACCGGAGGCTGGATCAATCTTCCTGTCTAATTGCAACACAAGTTTTGGTGAAACTTATTAATTTGTCTATATTTCTGTTTTAATTGCTCCTGCTTTGTTTAATATGAATTTCTGTATTTTTGCAGGCCTGATTTTCTTGTTCCCTTTTTATCTTTGCGTTTTTTTCTATAAACCTCTGTAAATTAATGAATGCATGGCCAATAAATTCGTTTAAAAAGGTCCACTCAAGAAGCCCACTTCAAGAACGGTTTCATAAAAAAAAAAGCTTCAGGGAAAAATTTAAAAAAATTTAATATTGGTTTCATGTTTTAATTTCCTTTTACTACCTTTTATTTTTGGATCTCATGAACATTGATCCTTTTATGGGTATTTTATTTTCTCTGAATTTTGAGTTTTATATTCAATGTTTCTTGTCTCCTGTAAGTTCGATTAATTGCTTGAAAGGGAAAAGATTGTTATTATGATTTTTTGTTTTCTGAACCGTTTTTGCTTTTGAAATGTTAAATTTTGATATCAAATTCATATTTCTGCATTCTATATGTCAGAATATACATTAAAAATCTCTTTAATGCGTTTCAATCAATAGCCTTTTTTTTTGGTTATGTGAAATTAGAGGTAGAGACTATTTTTCTGATTTGATTTGAAATAATTTTTTAATTTTATATTCAAAGATATTATTTTTTATAATGTTAAAAAAAATAACAGCATCCACATATTCCAAATGAGCATGATCCATGGTTAATTCTGATGTTCTTTTTTTTTGGTTACACATGATACACAGCTCAATATTCATACTGGTAAACTTTCGCTGGCTGAATTTTGTTGGCAATCAAGTAAGAAAAAGAGATTGTTTAGAGTTTCTGATTTATCTGATGCTTGTTATTACAGTTGGATAGGTTCATATAGTGCTGCTATGGACTTTGATTATGCTGTCCACATGCTAACAGATGGAAGAAAGGGCAAAGAAAATCCAGCCATGCCATTCTCTCCATCAAGAGAGGCTTACTGGAGAAAATTGGCAGGGGCCTTAAACATGGGCAGGACCCGAACATTGGCGTTCAAAAGCAAGGCATCCAGGTGGCTGAACTATTTCCAAAGCATTTTTCTTCTTCTATTCATCAGTCCAAACCTCTCAAGCCCAAGCGGTACATTCCTCAGATTTGTGTTTATTCCACTCTTACATCAAATTTTTTTTTTTTGGTTTCTTGAAGAATTATGAGAACAATCTGATGATGAAGAATCTTTGGACGTAGGCAAGAGCTGGATTGATTGAAGTGCTTATCAACTTATGGTTTTAAATGCAGTTTTAGTTATTTATGTAATATTAAATGATCTGTTTTACTGATAATCCATGAGTTTACTGGTTAATGGAAAATTTGGGGCAAGATGATATTTAAGGGAATACAAGTGTCTGTGAATATATGAGTTAATTACTGATGGTTGGATTTGATTGCTAATCATGTTGCCTTTTCTAATCTTATGCTTTTTAAATTGTTGTTTTTAATATTTTGTAATTGCTTCTGTGAAGACAATGGATGCCCCCGAGATTGTAGGTGATTTCTACCTGAATTTGCTAGACTGGGGCAACAGAAATGTGCCGGCCATTGCTCAGAGTTTGTCTCTGGGATGCTTCAAATAGTTTTACTTCAGAACTGGTTACCATTGATAATGAAGAAGGTGGTCCAGTAACAAGCATTAGTTGGGCTCCTGATGGGCAGTACATAGCCACTGGCTTGAACAATTAAGATGTCCAGATATGAGTTTCTGCTTCCAATACACTGCTTTTGATTTGTTCTATTTATTTTTATTATTGTTCTCCAGCTAGTAAATTTTGGTTTTGATTTGCTGATAATTTTCTTATTGTATCTGTTTCATTGATTTTCACTGAATTTCTTTTTTCTTTCTCTTGCAGCTAAGAACAATGAGCGGTGTTCATAGATCACGAGTTTCTTATGTTTTCACGGGCCCTAATTATCACTCATGGTCTCGAGTTATGAAGATAACTTTACGATCCAAAAACAATCTTAAATTCATCGAGAATTATCCTCATTTCATAACACGATGATCATCTATATTTAGCATGGGAGAGATGCAACACCATAGTGTTGTCTTGGTTGATATGTGCTCTGGGTTCATCCATCGGTTAAAGTGTTATCTGGCTTGATAATGCTATTGGTGTTTGGCAAGATCTAGAGGATCAATTTGCTCATGGTGACTCTTTTCGTGTTACTAAATTGCAAAAAGAGATATTTTACTAATTTTAAGGTTCTATAGGATGACCTCATTTTTTCCTTCTTAAATGGTGGCAATAGAAGGATGTCATAATAAGCAACTTTTACCCAATCAACCTAAAACTCAAGATTTGCCCTCCAATCATTATTATCTTCATTCAAGTGTTCTTATGTTCTCACAGGACTCATAGTCTAGAGATATGAAAATGACTTTACACTAGTATCCATTCGAAGACAATTGGAAGGCGACAAGTTCCAACAAATCAGTAACCATTTGAACGAAAGGGTGTAAAGGTGGCATTACATCACACCTTAAATTAGCATCCGAAAAAAGCAGCCTATCTTGAGGCTGGATCGTTATATATTCTTCTGGCTCATGAAGTTCTATAGAGAGACCATATTTCTTCTTAATACAACCCAGATCCATTACTATAAGAAAAGATAGGCCTATGTTTTCATTGAATTTAGGAAACATGCTGATGACGCACCTTCCTCAATCTGTCCCCACATTGAAATATAACATTTCATTGAGCTTTAAAAGTAGTTCCATTAGCCTCCGGTGTAGATGGCCTTCTCCCTTTGAATCTTTAATATGAAGAGCCATCAGAAGATGAACCATCTAGTCAGTCATGACAATGAACTTCATTGATACTTGAACTCCTATAAGACATGAGAAATAAGTGACATTTTCAAAGAAATGGTCTACAAAATATCGAAAAACAAATAATGGAAATTCAAAGGAAATTTTACCTTAACAAGAAAACAAGGCAAAAAATGCTAAGAATTGAAGAACTAGGGTTGAAAAGTGCAAAAAATGCTCAAGGAAATTTAGGTAAAGTTACGTCAACTTTTTTATAAACCATTAATGAAAAGATACGTAGAAATTTTTACCATTCAAAATTGTTCCTAGTTACATTTCAATCATCAATCTAAAATGGAGATACGTAACCCTCGAGATATCTTGAATTTTGAAGTAACTTGATTGACATACAACTTACATATATGACAAATTAAATGTTAGCCACCTACTGTCATTTAACGAGTTGTATTCTTGATCGTTCACATAGAATCTTATCTAATAGAATTCAGCATTGCTACTCCTAAAATTGGAGATTCTTGTTATGTAGTCAAAAATCCTACTCATGATCAACTCTTGAGTATTGTTAGCGGACAGTAATTCAGTGACCACTGACTTGTAAGAAGCGAATTCGAGTTTAAAGGGTTAAAGATCTTAAAATCAAGCTAAAATTGTTGAGACCATGATCTCTATGATAACTCAACATATTAATTTTCTATGAATGCAGGCCTATTTTCTTAGAATTCTACAACAAACTAACAAAATCGCATTAACTATTTTTATACTTTGGAAACCATTGTTTTATTATTATTCATTATTACGGTATTAATTTTTGCATATAAAAGAGGGGAAACTAGAGGGAAAAATAGGAGGAAGACTATATCATAGCTCTTTACATATATTAATAGTTATATCATAGACGTAGACCTATATAAAATTTTTTGGCTGAACCACACAGAAGAGGTATTTGTCTTAGCATTCTCAGTTTTCAACTCCTCAGATTCTTGCATTCAAGTCTCATTGATTTAGTATACTTCTCGTTAATGTAATTTTCAGCATTAATAAATTTATTGCAAGTTTCTTGTCAGACTGAAATTAGATCAATTTCATATGAACCACATCAATTAGATATAACCACTCATTCCATTAATTTAGAATTATTTTATAATTCTAATATTAATTCTAAAGCCTAATTATTTAGAATTAGAATAGCATGTCTGATACTGATTAGACATATCAAGTGAATGGTTGATGTCAATAAATCTTTCCAAATCGCTGCCTGTAAATAGCATCCATTTTGTTTCAAAGGGTCTCCAAGGAATATTTCAAAATTGACAATAACATCCACTGGGTTTAATTTTTTTTTTTTTTTTTTCAGAATTGGATAGAGATGTGACTCTCATCACACTATGAGAGCACTCTTGCATCTCATTAGCAAACGAATGATAACAATTATTGCGAGGACTACATAATATAGCAGTGTTTTTGCCTTGCATGAAATTGTGATACAAATGACACATTGACATTTATTTCTGAATAATCAAGACTTGAATGTGAACCCGGATCCACTTAACTTCTCCTCCATGATGCTGTCCAGCCTTTCTCCCATCTCCAAGGTCAACAGACTTTTCCAATCTCCAACTTCACCTTTACGGAAGAAAACAGATTTTTCAGTCTTATTTATCTCCAAATTGCTCAGATTTTCGAAGCTACAAAATCTTGCAACTTCCTGCATCGCACCTTCCTTTTCTTCCTCTATGGAGAAAGGATGCCCAATGAACTCGCCCAGCTTCTTCACGTAAAATGCCGTGTCTCTCATCATGTCTTCATATTTTAGAAACAACAACTGATCCGGAAATTCCAGGCTTGCTTTCCAGTACCCTAAAACATGGTCCCAATAGGGTCCATATGGAGATTTTCCATTGCAATACAACTCAAAGGCCTCTTCTAAACAAATCTTATCATTGTTCTTTGGTCTTAACTTATTTGTATGGTACCACAGTGAAACAAACGAATCCTTTGGATCCCTACAGACGTAAATAATTTTACAACCCGAGTCTATGACAGATTTTGGTAAGGAAGAAAATGGAACATGTGTGGCACAAAGGGGGAAATCGATCTCAGGTATAAATGGATTCTCTATGCAATCAATCTCCATAAAGGGCATACAATCATGGGATACTTTGGAGAGCAAAGGGTTTGGAGAAAATTTGAAATGGGTTCTACTTAGAGTGGCAAAAGTCAAGGCCTTAAGCCAAGTGGTGCCGGTTTTTGGAGCGCTGCAAATGAAAATATCTCGCGGTTGAGCCTTGAAGTTTTCTTGGGCAAAGAGGGATCTTTCTATGAAATAAGGGTGCCACCAAAAGCCTTGGTAAAAACAAAGAGGTTGGAAGTCATTCCATCCGTTTTCCTCAGGAAGAGACATTGATGATATTATCCTTTTACATGTTTCCAGGGACTTTAAAATTGGAGAGGCTTGCTTTTCTTGAGCGGGAAATGATAAGGGTTCCATGTATACTTCTCAAACTTGATGAGTGTTTTTTGTGTGATTTATATGAAATGTTGTTTGCTAAATTATTATGTTTTGGATGCATGGTTTTATGTAGTCAAATAAACAAGTGCATAATAATGTTCAATAATGGAGTATAAAGAATTTGTTATATAATCTTTGTCATTTTATGGTCAATTATTTGGACAGGTTCAGGTATAGATAATGATGTTTGAACTAATTAAAATACAAATTAGTGAATTATATACGAAAAACCTTGATCTCTTCCCTCCAAAAGGTCCGGTTGTCCTAACTGAACCGAGTATCAATGATTTTAGATACCTTAAATGGTTGTTAATTTGTCATCAAATAAAAAAGAGAGGGAGTATTACTATTTCCCACTTAAACTATGTCAAAATGACGAGTTTTTGTTTTTAAAGTCGAAAAATGATATTTCTCACTTTCTTTCAAAATTAGTCTTAGCAATTGTAGAGTACTTTCTTTAGTTTATAAAACATATAAACATTATAGAATTAACTTGCACCCTTAAATTGAACAAATTTTTGTTCCACCAACTTTAAAATTTATCACTTAAACTCATATCTTCAATCAAAAAATTTAAAATCAACCTTAATTTCAACTAATCCTAGATTCATAATCACACCATTTCCATTTTAAATTGGACTTAAAATCACATCAAATTTCATTGAAATTACATAATATCAATGAAATTTCAAATAGATTTATAACATTCTAGTGTTATTCTAGTTGAAATTGCATCAACATGGTCGTGCAATTCTGGTATGATCACACTATTCTAGTGTGATTCCTATTGGAATTACATTAATTCAATGCCAATGTCATCTGCAACTATTTTAGGCTTTAAAGTTTATCTTTTTATAAAACAAAAATATATTTAATAAATTTTGGGGAGTAAAATGTTTTTCAATTGTTAATAAATATTAAAAGTCATGAATGGTATTTTTGTCTTTTCGATATATCTACCCTAAAAGTTAATTAATTTTACTAAGAGTGTTTGATGAATGGTGGAAAAATACTTTTTTTCAATTTCAAGGATAGAAATTCGTCGTTTTGACATAATTTGGGTGGAAGATACATTCTCCCCTAAAAAAAAAAAAAAAACTCTTGTAAATTATATAAGGGAAATTAATTAAATTGCCATAATAGAGGGGTGTATATATACGAAATTAATTACCATTATAAAGCTCATATGGATATAGTCAAAATCCAAAATTATATACAAATGCTCTCACCCTCAAGCATGGGGTTTATTAAAATTTTGTCAGAGGGGTGTATGAGAGGCTTATTGATATTGTAATTTGTGTAATGCATGCGGTTACATTGAAAACTGTTCATGTGTAATGTTTAAGGGATTTATGGGTATTTTATGTTTGCAGGAGGTAATTAATATTTTACACTATACATGCCAAAATAGCGATGTGCAAGACACCTTGGGTGAAATGAAATTTTTTTACATAATTTAGTTTTTTTTTATTCTTAAATATTTCTGGAATAATTTGTTTAGTAAAATATATATTACTATTGCAAGATTAATTAAAGTAAGAAATATTGTTAGTTTGGTTAAATTTGAAGGACAATGTAAGAGAATGAAGAATAATATGAGAAATTATGTTGGTTCTAATTAAAAACATAAGAAATTAGTTAGGTTATTGAGTAAACACCTACATATTAACTATAGGTTGAGCCTTTTTTATAAAATGATAAGATCAAAGAATGCCATCAACGAGATATATTATGACATCGAAGATGATATTAATGTTGATTGTTTCATTGTCTTTTCTAAAAAGAATAACTACCTTGTTCTTATATATGTGATTGTTATCTAAATACAACTCATTGAGCAACTAACGACGAAAGCATGAACTTAATTTGGAATGTTTAAGTTATTCTTCTATCTATGATCAATTGTTAGTGAGTTGTTCTCCTATCAAGTTATAATAGATTTCCTTTTTTTAGTAAGGATTTTCAATAACAATATTATAGTTGATATCAATATCTAGTCATATGAGACTAAATTGTAGAAATCCTATTTGGGTCTCAAGTTTTACATCATCTCACGATTCTGGAAGCGATGGTGGCACGAGCTTCTCTTATAGTGGTTGTAGCTTATCGCATGACAGTGTGATTCATAAACCGTAAAATGGTTTTTTTAATTTTTTGTATTTGTGATTAATTAGGATTTGTACAAACTTAAACATTCAATTTTATGTTATGTTTGTGTTTATAATGTTAATATTTTATTTGAAGTATTATAATTGTTGTTGTTCAAATTTGGAAATTCATAAGTGTTAATAAAAATGCCTTTAACCAGTGGATACATACATAATATCTAATACAATACAATTTAAATATATCAAAGTAAATAAAAATTATAAGTAATCTTAGATATTTACAAGTAATCACTAATATATTATGAAAAAATTAACTAATAGATATAATCACAAAACATGATACAATACCACAATATTATCAATCTTCATCCCCAAGATATACATAAAGAATATAAATACAATACATAACCCAAATACTATTAATCAAGATGACCAAAAAAGAATTTGATGATCCGCTCAAAGTACTCGTCACAAAAATCGAATTGTTCTCTCCTTCGCAATTACCAAACATCATCACAAAAACAAATATATCTAAAAAGTTTGCTTATGGTCATTAAGGGCATTTTATCTATTGCATCTTAATGATTTTTTTGTTGGAGTGTGAAGTGTGATTATGCCTAAAGGATATTTTCACAGGTTGATCAAGAATCATTAAAGGGCATAATGCCTTGAAAAAAAGCAATGAAGGATTATGCATAATTAAGTTGTCCTAAATGCTTATAAAATCATGTGATTATATCTCTTGTATTTTGTAATAAAAAATCGAGCAATTTAGTTAATTCTTTTAATAATAGCATATAATTCAACATGGATGCAAGAAGGAGTAAAAAGTTGACCCCATATATATATATATATATATATCTAATTCTCATTCAATTCAAGATGTATTGGATATTGCATAGAGTTTGTATACCAACTGTCCAACTGTGTATTTCATGGATGAAAGTTATAATTACTCCCCTGACTTATGAAATTTTTTAATTACACACACCACCTGGTGCATCACACATTCCTATAAATCACTCATTTCAAGTACCTTTACCATTGGTGACTCGTATATCCATAGCAAATAAAATATAGAACTTCAATTACCCCCTACTAGTTAAAAATGTTGATTGCTCCCACTATGTGCATCATACATACCTACAATTCATGCATGTAAAATTTTAAGTACCCTCCACCATGCATGCCTCAAATTTCCCTAACTAATATAAAGTAAATTTCATATAAACCTACCATGCATGTTGCACATGGCAAATATTATTTAACTTCCACCTTCACTTGTTCCCACCTATATGACTTGCATATTGAATGCAAATCAAGCATTGTAAAAAAAAAAATTTATAAAAAATTTAATGAATTTAACGTTTGATTTCTTTATTACTCGATTCTAACCCTTTTCAATTATAATAACATTCACATGATTCAACTAAATCACAATAAACTTTAAAACCAAAAAACTTCAATGCATATACCTATGATATCTCTATTTTCAATACAAATGCTAGCAAATCTCTATATCTTAAGCAATAAAACAGGTAGAGATGAATAATGTGCTAACCATTTTCCCTGATTTGTTAATGAAAAACCTACGGAAAGCTCAAATTTAGTCAACAACAATTTAAAACAGAGAGTAATTTTGTCTAACCAAAATCTTTTGGTTACAAATGTAACGCAATTGAGCTGGAGATTATTTTTGTACAAACCTCTTGAAAATGTTACTTTAATTAATTACCCATTATATAACCCTAACATCAAATGCATCTTATCAATTATCATTCATTTAGCAGTTAGCTCTGATTTTGATATCTTATTATCCCGCAGTTAATAGTAATGACTTAGACATTCTTGTGACTTTAAAAATGGACGCCACTGTACTGTTCGTCTGATTTTTAGGGTCATTTAATAGGCACATTTTCTAGTGGCCAAACAACTTCCTCCCACCCAAGGTTTCCTTAGTTAACAATTCCTTCCAAAAACTTTCAAGAAGCTAAATACTTACCTATTAACTAAAATCAACCATTAAGCTTAATAGTCAACCGTTAAATTTAACTGATAAAAAATATATTTTTAAATAAAAAAAATTTAAAAATAATAAATAATGAAATTAAATTTATAAAAATATTCAAAGATAAATAATATGAAAATAATAATAAAAATCTAAAAATTAATTAAAATTTTAAAAAGTGGCCATTGCTTTTTATATTATTTTTATTATTTTATTAGTATTTTATATTAATTTTTTAATATTAATATTATTTATTTTTATAGAGGATATTTTAGTCTTTTATTATAAAGTATTAAAAAATTGAAAATAAAATAGGCATTTGATTTTTTAAAATTTTGAGTAAGATTTTGTCATTTAAGGAAACCTAGCGGGAGAATTAGTCGTTTGGCCTCTTCTAATTCACTTGACCCAAAGGATGGGCAATATGGATAGGTAATTGAGTAGTAATGTTAATTTTAATTTAATTTCTGAGATTATAAGTGCATAAAAAAATGGCTGGAATTCTCCAAACTAAACCAAAACTCTTTCATACAATTTCAGGACATTGAAATGATGACCGACAGTTTTAGTTAAACTTGACAAACCTCAAAATTCAGCTTTGGTAGTGATGTAAACTTGCAAATGTAAAAGATAAATTACATAACTTTTTTTCTTGCTTGAGAAAGTTATGTCACTAAGACAGATAGAATTTATTTCTTTCTCAAGACTTGAGCTACATGTCAAACTTTATTCACTTGACTTTTTTTCCAAAGATATTGTCTAGCTTTTCTCCAATTACAGTTTTTATGCAGAACGTATTGTTACCAGCCCACCCTTCTTGATTGTCAGCACATGCATTTTATTAACCACCAGAAATTTTAAATTCTCAAACGTGCGTAAGTCTATAATTTTCTCGGTGCATCTTCAGTTTGTTCTTCTAAATATGAACAATACTCAATGAATCTGAAGTCTCTTCAGGTAAAATTCAATAACTCTCATAATTATATCTTCATATTTTATAAACAACACCCCTTCTAATATTCCTGCTTTCCTTCCAATATTATGGTCCTCATCTGGGAAGCACAGTAACTCAACATGGGGAGCTAGTTAGATGGAGTGCCAAAATTTGGTTATATAATAGATTGTCAATTTGTGGTCAATTATTTGGACAGGATCAGTTGTAGATAACGATGTTTGAACTTACTAAAATACAAATGAGTGAATTATATATCGAAAACCTTGCTCTCTTCCCCCCCAAAAGGTCCGGTTATCCTGAAGCTTTTGTCCCGATTGAACCGAGTATCAATATTTTTGGATACCCTGAATGGTTCTTAGGAAATAAAAAAAGGGAGGAACGATCGTTTCCCACCCAAACTATATAAAAAAGGCAAGTTCACACTTTGAAATTAAAAAATAAGATTTCCTACCTTTCGTCAAAAGTAAGTTTCAAAATCCAAATGTATTTTCAGTCGTTTACAAAATATATAAATATTTTAGGATTAATTTTTAACACCCATAAATTATGAACAAATTAATTTCCCACCAACTTTACAAGTTATCACTTAAACTCCTGTCTTTAGTTGAAAAAATCAAAACAAACTCTAACTCCAATAAACTTTGAGAGTAAATTATTATTCATCTTAAATAAATATTAAAAGCTATGAAGGGTGTTTTATCTTTTTAGTATGTCTATCCTAAAAATTAATTAATTTCACTAATAGTGTTTGATGAAAAGTGGGAAAATATTATTTTCAATTTGAAGGGTAGAAACCTGTCATTTTGACATAATTTAGGTGAAAAAGAATACAAGAAAAATTAATTAAAGAGCCGTACATGAAATTAGTTACCATAAGTACCCGAAGGTAAGTACAAATATTCTAATGGTCTCGCCCTCAAGCGTGGGGTTATTGAAATTTTGCCATCGGAGTGCACGGTGGCTTATTGATATTGTGTTATGCGTAATGCATGGGGCCACTTTGAAAATTTTCAATGTTTACTGTGCAAGGGTTTTATCGATATTTTATATTTAAGGGGGTTAATCAGTATTTTCAACCATATATTGCCGAGGATGCCAGAAATCTTGAGTGAAATGAAAAGTTTCACACAATTTAGTTTTTTTTGTTACGGAGCCTAAACACGATTTCTGTCCTTTCTACCAGAGCCCTCCCTGTTGAAATTTGATCCATAGAACTAAGAATTGATGGATTCATTTAGTAAATTATATATTACTATTGCAGAATTAATTAAAATGATAACAATATTATCTTGATTAAATATAAATGATGATAGAGAGAGATAAAAGATAATATAATAAACTATGTTGACGGTAAACTAAAAATTATAAAAATTTAATCAAACATAATATACAAAAAATTAGTTAAAAGATTATATAAACGTGTATGTATTAACTATAAACTTAATCTTATTCATAAAACTATAAAATTAGAAAATGTCATTAACATAATACGTTATGATATTAAAGATGTTAATTGTTTCATTATCTTTTTTTAAAAGATGTTTTAACGCATTTTGGCATATACGTGATTATAACTCATCAAGAAATTTATGATAAAAGCATGAAATTGATTGGAATTGCTTGAGTTGTTATTCCACCCACACTCAATCGTGAGTGAACTTAGACTTTCATAAAATCATAATAGATGTTTTTCTCTTCACAAAGATGTTTAACAACAATATTGTGCTTGATATCAACACCAGGTTATATGAGACTAAATCATAGAAGTCTTGCTATGGTCTCGAGTAGTTTTGCATCATCTCATGTTATTAGAAGAGGTAGTGAAACGAGCCCTCTTTTAATAGTTGTAGGTTTTCCCATGGTGGAATGGTTCATAAACCATAAAATTATAACACCCTTATCCAAAAATACTACCTTCCAGAGGAAAGTGTCACTAAACTTACTGGCGGACCAAGAGAACCTGCTTTTCAGTTTTCTCTTGGTGTCTCATCAACCTCTTACCACTATATCACAAAGTAAAAAATGAATAGTGTTGGCTCTCAATTTTTTGGTTTTACCCCAATTTCTCATCCTAGAGTACAAGCTGCCACTTTACTCGCCGACATCACCTCTCAGTCAACTAAGGTGCCCTATCCTGCTGAAGATTTTGCGACTCAACAGAATAATAACTCTCTCATCAGCTTAAAAACATCAGCCTTCCTCGCAAATCCAACAACTGTTCAAGATAAGGCTTGGTACATGTACTCAAGAGCTATGGATCATGTCACATCAAATCTCTCTCTCAACTTTCAATTTATGCAAACTATCATGGTTGAGAACAATTGCAAGTTGGCAATGGTGCACCTCTTTCAACCTCATAAGGTGTATCTACATCTCCACTATAAATCCTGAAATTTCTAGTTGGATAAGCTAGTCCGGAAGCCACATTAAGGTTGTCATTTTTTGTGTCTAAGTTGAAATGTCTAAGTAATTATAATTGTGAAGATGTTTTCTTGCAAAGCTAGTAAGATGTTCTTTCTTTTCAGAATTATCACAAGGTAGATGTTGTACTGATGAATAAAAGAGATCCAAAGCCTCATTTATTGTGGTCATCGAATGGCTGAGAATTGAAAGGAAAATCACTTCTCAATTTTGCCCAAATCTTCGATCGCTCTCACCAACGGAATTTATGGAAATGTTATGATGCTCACCAAAACTTCAATTAGGTAGCTAGAACCAACAAATAATATATCTACAATTAAGTTAAACGTCAAAACAAGTCAATTACAAGAAATTTATTTCACCAGAGAAGTTATGTTTACGCTTATTAAATAAGTTAACACACTAAATAAATAAACATAGGTAAAGGTCAACAAAGTACTGTTCAAAACCAGAATCATCGCGTACCTGGTTTTTTACTTCAGTTTCTATCCAGAGCCGATAACAAAAGAGTAGATCTAGGTAATAATATAGCGGAACTAACTATGTAGTTTGATTCTTTTCTCTAAGAAATTGGAATCCATATAAAACTAATCGATATTTTAATATAGGGTGTTGGCGTGTACCTGATCCAACTTCTTTTCTAAGTCTGTATTCATAAAAAAAAGTCGTTTTGACTTCGATGATATCATCCTCATTTCACTTCCAATTTCCATCGCCTATAAAGCGTGAATTACCATTACGTGTTGGAGCTGTACTTTACATTGGGTGAGCAAGTTCTATTCTTGGAAAAAAAAAATTAGGTTAAGGAATTTATGTATTATTATCTTCATCGTCATCATCTTTATTTCTTGTTTCTTGTTCATGGTAATTTAAAGGTTTTTTTTTTTGTTTCTTTCTTCTCTTTGTCTTAGGATTTTGAAGTATACTGATCAATGGAAATAGTTCTCTTGTTAATCAGTCTGGATATAATTTTATTATGCTTAGAAGCCAAATAGATTATAAGAATGGATTTGACATGTCGATTAAATCAATATTTGGTCTGGTTTCAATTCCTATTTATAGAAACCAGATAGTTCCAATTTTGGGTCAAAGTTATAAAATTTTCACAAAGCATCTGGACTGTTAATCCCTAAACATAGTCTTATATAAACTTGAAATTATACGTCAGTGTTATTTATTAATTATTACAAAACATTTTTATGATGGTTTCCTTAAAACTTTAATTAAAATGAAGTTCCATTTCATTTAATATCATGAGATTTCCATTATCATAAATTAAGCATTTTAGCATTCCTTATAATTTTTTTAGTTTTAAAGTAATTCTATTTCATAAAATTATCCAGAAGACTTTGTTTTAAAGCCATTTAGGGAGAAGAAGAAGAAGAAGAAATCTATCATTAAAAGAGAAAAGGGGGTGAATTTAGCATGCTCGACTTTCTCAAGCGAATTAAATTAGGGAAAACAACTTCAAGAAATGATATAATTAAAAAAATTTCCAATGAATATATAGTTTTGGTCTCTTGGTGTTGGATGGCTTTGTCAATGCAATAAATTACCAACCTAGTATGGCTTCATTTTTCACCTAAAGGTCCCTTCCAACCCATATGACACTTGACCTAACATACACAATCTTTTTCATTCTTTCCTTTAATAAATAAATAAGTAAATAAGGCTTTACACCCATCACCTCAACCTTTTCTTCATCTTTCAATTTCTGTCGTTTTTCAAGACTAATTTAGCTTCAACTAACAACAAGTTTAAATAAATTTAAATCTGGACAATTATAAAATTTTCAATTTTTTCATAAAATATAAAAAAATGGTTTAAGTAAAAAATAAATCAAATATTGTTCCATTGGGTGGTTCATTCCAACTCAGACAAGAATTGAGACTTGGGTTAAATTTTTAACTTAACAAAAATCTTTTATGTTAATATTAGTATGCGAGTTTAATCGAAAATAAACCCTAATTTAAACTACAAATTGGGATGAATCTCACTGTTCACCTCGATCTAAATATTATATCTAATTTTGAAGTAAGCTTGAACAAAATTTACTCCCAAAACCCAATTGAATTTATTCAATTAGTCGATTTAATCTAAATATTATATGTTAATGATTATGATATTTGTATTATAACTCAATGATTTATTCATCTCATTTTTATTCCATCAGTGATATAAAACTTGCTTATTTAATAGACTTAATTCCACTCATTATTAATACATGGTTTGTATGTTAAAATAATTTTGGATAATAATAAAAATTAATTTATTTATACAAACTGATATAATAATATATGATTAAATAATATAAATTTTTATATTTTTTTATCTTATTTCAAAACCAATAATATAATGTCCCATTAGTTTATACAAATAAATTAATAATAAATATTTATAAGAATTATTTTTCTTTCCACCATGTATATAATCTTAATTCATATAACTTAAAATAGAGAGGAAAAAAAAAAAAAAAAACTCAGAACAATTTTATTTCTTCTGTGATTTATAAAAATGGGAACATGGAAGAATAGATTCCACTTAGAATTTGACTTATTTTGGCGTTTCTCACATATTTCTCTTTTGTTTTATTTTGGCCGTTTTCTTCACTTAAACATTCCTTGTGTCGTGGCTTGGACAATCTTTGCATATTTATTCTATATAAATTCTTGCTATTATTTAAGTTTGATTTAAATTAAATTTAATTAATATAAAATTAAACTTAAATCTCGGTTATCTTGATAAATATGAATTTGAATTCAAAATTAAAATTTAATAAATTAAATTAAATTAGATTTCTAAATATACTTTTTAATACAAGTTCTTAACGAGTTTTTTAGATACAAGTCTCGTTAAAACGACATTGATATAATCCATTCATATTAAATTTTTTCAAATTCGTAAGGTTCGAGAGATAAATTCTTCTCAAATTCGAATTAAACATCAAAACACCACATGTCAGGCAAGTGCTTATGTGATTCACAGCCACCAATTGATGCTGAGCTGGTAGTTCAGCAGATTCTAGAGCATTCACGTGGCAAAAGCATAAGAGCTGAAGGGAAACATCTGTAATCAAGTGCCAAAAATGCTAAATCCATTTTATAACTGGACCAAATAACGGGTGACCCGTCTGTCACTCACAGTGACGTCCTTGTCACGTGGCTTGCCCTCTCTAATCCGGCACCGCCCCCTCTCAATTTTCAGAGAGAAAACGATAAAGTGAGTATTTTATTTTATTTTATTTTTGATAATTTCATCTGTTTAATCATTTGCTTGTGAGATTTTAAGGAATAATGGAATACAGATATATATTTTATTTTATTTTATTTTTTCTTAAAATTATCTTGTCATAAAATTTAACATCATTGCCAAAAAAGGCCCTTCCCATTTTCAACTTTGGTTTTTCCTTTTTTGTGCTCTCCCTTTCTTGTCAAAATGGCCCATTATGTCTTTATGGACCGACATCAATATTATACTTGTGATGTATAACACATGAAAATCTCTTTCATTATCTGATGTCTAATTCTAGGTAACAACAAAAATGTTATTTTACAAGCTCTAATGGAAATTAAAGATAAATTTACTAATATGATTAGTTGTTAATTTAGGTTAACTTCATTAGTTTATAATATTAAGCCTTTAAGTACTTTAACAATTTTTAAAAAAGGGTGATTAATTAGAATAGTCAAATTAAGAAGGGGTTTTACAATTAAATTATATGAATATAGTCAGATAATCTATATAATACTTTTTTGCATTTGTTTATAAACCTTATCCAGATAATACTTATTTTCTCTTTATCTCTAACCTTATCCAAGTAATGCTTACTTTGTCTTCATCTCATTTCCATTAAGATTTAAAAAAAAAAAAAAACTAATTTAAAAATCATAAAATTCAACTATAATTTCATTTTAACTTAACTATTAATTTTTTTTTTCTTACATGATTTCTTGTTTTTTTTTTCAATATTATAATTGAAGTTAAGTAAAAGTTTGTCTGAGATATTAAGAAATAATAAGGAGGGTGTTTTTGCTCCTACTATGTACAAGTTCAATTTTAACCTCATTTTTTTTTGGCCAAAGGACTATTTCCCACCCATAGATTGAGGCGTGGACAAAGTCCCACCGGCTTTAGTTTAAAAGGCCGGTCTCCCACCCATAACTCAATTTTTTATAATTTTTTATTGAAATGATTAAACTACCCTTTTAAATATAAATATTTTCAAAAAATATTAAAAATTTTTTAAAAAATTTTAAAAAAATTAAAAAAATATTTTTAAATTTAAAAAATTGAAGCAGCCACCGCCGTCGGCACCGGCGGCGGTGACCGCCCATAATAGAACCAGGTGACCATTTTCGACCATCTGGTTCCAGGGGAGACCACTATTCGGTCAAATCTAGCCGCCTCTGAAAAAATTAGGAGTCGGAAACGATCGTAAAGGATCGGTCTTGGCCCCATTGGTCATTTCCGACCTTTATTTCGGGCGGAGGCGACTAGATCTGGTCGCCTCCGCCAAAACTTGAGGCGGCCAATCTGGCCTCCTCCACCGAACTGGGAGGCCAAATCTGGCCTCCCCTTGAACAGGTGGCCGGAAATGGCCACCTGGTTCTATTATAGGCGGCCACCGTCGCCGGTGCCAACAACAGTGGCTACTGCAATTTTAAAATTTTTAAATTTTTAATTTTTTTTAATATTTTATATTTATATAAAATTTATTTTATTAATTTATAAAATTTTAATATTAAAAAGACAAAAATGCCCTTGATTATTACTGTATACTTATTATTTTTGATATTAAAACTGGGTTACGGGTGGGAGATCGGGCTTTTAAACTTAAGCGGGTGGGACTTTGACCCCGCCTCAAACTATGGGTGGGAAATAGTCCTTTGGCCTTTTTTTTTTTGGTCAATTCTCTATTATTATTGTACATTTGAGTTAAAAGTATAATATTTACTCTAGTTTATTAAGAGTGTTATGAATTTGAGTTAGAATTTGTATAAAATAAGAAAATTTCATATGTAGGCACTAGGTAGGAGTAATTGTGCCTACTTTTTATCAATCTCGTTTTTTCATCAATTCTCCATTTTTTGTTTTTGTAAAATTGACCTTTAAAGTATGATTGTTATAACATCCCACTTCAGAAGTCATACCTACTGAAGGAAAAACGCTACTAAGTTCTCAACTAAACATGCTTATATGGTAAGCTGAAATTCATTAAAATTGAACAATTACCAAAATGTCATTCATTAATATAAATGGTGAAAATAATTCCCAAAATATCATAACATAATATCAAAATCAAGTCATAATTTATAAGGGTGTACAAATCCAAGTATCATAATAAAACATTGTCTAAATAGACATCATAAGACATAAAATCAAATTCAAAGGTCCTCTCATCTTGTTCCATAGCTAACCAATCATCTCATAGCCCACACCATTGATCGTCTGCAAAATCAAGCATAAAGGGGTGAGTGATAAAAAGTGTAGTATATAAGAGAAACTATCATACAATTAATCAATTTTCATCTTCCCTCTTTAATCATTTATCTCACATTCCTTTCAATAATCTCTCTCATCAACTAAGGTTCGTATCAACATCCTAGTGTAGATGATAAGGAATGTCTTGCATGTACAAATCATCTCTCATAATTAGTGGTGAAAGCATCCTTTAAACATTTGCCTCTATTTCATTTTATGTCAACCAAACTAGGATAAGACAAGGATTAGACACTTTAGTTATGTGACTCAATCTTGAAAGCTATCTATATATAATGGTTCATCCTACTATGGTTGTCAATTGACAAACTTATAGTCCTAACATGTCTTACTATAAACATCAATCAATAGACTCTTTTTGTTCTAGCATGTCCTACTTTAGACACAAATCAACAAACCCTTACTGCTAGCCTACTCAATAATAGATACCAATTGATAGACTATCTTGTAACCATATCTGTAGGTAAAAGTCTATGTCATGGATGCACACCCTTTGCAACAGTTTTCTTAAAAATATATTTCAAGTACATATTTCTGTGGGTGACAACAAATCTCATAATCTAAGGAAATTCCATGTTCAACACATGTATTTTAAGGGTATTTGAGCTCCACATATAACCTACAAGATTTTTATGTCATAATTTATCACCCAATCAAATGTTTCTAATACCTATCCCTATCTTAAACACATCGTAATACTTCAATGTATCACATACATCCCTAATATGTCTCTTAGAATAACTCTATGAACGATTATCTATCTCTTTTAGACATAACATCTCTAAAAATGATTATTTATCTCTCTTCTGCATGACCATGCATTTCTCATGAATAGTTATGTATTATATCTTAACATGACTCGTTCTAGCATGATTGTTCATGCCTTTCATCATGTAGAGTTGTGTGTCTCATATGTATGACCGTGCACTTCTTTGTCATGAATGAAATATCTCTCTCAATCATGACCATTTATAACCTAAATGCATTATCATCATTTCATATCTATAAATAGTCATGTATTCTTTCGTACTAATATTCATCACAATCTAACAAATTTGTCATGAATGATTGCACAAATCTTACATACGATCATTCATCAGTATAAGTGTCTTTACCTTAATTGGTAAATAGTCGTGCATGTCTAATGCATACTTGTTCACTCACATAAAATCCTTAATTTCTATAGAGATGCATAACCTCGCCTGCCGTTGGCCAGATGATAAAGAATCGTAACCCTAATCTTGTATTTTTTGTGATAAAAAATGCACAAATGTCACCTCAAATTCCATCACCCAAAAAAGCTTTAAAATCATGTATTTTCATTCACAATCCATGTTATATTCATCTTAGATTCAAGCTACTTCAAGTCCAACACAAAGGCAAGTTCAAATCTCCAACAATTGACCTCTCAAAATCATCAAACATTAATAAAAAAAGGGGTAACAGAAGGAAAATCAAATCTAACACACCGATATGTAATAAGTTATAAGCAAGAAGAATTCAATTCAAGCCTAAAGGAACTAGCCAGCAACTTAAATACAATCTAACTTACTTGACAAATGTTTGTAAGATTATGAAATTTCAAACATAGAGAATTGTTTTACTAATTTGAGGGTGAACCAAGGATAAAAGATAGATTCTACTAAGATTCTTGCACCACTAACTTTCTTTTGCTAGAAAAATTGGATAAAGAAAATATGAATTCACATGAGCTATCAAAGCATCATGGAAATCAAAGAAAGGACAAAACTTCTCAAATATTCCTTTCAACCAAAGATCCATTTTTACAATGAGTCTAAGTTACCTTTATATAGGCAAGTTACAAACCATAGTCAAATCTAGCTAATCCTAGTTAACTTAAAATACATTTCAAGTTACATGTAATAAATAAAAGAAAACACTAAAAGAAGTAACTTGCATGCATGCCTTTTTCTTTCATTTTCCATGTGAATGTCTTTTTGATTTGAACTTGCCTTAGATTTGATCTTCAATTTAATTGTTTGATCTTGATCTTGAGGATTGTTGGTATTATTTTTTTTTTTCAAATCATTAGAAAATAAAAAAATTCAAGGGCAGTACATTAGAGAAGTGCTTGTAAGACACCCCAGTTAGGTATTACTGTTCACTACTTTAAATAAAATATTAATAATTAAATAAATAAAGAAAATACGGTCAATAATACCCAACCGAAATGCTTAACTGAACGAAACATCGCAGCGAAAAAACCTGTGGTACATTGTATACATACGCATATACATGCCCAAAAAAAACTGTGTTATATAAAAATATTCGCGGAAAACATATACGTGTGCATACAAATAAAACTGAAGTATAATGGATCCCAGACGGCAGCCCACATCTCCTCCCAATTCCCAAAACTTAGCTGCAAAAGAAAGGAAAGTAGGGAGTGAGTGATAAAATCACTCAGTAAGCACTTCATATCCTCTGACCCAAAACCCAATCCTTCTCAAAGGATTGCCACCTCAACTCAGACAGAACAGGCTCAAACTGACATCATACTCTGGTATTCTCATCTTCACGGATCAGATACTACCTCATACCGGATCGTAAAATACGTATATGAGTATACGTAAACAACCTAGAGTGAAAAGTAATCTGAGTGGGTCAAAACTTGACACACGAATCACTGGCTGATAAGCATAACCGTTCTGATACTGTTTTTTGAAGTTCACGTGATATTACGTGGCTTTTCATGTTTTGATGTTCAACTGTTCATGTCTTTTACACGTTATTCATATTCTGTTCATTTACAGTTTCTTACTGTCTTATCATTCTCTGAATGATATGTATTGTGTTATATAATCATGACATGATATGATAACATGCTAAAATCATAACTAGGCCTGGACCTGTATGCTGAAAATAGTTTTCTGAAAACAGTTCAGAAAAACTACTGTTGGGTCCTGGGATCCCATATCTAAAAATCATATAAAACTTTATCTGAAAATCATATAAAGCTTTATCTGAAAATCATATAAAGCTTTATCTGAAAATCATATAAAGCTTTATCTGAAAGCTGTACTGAAAACTGTGTACCCTAGGGTACATGCTATACTGAAAACTGTGTTACACAGACTGATGAATACAGGGATTTGGCACCTTGGCCATGTGAGTTTCCTCTGTAAACACGTGCCACAAACTGTATGGCCCACGTGATGCCATCAGGCCTGGGCCTGGAAACTGATCTGAACTGAGCACCTCGCGCTATACCTCATCTGATCCTGGGACCAGGAAACCTAAACTGCTAGCTGAGCAACCCGACACATGCCAATATATAGGGCTAGTAATTAGTATATAACTCCTGGTGTCACGAGTGCTGAAACTCACAAGTGCCCCCTCGTATTCACCCCTGAAATCTATGTTTTTCAACTGAAAACATGAATTCAGATCCTCGGATCCATTTCTGAAAACACTGTATGGTATGTCATGCTATGTTGTATGTATGATGCATCATGTATTCTTATTCGAGCTTGTTTTACTATTTCTATCCATTGGATAGGGTTTACTATGCACATTTCTCATTAAAAGCTTATTTTTCTCTTTTCTGCCTGACGCATGGGCATACGTGTCGTGTGCACGGGCGTGCATGAACGTGCACGGGACCGTGACCAAGTCGTGTGCGTAGTCGTGCAAGGTTATGAAATTTCAAGCAATATTCTCAATTTCTCTTGGTGCACGGGCGTGTAGAAGCTATGCACGGTCGTGACCCTTCAAATTAGGGCATGCACAGTTACGTGAACACGATCGTAACCATACAGATAACGCAGTATGCACAGGCGTGCACCTCGGGTGCACGGGCGTGCATCCTGCTCTACACCTCCATGACCCTCGAAATCAGCTCGATTCTGACCAAAATCATAATTCAAACTCAAATTAAACATATATCATATGCACAACACTTCAAACAAGCATGATAACACTTCCAGCAACTTCAAATCTCAAGCAAATCATCCAACCTAATCTCAAAACATATATAATCACATATTCTCACTCATCACATGCATATAAGCATCAATCATCAACATAATCATCTCAAATCATCATCAGCACACAAGGAGAACATCACAAGCATGCTGGAACATATCTCATGCCTCAAACAAGCATCAAACCGAATCAAAACGCAAGGGAAAGAGGAAAGAAGCACCTACCTCTTGACATGCTTTCTCTCTTAAGAAGAACACAAGATCAAGCTAGATTGGAAGGTCCTGGAAGCTGTTCTCCACTTCTAGGGTTGAGGTTCTCTAAAAATCAAAAGAAACTTTGGGTGAAAAATGGCTGAAAAACTGGATAAGCGCGACTTAAAACCAAAACAACTGGAAAAATACGCATGCACGGGCGTGCATCTACCACGCACGGTCGTATATCCTGAGAAAATTACAAAAATACCATTTTCCCGCGCTCGCATGCAAATCCTCCCAAACGGATCCATGTACAAGCCACCAAACTCAAGAAAAACTCCCTTTTTCACCCCAAAACTCTTCACAACCCTAGAATACTCAGAAATCTCAATCTGACCCCAAACCTGGGATGTTACAGTGCTAGAGGCCAAAACATGCAAGAATACCTTGAAAAGGCATGAAAACCAAGCTAGAGGTAGAATATAGGCATTGTGGTGCCATGCCATAGCGTGGAAGACATAAACATGGTGTGACAGTACCATGTTGTAGCACACAAGTATGTACACAGGCACATATGCAGGCAAGTGGGTGGGTATATAGGCATTGGGGCATACGAGGCGTATAGGACAGAAGCATAGTGCTATGGTGCCATGTCATAATGCATAGGCATGCACGTAGGTGCATAAAGTGAGTAAAAACTTGTATGCAAGGCAAGAGCATGGTACTGGGGTGTAGCATCACGGTGCTAAGAAAAAAAACCTTTTTTGCCTTGTTTGTTTTCAATCTATTTCTCACTTACTTGACTTTTATTTTTTTTCATAACTTTGGATGAAGTCACTTGATGAAATTTAATGACTTAGTATTTCATTTTCAATAGTTATAAAGCCTAAGCATGATCCAAAGATATTGGGAGAAGTTATACAAGCTAATCTTCATGGTGTTGGCATTGTTATGCATAGTTGGGATCATGACTTTCAAAGGTATATATGGTCTTCTTTGTTAAGTATGGAAGGTTGGAATACACTCTTGAAGGCTTGAAATACAAGTTGAGGGCATCAAAAATTTGATTGATAAAGTTATTGATGATCTTACATAAAAGTACAAACTTGAATATATATCACTAGATTGTACATAATGTTTTAGGTTTGTGATTAAACCATCTTGGTCATGTTTCCTTCATTTAAAATATATCTTACTTCTCCTGAGACAATCATAGTATGTTTATCAACATAAAAACAATCAACATGTCTCTTAAAAACTCAATTACCTCTAACAAATCTAGTTAGTGTATTAGGTTCTATGTTAAAACATCATGATCATGTATTCACTTATCTTTATGTAATACTCAAGAAGTAAATTACTTCTAGTGCATTTAAACAATATTTTTTTCTCACATAACTAACATACTCATTATGAATATCCCTTATTGATTTATCCATCATACTTTATCAAATTTCGTATCATAAATACAAACTTTACACCCTTATGACAATCATTCATCAATTATGCTTTTTAGAAACATCATAAGATTTTGATTTCAACATAAGTTTATACTAACAAATCAAAACACAAAGTTTAACTCATTTTAGACTAATTAAAGTAAACTAAGGAATGACTCAAACGTATCTTGTCACTCAACTAGAAGAATTAGAATAGAATCATCTATTGAATGGCCAAAAAATCACCTTGATCGTAAAAAACCTCTCTTTGCTTGTGAAAGATCACAACACCATAGTTAAAGTCACCTTCAAGAAATAAAAGTATTGTTCAAGATGATTTTAATGTATATCAAGATGGAAAGAATTGTCTTAAGGATTTGTCAACTCATTAGATTTTCGGCTCTCACAAAGTTAGTTGCCATATGATTGTTTTTGTTGAATAGTGTGAGTATGAGCTTGTGCTTATCATGGTATCCCATAATACTCTAAAATCAAGATCATGTTTATGATATTCATGCCTATATAGGGTTGACACACACTTGTGCATGGTTAAGACAGTGGGTTGACAATTGTGTAATGGTTTATGAGATATACATTTGTTCTATAATCATGATAAGTATAAGACACACGATCGTGAGCCTTATTACATGCTTGTGTATGTTAGACAAAATTATGGTGCATTATCTTGCATACACAGTCATGCGTGTGCCTTAGTATTAAAAAGGACACATTATTCTTCACTTAGAATGGTTTTGAGATTATAAGAAAGCTCTCTTTTACTCTCTTTTGCTTTCTTGTAACTTCTTTCTATATTTTTCATTCATTCACTTATTATGTTAGCATTCGGGATATGTGGTTAGACCTCTAACAATTCATACTTTATAGGGATATGATAAGTGCTGCCTAGAAGGGTTAAATTGTAGGCTTAATTGGTCTTTTCATTTCCACTCAAAGATTTACAAGATTAACTTTGCAAGTATGGGTTATGAAACACCTTATGGATGAATATATTATGTTTTATATATTTTATAAAACAAGATCTTGGATAGGATGGTTTGAGACTCTATAAGAATTTTTAAATGTATATTTTGTTGCATGGTCATCTTATGGTGACTCATCTCACCCTAATACTCAGGCATTCACTAGGACTAAAGATCTAAGGGGATCCTAGTGAATCAAACTCTAAACCTTTATCAAAGATCTTAAGAGTTAAGTCTTCCTTAGGAAATTTCTTTTGTAAACACCATTAACTCTACTGAAATTCTTTTTCAAAGGTAAATAAAATAACTTTGGACATAGGTTCTTGAGCAACGAGTTGAACTATAGGTGTTTTTTTGTTACCCATTGTAAAATATTGTATATTGTAACAAAAATTATATATAAGAACAAAATTTGATCATAAAACATCTCACATAAGATCTAAGGGCCATTATACATATAATATAAGTGATTTAAGAACCAAAAACCTACTTTGAAAAGCTCTTTCATATCAAGTTTTTCCTATTGGTTTGTCCCCTACTTTTCCATAACTCTCTACAAGTTAGTAAGGCCTTAGTTGTCTACACGTAGGTAAAATACACCCGTATAAAGATTTGTTTGGGGCTTAGGTGATTGTTAGATCACCTTAATTTTGAGTGAAATGTTTCAACAGAAGTTTGAAAGAAAATTTTTGTTCTGCCATAGTTTGTAATGGATGGTTATGATTTCACGAAAAAACTAATAGTTTTTAAAAATGTCTCATTTTATATTACATTTCATACCTCTTTATGTAGTTCTCTCCTTGATTTGGTTAATTATATGTAACATCCCAGATTCGGGGTTAGTTTGAGATTTCTGAGTTTTCTAGGGTTGTGAGAGAGTTTTGAGGTGAAATAGTGGTTTTTAGAGAGTTTTGTGGCTTGTGCATGGATCCGTTTGGGAGGATTTGCATGCGAGCGCAGGAAAATGGCATTTTTGTAAATTTTTCCTGTCATGTACGCCCGTACATGAGAGATGTACGCCCGTACATGAGATAAGTTTCAGCCGCTTTGGTTTTAAGTCGCGCTTATCCGCTTCCAAACCCATTTTCATCCAAAGTTTGGCTTTGATTTTCAGAGAACATCAACCCTAGGAGGGAAGAGCAGCTTCCAGGACCTTCCAATCAAGCCTGAGCTAGAGATTTTCTTGAGAGAGAAAGCATGTCTAGAGGTAGGTGCTTCTTACCTCTTTCCCTTGAGTTTTTGTTATGTTTGATTCATGCTTGATGCGTGTGAGTTGATTCCAGCATGCTTGTAATGTTCTCTTTGTGTGCTGATGATGATTTGAGATGAATATGATGATGATTGATGCATATGTTTATGCTTATGCGTGAGAATATATGTTTATATATGTTTATGTCTTGGATTGGATGAAGTGCTTATGATTTGAAGTTATGGAAAGGGCAAATATGCTTATATGAAGTGTTTTGCATGTGGGAAATGTTTTGTTTGAGTTTGGCTTGTGATTTGGTTGGAATCGAGTTGATTCCCGACGGTCATGGAGGTGCAGAGCAGGATGTACGCCCGTACACCCGCTGTGTACGCCCGTACGTCATGCCTTTTCTTCAGTATGTACGGCCGTACATGGCTCATGTACGCCCGTACATCAAGAGAAAATGAGAATTTTTCTAGAAATCACAGAATCGCACACGACCTCATGCACGACTTGCTCACGGTCCCGTGCACATTCATGTACGCCCGTACACATGATACGTACGCCCGTACGTCAAGCAGAAAAGAGAAAAATAAGTTTTAAATGAAAAATATGCACAGTAAACCCTATCCAAGTGATAGAAAACAGTAAATTGAGTTCAAACATGAATACATGATGCATCATATACATATGTATAGCATGGCATGCCATACAGTGTTTTCAGAAATGGATCCGAGGATCCGAATTCATGTTTTCAGTTGAAAAAACACAGTTTTCAGAGGTGAATACGAGGGGGCACTTGTGAGTTTCAGCACCCGTGTCACCAGGAGTTATATACTCATTACTAGCCCTATGTATTGGCATGTGCCGGGTTGCTCAGCTAGCAGTTTAGGTTTCCTGGTCCCAGGATCAGATGAGGTATAGCGCGAGGCGCTCAGATCAGTTCAGTTTCCAGGCCCAGGCCTGATGGCATCACGTGGGCCATACAGTTTGTGGCACGTGTTTACAGAGGAAATTCACATGGCCAAGGTGCCGAATCCCTGTATTCATCAGTCTGCGCAGTACAGTTTTCAGCATATCATGGTACCCCAGGGTACTCAGTTTTCAGTACAGCTTTCAGATAAAGCTTTTATGAGATTTTCAAATATGGGATCCCAGGATCCAACAACAGTTTTCATGAACAGTTTTCAGAAAACTATTTTCAATATATAGGCCCAAGCCTAGTTATGATTTCAGCATGTTATCATATCATGTCATGATTATATGACACAGTGCTTATCATTCAGAGAATGATAAGACAGTAAGAAATTGTAAATGAACAGAATATGAAACGCGTAAAAGACACGAACAGCAGAACATCAGAACAGTAGAGATATGAATTCAGTCGGAGTTGTGTGTCAAGTTTGACCTTTCGGATTACTCTTCACTCTAGGTTGTTTACGTATACTCATATACGTATTTTACGACCCGGTATGAGGTAGTATCCGACCAGTGAAGATGAGACCGTTAGAATGGTTTTCAGTCGAGCCTGTTCAGTTGTGTTGAGGTGGCAATCCTTCGAGAAGGATTGAGTTTAGGGTCTGAGGATATGAAGTGCTTACTGGGTGATTTTATCACTCACTCCCTACTTTCCTTTCTCTTGCAGGTAGGTTGTTGGGAGCTAGGAGGCGGAGTCTGCTGCTATTTGGGATCCAGCTTACTTCAGTTTTGTTGTATGCACATGTATATGTTTTTTCGTGAATATTTTAATATAATACAGTTTTATTTGGGCATGTATATATGTATGTATACATTGTACTACAAGTCTTCCGCTGTGATATGTCAGTTCAGTTAAGCATTTCGGTCGGGTATTATTGACCATATTTTCTTTATTTATTTATTATTATTTTATTAAGCAGTGAACAGTAATACCCTTCTGGGATGTCTTACATTTTTGGTATCAGAGCGATATCAAAGCGGAAAACTGTGTGCCTGTGTGTGAATTACATTGTTTTCGACGTACATATGTGTGTATTTCAGCGTATCCCAGCAGCCAGAGCTCGTCTTCCTCTCAGTGTAAGTACTGTAGTATCTGTTTTGTTCGGTTGACCCTAATGCTTGTGGTTTCTTCAGATAGGGGAGGTAGGAGAGCCCGTGTTTCGAGATCTTCCGAGGATGAGGATAGTGCTTTAGTTAGGCAGTCGAGTGGAAGTGGTAGTGGCAGAAGAGGACAGCAGGCCGCCCGTGGTGCCTTTGGGGAAGAAGATGTCAGGTGGATTTTCAGAGAAATGATGAGAGAAAGACCTCAGCAGCCTGTCAGAGGCGATGAGCAGGTGTATGACAGAGAGATGCCAACTAGAGAAAGTGTCTATCAGAGGCCAAGGCAGAGACAGCCTGAGTTTTAGAGGCAGGGTTATCCTGAGCATATGGGTGGTCAGTGGCCAGATATGGGTCAGTATCCGCAGTACCAGCGTCAGCAGTATCAGGGACAGAGTTCTGGGTCTGATACGATTAGTACCGATGGTTCAGAGAGAGTCCATCCGATTTACAGCCTCTCGGGTATTCACCATGCTCCCAAGTTTATGGGTAGTAGAGATCCGGCAGCAGCTGAGGAGTGGATAAAGGCGGTCGAGAGTGTGACCGACCTGTTCACCATGTCTGACCGAGAGAAGATCAAATATGCAGTCTTCATGTTCAGAGGTAATGCGAGGTCTTGGTGGAATCTCGCAAGGTCTTCCGTGAATGAGGAATTCTTGTCTTGGGAAGAGTTTCGGGCGATGTTTGAGAGTGAATTCAGGAGCCCAGGGACTATGTATACTAGAGCTCAAGAGTTCATTGAGTTGCAGCAGGGCTCGAGTTCAATTAGAGAGTATGCTACTCGGTTTAATGCGTTGGCCAGATTTGCTCCGAGTTTGGCAGGTACAGAGGCTGGTAGAGTTCAAAAATTTATTCATGGGCTGCATCCAGCTATTGCCAGAGATGTTTTGACCGGTGATCATCCCCCGCAGAGATTCAGTGACGCTCTAGAGAGGGCGACCAGATCAGAGATGTGTCTGCAGAGGATGAGTATGTATTCTGGACAACCTGAGAGAGGTAGTGACAGAGATAGAGGCAAGAGGCCCATGCAGCAAAGAAGATCTGGTAAGAGTGCTCAGAGACAGAGGACTGGAAGTCAGCCACCGATGTGTCAGAGATGTGGCAGGAGGCACAGTGGAGAATGCCTGATTGGACAGTCAGTATGCTTCGGATGTCGTCAGCCAGGGCATATGATAGTTGAGTGTCCAACCAGAGGTGGATCAGGTGGAGCCGATGGGGCCGGTTCTAGTAGGCCTGGTTCAGGCAGAGATAGAGGAGGCTTTTTCCGAAGCGGAGGTGGTTCAGCTGGAGGAGCTGATCGTCGTCGTAGTGGCGGAGCTAGTGCACCAGGAGGAGGTGCAGGGACTTCAGGTGGAGGTCGAGCCAGAGTGTATGTCATGGGGTAGGAGCAGGCAGAGGCTACTCCACATGCAGTTACTGGTCAGTTGTTCTTCTTTGACACTCCCTTATTTGTTTTGATTGACTGTGGTGCCACCCATAGTTTCATTTCGAGAGGGGTAGTTGAGAGGTTAGAGTTGACCCCTAGTGCGGTTGAGAGTCATGTGTGCATTGAGATGTCAGATAGGGGTGTGATGTATAGTGACCAATTGTTATTTGATCAGGAGGTAGTGATCATGGGTAGATCTTTGATGATAGATCTGATCATGTTAGAGTTGAGTGATTTTGACATGATCTTAGGTATGAATTTTCTGGCGAGGTACGGGGCGGAGATCGATTGTCAGAAGAAAAAGGTTATGCTTCACTTAAGCCCTGATCAGTTTGTCTTTGGAGAGGGTAGAGTGGAGACCATGTTGATCTCGTGCGTTCAGGCCAGGAGGATGCTAAGTAAGGGCTGTATTGGTTACTTAGCTAATGTAGTGTGCAGAGATGTGAGTGGGCCCAGTGTCGAGCAGGTGGCAGTTGTCTGCGAGTTTCCTGATGTGTTTCCCGAGGAATTACCAAGGTTACCGCCAGAGAGAGAGCTTGAGTTCAGTATCAAGTTACTCCCAGGGACAGCTCCGATTTCGAAAGCTCCATACAGAATGGCTCCAGCAGAACTTCAAGAGTTGAAGAAACAGTTACAAGAGCTGATAGAGAAGAGATTCATCCGATCGAGTTGTTCACCGTGGGGTGCTCCCATCCTATTTGTGAAAAAGAAAGACGGATCGATGAGGATGTGCATCGACTACAGAGAATTGAATAAGGCTACAGTGAAGAACAAGTACCCATTGCCGAGGATTGATGATTTGTTTGACCAGCTCAGTGGGGCATCAGTCTTTTCGAAGATTGATTTGAGGTCAGGATACCACCAGGTCAGAGTTGCTGACAGAGATGTATCGAAAACTGCCTTCAGGACTAGATATGGCCACTATGAGTTTGTTGTAATGCCATTTGGGTTGACGAATGCTCCAGCGATTTTCATGGATTTGATGAACCGAGTATTCCATGATTGTCTCGATAGATTTGTTATTGTGTTTATCGATGACATTCTGGTTTATTCGAGGAGTGTAGAGGAGCATGTGGATCATCTCCGGTATGTGCTGCAGAGATTGAGAGAGAGGCAGCTGTATGCCAAATTCAGCAAGTGTGAATTTTGGCTAGACAGTGTGGTATTTCTGGGGCATGTGATATCAGCTGAGGGTTTGTCAGTTGATCCGGCTAAGGTTGAGGTTATTCTGAGTTGGCCGAGGCCGAGGACAGTCAGAGAGGTTCGTAGTTTCTTGGGTTTGGCAGGCTACTACAGACGGTTCATTCAGGGGTTTTCCAGTTTGGCAAGACCGTTGACAGCTTTGACTAGGAAAGAAAATCCGTTTGTATGGACAGACTTGTGCGAGGCCAGATTCCAAGAGTTAAAGCAGAGATTGACCAGTGCGCCAGTGTTGGCTTTGCCTCAGGAAGGGCTAGATTATGAGATCTACACCAATGCTTCTCACCAGGGGATTGATGCAGTGCTGATGCAAGCTGGTTGGGTAATTGCCTATGCTTCTAGGCAATTGAAGGATCATGAGATGAGATACCCTACGCATGATTTGGAGCTTGCAGCAGTGGTTTTTGCTCTCAAGATTTGGAGGCATTACCTTTATGGGGTTAGATGCTGTATTTTCTCGGATCACAAGAGTCTGAAGTACTTCTTCACCCAGAAAGAGTTGAATATGAGGCAGCGACGGTGGTTAGAGTTAGTCAAGGACTACGACTGCGAGATCAGATACCACCCGGGGCAGAGCAAATGTAGTTACAGATGCTTTGAGTCACAGAGTTGCCTTGTCCAGTTTGTCTGTTCAGAGTGAGCTTCAGAGTGAGGTTATCAGAGAACAGATAGAGATCGTTTCAGCTGGGTTTTCGAGGCTTCAGATTGTGTCTACTTTGTTAGATGAGATCAGAGAGGCACAGAGATCAGATCAGTGGGTACAGATGATGGTACAGAGAGTATCAGAGGGTACAGCGCCAGACTTTGAGATCAAAGACGAGATTCTGAGATTCAGGGGTCGAGTATGTGTTCCGACAGACTCAGATTTGAGGCAGAGAATCTTGTCAGAAGCCCACAGTTCAGCGTATTCAGCTCATCCGGGCAGTACTAAGATGTACCAAGATCTGAAGAGAAACTTCTGGTGGTCAGGCATGAAGCTAGATATAGCCGATTTTGTGACCAGATGCCTAGTGTGTCAGCAGGTTAAGGCTGAGCATCAGAGACCATCAGGGTTGTTGCAGCCTTTGAGTGTGCCTGAGTGGAAATGGGAGAGCGTTTCCATGAATTTCATATCCGGATTACCCAGAGTCAGAGAGAGGTATACTGGTATTTGGGTCATAGTAGACAGACTGAGTAAGTCAGCCCATTTTTTTCCAGTCAGAGATGACATGTCAACTGATCAGTTGGGTCGGTTGTATGTCAAGGAGATAGTCAGACTGCATGGAGTTCCTAGAGTGATTGTATCATATCGTGATTCCAGATTCTTGTCAGCTTTCTGGAAGAGTTTGCAGAGAGCACTTGGGACTCGTTTGCACTTCAGTTCAGCTTATCATCCTCAGTCAGATGGCCAGACAGAGAGGGTGAATCAGATTCTGGAAGATATGCTCAGAGCGTGTTGCTTAGACTTCCAGACGAGTTGGGTTGATTTGTTGCCATTGATGGAGTTCGCGTATAATAATAGTTATCAGTCAACTATTCAGATGGCTCCATTTGAGGCACTTTATGGCAGAAAGTGCAGATCTCCCTTACATTAGGATGAGATTGGGGAGAAAGAATCTGTATCAGCAATAGTGGGTCCAGAGATGACTCAGCAGATGATCGAGCAGATCAGGGTAATCAGGCAGCGAATGAAACAGGCCCAGGATCGCCAAAGAGTTATGCAGATGTGAGACGTAAGGAGTTAGAGTTTGAGGTCGGGGATTTTGTATTCCTGAAAGTTGCTCCTTACCGTCATGTTCTGAGATTTGGCAAGAAGGGCAAGTTGGCTCCTAGGTTCATTGGACCTTATGAGATCCTGGAGAGAGTTGGCCCAGTTGCTTACAGATTAGCATTGCCGGCCAGTATGGACAGATTCCATGATGTCTTCCATGTATCTCAGCTGAGGAAGTACATCAGAGATCCTTCTCATATGCTAGAGCTCCTAGAGTTGGAATTGGTAGAAGATCTGAGTTATCAAGAGATGCCAGTTCAGATCTTAGACAGAAGGATTAAAGTTCTCAGAAATAAAGAGATTCCTTTGGTCAGAGTTCTGTGGAGGAATCAGAGTGTGGAAGAGTCCACGTGGGAACTAGAATCTGAGATCAGAGATAGATATCCCGAGCTTTTCAGTTAATTCCGAGGATGGAATTCTTATAAGAGAGAGAGATTGTAACATCCCAGATTCGGGGTTAGTTTGAGATTTCTGAATTTTCTAGGGTTGTGAGAGAGTTTTGGGGTGAAATAGTGGTTTTTAGAGAGTTTTGTGGCTTGTGCATGGATCCGTTTGGGAGGATTTGCATGCGAGCGCGGGAAAATGGCATTTTTGTAAATTTTTCCTGCCATGTACGCCCGTACATGAGATAAGTTTCAGCCGCCTTGGTTTTAAGTCGCGCTTATCCGCTTCCAAACCCATTTTCATCCAAAGTTTGGCTTTGATTTTCAGAGAACATCAACCCTAGGAGGGAAGAGCAGCTTCCATGACCTTCCAATCAAGCTTGAACTAGAGATTTTCTTGAGAGAGAAAGCATGTCTAGAGGTAGGTGCTTCTTACCTCTTTCCCTTGAGTTTTTGTTATGTTTGATTCATGCTTGATGCGTGTGAGTTGATTCTAGCATGCTTGTAATGTTCTCTTTGTGTGCTGATGATGATTTGAGATGAATATGATGATGATTGATGCATATGTTTATGCTTATGCGTGAGAATATATGTTTATATATGTTTATGTCTTGGATTGGATGAAGTGCTTATGATTTGAAGTTATGGAAAGGGCAAATATGCTTATATGAAGTGTTTTGCATGTGGGAAATGTTTTGTTTGAGTTTGGCTTGTGATTTGGTCGGAATCGAGTTGATTCCCGACGGTCATGGAGGTGCAGAGCAGGATGTACGCCCGTACACCCGCTATGTACGCCCGTACGTCATGCATTTTCTTCAGCATGTACGGCCGTACATGGCTCATGTACGCCCGTACATCAAGAGAAAATGAGAATTTTTCCAAAAATCACAGAATCGCGCACGATCTCATGCACGACTTGCTCACGGTCCCGTGCACATTCATGTACGCCTGTATACATGATACGTACGCCCGTACGTCAAGCAGAAAAGAGAAAAATAAGTTTTAAATGAAAAATATGCACAGTAAACCCTATCCAAGTGATAGAAAACAGTAAATTGAGTTCAAACATGAATACATGATGCATCATATACATATGCATAGCATGGCATGCCATACAGTGTTTTCAGAAACGGATCCGAGGATCCGAATTCATATTTTCAGTTGAAAAAACACAGTTTTCAGAGGTGAATACGAGGGGGCACTTGTGAGTTTCAACACCCGTGTCACCAAGAGTTATATACTCATTACTAGCCCTATGTATTGGCATGTGCCGGGTTGCTCAGCTAGCAGTTTAGGTTTCCTGGTCCCAGGATCAGATGAGGTATAGCGCGAGGCGCTCAGATCAGTTCAGTTTCCAGGCCCAGGCCTGATGGCATCACGTGGGCCATACAGTTTGTGGCACGTGTTTACAGAGGAAATTCACATGGCCAAGGTGCCGAATCCCTGTATTCATCAGTCTGCGCAGTACAGTTTTCAGCATATCATGGTACCCCAGGGTACTCAGTTTTCAGTACAGCTTTCAGATAAAGCTTTTATGAGATTTTCAAATATGGGATCCCAGGATCCAACAACAGTTTTCATGAACAGTTTTCAGAAAACTATTTTCAATATATAGGCCCAAGCCTAGTTATGATTTCAGCATGTTATCATATCATGTCATGATTATATGACACAGTGCTTATCATTCAGAGAATGATAAGACAGTAAGAAATTGTAAATGAACAGAATATGAAACGCGTAAAAGACACGAACAGCAGAACATCAGAACAGTAGAGATATGAATTCAGTCGGAGTTGTGTGTCAAGTTTGACCTTTCGGATTACTCTTCACTCTAGGTTGTTTACGTATACTCATATACGTATTTTACGATCCGGTATGAGGTAGTATCCAACTAGTGAAGATGAGACCGTCAGAATGGTTTTCAGTCGAGCCTGTTCAGTTGTGTTGAGGTGGCAATCCTTCGAGAAGGATTGAGTTTAGGGTCTGAGGATATGAAGTGCTTACTGGGTGATTTTATCACTCACTCCCTACTTTCCTTTCTCTTGCAGGTAGGTTGTTGGGAGCTGGGAGGCGGAGTATGCTGCTATTTGGGATCCAGCTTACTTCAGTTTTGTTGTATGCACATGTATATGTTTTTCCGCGAATATTTTAATATAATACAGTTTTATTTGGGCATGTATATATGTATGTATACATTGTACTACAAGTCTTCCGCTGTGATATGTCAGTTCAGTTAAGCATTTCGGTCGGGTATTATTGACCATATTTTCTTTATTTATTTATTATTATTTTATTAAGCAGTGAACAGTAATACCCTTCTGGGATGTCTTACATTATACTTTTAACCCAATCATTTATTTTATATTAATTGGGTCTATAAATGTCCTTAATATATATTCGTAAATATTAAAACACATTTTCAAAGATCTTAATTTACTATGTTTAAGATATCCAAGGTGATTAATTCTTTGTGCATTTAGGCATTAATTCAACTTCCAATAATTATTTCTAGACCATATGCTTTACATTATTACTATTTAACCCCTAATGTATTAATTATTTACACTTAGGTCCCACAATGAGCAAAACATCCATCATGATATGATTCTATCTATATTTAATCATTAATATAGCTTGAAATCATGGTGTTTAGGTGTGATTCAGTCTCTATGTAATTAACCTATAATATTTAAATTATGACTATTAACCTTTTATTATATATGACTCATAGGTTTCCTATCGTGTTGTCAATGAATAAATTTATGGTTAATAATAAATTATATCAACCATGAGTGGTTTATAACAAGACATCATGGTTACCTATCCAATAAAGAATCAATAAAAGACTGATATTAACTATAATGGTATAAGTATCATGTATACAAATCTTTTCATTAAACCATATCTCATCAAAGATTGAGGCACAAAAGTAATGTCTACCTTATTTTATTTTTGATATTAATGTTTGATTAGTCAAGTAATAATTGAGTTAACATTGGATTGACCACCAACTTGTGGCCATTATAGCTATAGATTTTTAATATATATCTATAAACAAACAGTGCAACGAGATATTTACTCTTGTACTTGAAAGTGATAAATCATTTATTGATCTATTATAGTCTTGCTGCACTTTTCAATATAGCAAACCACTATTAAATTGATAGTCATATGAAAAACTAGGTTTATTGGTGCACAAATCATTTCATTGACATAAAGTCTAAGGATCATATACACCACTGTCCATTAAATGATTTATTTCATAAACATTAAGATTATTATTTATGTGGAATGCTTTTAATAAGTCAGTTCGATGGACTTATAATTAACATGTACCCATGTGTTATATCAGGTTAACATCAATAATCTTGATATATAAGATCTGTCTCTATATTTTAGTAGGATTATTCATAATTATAATAATTTTATTGTATTATTTATGTATAGGTTAGGATAATACTAAGGCTATAAACATTTTAGATTAACCACCATATGTATTCATAAGGCCACAAAATCAACTTACATGTTGATCTCTTTGTTATGGTGCTATTAATCTAAGAACATTTATACGGTTATACTTGTAAGCATATACACTTACAAATAAGAAGTGACACTCAAATGTTTAAATACAACTTTACATGGATTTATATATTGGCTTTAGAGCAACCCCTTTAACATGAATCACATCAAAATTATTTGATTCTCATTCACCCACACCAACAATTAATATAATGGATAACAGAATTATCCTACAACTCAAATTACCATTATCATAATCATTAATAGGCAAAACTCTATAATGCTTACTTCTAATTGGTGTATGAAAAAACACATCGATAATTTGGCTCTAAAAAGATAGCCCCTCGTTGAAAATATTTTCATTTGATTGATCCCTGATATGTTACTCTTCTAATGTCTTACAAAAGAAAAAGAAAATCTAAAATCTATCAATCTCAGATAGAGTATCATTTTAGGACTTCTTGCAGAAAGATATCAAACAATACTCCAAATGGTCCTACCACTAAAAACATATTTATACATCATATAAATGAGTAATGTCATGAAGATTCCAAAACTCAACATATAGATAAATCTCAAGTTGTGGAGTTTAACTCACTAAGAGCACATGTAAAATATGTAAGTACATCCCATGAAAAAACTTGTCTTTTAGTTATGTTTAATATTTATAATTTTGTGTTTGGTATTGATTATATGATTGTGCATATGGTTAGTGTACTCTTGTAAACACTTGGAGGAGTAAAATAATCTTTTCCCTGCATAAGAAAATAAGAAATTTTCTAAGTATGAGTTGATGTATGTCTATGCATAAGGAGTATGCACGCCCATACATTTGATAGACAAGGAAATTTGAATGTCTTGTTGGTGTATGATCATGCAAAGAAACTTATGATTGTACATGTTATATAAGACTGAGTTAATCGTATATTTAATAGTTACAAATCATGGTTTTGAATTTGATAACAACAGATATGCCCATGATGTTATTTCCAATTTATATATAAAGAATGAGGCGTGCATTTTTTAGCGAATGGGATATTTGTTTTAGAGATACAAACATACACTCATAGAGAGAGCAAAGAGCACTCGCTAATTTAGGGATTTTAGCCACCAAAGAATAGAGGAAGGTCGTCAAAAAGTCTATCATACAAGAAGACTTAATTGCTTTTTGTCAAAGGGAAGGTAGACAAAATATTTTGGGTTGGTTTATTTTAATCCATATTTTATATGATGATGATTTAAGCGTGTTGTAGTTTAATAGTATTCTGGATTGTTTTAAGCATGTGGTTATCTATAAGAGTGCGTTAAAATCATGATTTTTGATATGTAGGATGATGTGAGAATGATTTTATAGAGTAATAGGCTATTCAATTGTTATCTTGATAATTTTGTCTAAATCTAAGGGTAGAGAATGATTGTGGTATTGAAATTATGATTCGTTATCGAAATTGACAAAGTTTGAAGTGCAAAGGACATTGTACAATCGTTCACTATTAATGTCACAGTCATGCACATGATATGTAGACAATGAACTGCACATACATAGGTATAAAGATGTAAGCCCATAACACAATGTATGGTTGCACAGTATAGGATGTATGTTTGTACATCCATTATAGATGAATGCTCATATATGTGACCATGTATGACTGTGATAAGGTAATTTAGGAATCTCATCATAAAAAGGTTATACAATCATGATTGAGATAGTATGTCTGTATATAGGTTTGGTTCATAACCTCTGCAAACAATGTATAGAAAGGGTTATAGATCATGACCAAGAAATAGTCACGCCCATGTTAGACAAATAAGGGTATGATTGTATATGTTATGAGTTTGGTTATACAAGAGTATATGAGTATCTAAGTTGACCATACATAACTACTAAACATAATAATCTCAATTAGGTTTATTTAGAATTAGACTTTAGTGCATTTAGTAATTCACTCAAATCCAATAATGAGCCACCTTATAGGCTAATATAATAGGACAGTCTATGAGGCCTAAATATCACTTCTACCATGATGAAATAAGTTTTAGATCCACCATAAGATGATCATAATCAGTACATGATTTATGCTAATGATCATATTTTGTTTTTATTAAATTAATTAGGAATCAAATTTTTATTATTAGTATTTCTCTTACTCCAATGATGAATCCCCTATTGTTATTTGAATGATAAGTAAATATAACTACAACAACAAAAATATTCATTATTGTTACATTTTTAAATTATCGGTAAATATATTTATAACGACAGAAATATTCATAATTGATATTATACTTACCAATCAATAGATATTGTAATAACAACAAAAATATTTATAATTAATATTATGTATAGTGATTGATAAATATTGTTATAATAATAAGAATATTCATTGTTATTATCATTTTTAATGATCATAAACATTGTTATATCTACAGATATATTCATAATAATTATTATTATTATTATTTATAATGGTGGATGCTATATGTTTCGCTATTTATATTAACGACAAGATTTTTACTTCTCATTGTTAATACTTTCAATAGTAAAAGTTTCGGTAATAAATGACAATGAGATTTTTCTCATTATTAAAACTCTTTATTGACGAAAAATCTATTTTTAATAACAATTTTTTCTTATTAAATTTTTTTTTTTTTTTTTTTGTAATGCATTGTACAATGATCTATAGATATCTTTTATGTAATTATGCAATTATATTTTTCTCTTAGTTATCTAAATACAGGATCATATAGAAAGAAAAAAAAAAGTATAAACAATTCAATAATTTATATAATTATTCTAAGGAATTTACATAAAAACTCAATATCATAAAGGTAGATGTAAATTTTGAATAGTATATCAAACCAATATAAAAAATAAATTATTCATAATTATTTGTTTACATAAGATTACATATTTAATTTTGCTAACATTGTTACATGGTGGTGTAAATATGGATATTGGAATGCGAACTATAAGAGAAATACCTTGTGACATATTGCCGTGGAGGTGGGGGTGAGTGAAGCAACCATCCACCAGCGAAGTGGGGACAGACAGCTCCTTATCAAGAACCACCAAAATTGTCCTTTTGGGGCCACACTCACCCATTTTTGGCTCAAAATTTTTATATTGGCCACTCATTCCCCACTTTACTGTTTTACCCTTCTCTTCTTCCAAACTACTTCGCTTTTCAAATCATTACAGAATCACAAATACCCACCTCCCAAATTTATAATCATTTTTATTTATAAATTTGATTAATTATAGTAATTTTTAGGTTCGACGCCTGTACTTCAAAGAAAACATGAAAGATATATATAACATTCATAATAAGGAATGGTTATGTAATTCTAAACTCATTAAGCGAATTTTGTAGAGCTACAACTGAAGAAAGAAAAGGAATTATAAATTTATAATAAAACCAAAAAAACTATAACCTGTATACATATCATGTTTCTTGATATAGCTTCATAAAGGATCGATCATTGTAGAATACTTTTCCCCAGAATAATAATAATTTATGGGCATTTTTAGGTTCTAAAATTAGTTACCAAGTCTTGTAAATCTACATATTAAGAAAGAGAATCGATACATTCTTAAACCTCAATGTATGTAAAATGGTTACTCTGTTATTGACCTTCATGAAGGAGATTGTGTTGTGTGTATTTGGTATTATACTCAAGGAGAAATATATATATATATATATATATATATATATATATATATATAGATAGATAGATAGATAGATAAAAACAAAGCTTCTTCTGAAGGTCGACTTGATGAAATTTTGTTTCCAACTCCAAGAATGTTGCAGCGAGCTTTAAATTATATAAGCTTTAAGGAAATGGACAAGTAGTCTTTAAGCAGGCTACCCCAGGCCATGCCATGCCACCATTAATTAATTATGAGATTCATCAAATCAAAGTGGTCGGTTGGCTATATTTGTAATCCTAGATGCTAGTATAATAATCAAGAAAGAATTTTTCTCATATTGACTATAAATACTTATAAAAAAAAGGGTTAACTAACAAAAAAAAAAAATTAATGAAATCAGATTTTATAGATGATCAAACTTCAGCCGTAGAGTCAATTTCAGTATAAGATACAACTTCTATCATTGAATCATATAAGAAAAAAGACTTTTGTTATTACTAAATCTTCCACTGTTCTTTCCTTTTTTTTTTTTATTGTCTTTCTTTCACTAGAAAGACACCTTTCAAGTCATAATTCTATAAATAAATAGTAATCAAACTCATATTAGTATAAAAAGTTCTTAAAAGATCAAATGTCTAGCATGGATAATTTTATAAAATAATATTTTTAAATCCAAAGCATAGTGACTAAAGAGAGAAGAGTGTTCCCAATGAAAACTTTTCCTATAATCAGCAGGAATGACATTTCTCTCACTACCAATTGTCTTTGCTTCAAACTGTCCATTTTGTTTACCATTACCAATATTACATTACGGAAATATTCAACTGATCATGATTTACTTGTTACTCCATTATTGTATGCTTAATACTTGAATATTGATAGGTCATTATCATGAAGCAGCATAAATATATATAGAGTTTTAATTTTAGTTGAAAATTTTTCCATACGTAAGTTTCAACTCAAATGGTACTTCAATTATTTAGAAAGTAAATAGTTTAAACAAAATTCCAAAAATTAGGGTTCCCTCTTCCACAGGCAATCCAGCATCAAGTTGCAACCATACGCCTTCTGCCTATCACCTCTCTGATAACGTTAAGATCAATTAATGCTTAAAGCTTTATTCTAATTTCACTCAAAATTGGCTGCCCACATATCGTCGTTATTGATGCCACGTAAGAGAATTACGAATTGTCCGAACACGTGTACGGGAATGATGATATGATAGTGAATATGACTGATGCTAGATGCATCCAATCTATTAGCTTTATGTTATTAAGTCACGTTATTATCATATATCTTTGATTATTATTTTTGCGATCGTAATTTTTGTTCATAACTCAGAAGGGTATTTCAGAGATTTCATATCTTACCTCAGTTTCATTTTATATATGAACTTTGTTCTCCATTAGGCTATTATCTCAAATTTTGATCACATTTCTCCAACAAAACACTTCTTCTTCCTCCTCCATTTCTTGCTCACGAAAGGTATCCTTTTAGCTCTTTAATATTTAATGTGTTTTTAGATATTAAACTCTTTCATCTCCGAAAATCATTTTTGTTTTTTTCATGTTCATATTGTGCTAATTTTCTTGGATGATCACTTTGCGATTTTTTTTTCTTTTTTGTTTGTGTTATTTTCACGGTGAAGAGTGCAAATTATTGAAGCATGGAGAAGACAAGTTCATCAGGGTTGGCGAGGACGAAGTCTGATCAACTAGTGGAGACAATAGCGGCGGCATTCAAGTCACCGGTGTCATCGGGCGAGACTCCAGCTGGAGCTGTGTCATCTGATGGGGGTGGGGCCACACTGTCAAGGAAGTCGAGCCGGCGGCAGCTGATGGCTGCATCACCTGGTCGTAGTAGTGTAGGTGGCAAGAGTAATACACACATCAGGAAGTCTAGAAGTGCTCAGTTGAAGTTGGACATGGATGAACTGGGCAGCGGCGCCGCCCTCAGCCGGGCATCCAGCGCCAGCCTCGGCTTCTCATTTTCCTTCACTGGCTTCACGGTCCCCGCCGATGAAATCGCCGACTCCAAACCCTTCAGTGACGATGACATACGTAAGTATTCATCACTTGTAAACCCGTCTTAAGTTACACCTAAACAACCTTTTGTGTTTATTTAACAAACATGTGCAAAAGATTTTACATCAAAAAATTAGAGTCTTTATATTTTAAAAATTTTTTTAACAGAATTTGAACTTTAATATTAAAAACTTGGTATCGTATTAATTGTGGTCATTTTTTAGAAGTATTCTGTGGTCTTAAAGAGTTGCATGTGATAAATATTTCCAGGTGTGGTCTCATTCAAGTCCAGAGCATGTGCATGATACTGATGAGTAAATAGTGATATGTAGCTGAAAGTTTGGTCAAAAAAATAAAAAGAAGAAAATTTGGGTCAGTTTTACAAAATTTGAACTGTATTTGAGCGAGGAATTATAAGATTTCTGAATTGGGAAGAGTTGGTTTGTGGCATGAGAAATTTAGGTTTGATATAGAATAATAATTCAAGCAAAATTGGAAACGGAAATTACCAGCCTTCCACTTTGAAGAAGTTGGAAAAGTGCTTTTCTGCGAAGAGCTTTTTCGCCACCAACAATTTGAAATAATGAGATGCCGGTGAAATTTGGCCCCTCGCTTTCCAAAAGGATGAAATCCCACTTGGGTTTCTAACAAAAATCGCTTTTCAATAAGCATTTTCTCAAAAATAAGAGAAACATATATATGCACCATTTTATGTCGAATATTATTTAACATGTTGTCATCAGCCACTAAGATTGTGGCAAATCCAAATCAAATTATTTTTCCTCTAATAATTTCCTCATCAAAATGTTAAGACTAGTACAGCCATGAAAGTTTTGTCTCGTAAAAACCACAATCTAAAGTTGAAGATAGGATTTATTTATTTATTTTATAGTGGCGTCAAAGTGGACACCCCACTGAAATTCTATCCAAATAAAATTGTCCAAAAACAGTAACTCTAAAGTGTCGATACTGCAATTATAAATTATTACAGTTTTTGTGATTGAAGATGGGTTCAGGCAAAGATTGGGATCTTTATGTGTCATAGTAGGCCATGATCATTTACTTATTTTGAATTATAACTGTGAATAAGTGCCTCTTTTTTGCCAAACTTGATTGTCTTAATGAACCAACTCTTTGCTATTTTCAAATAATTACTATTTGAAGTGGGTTTTCATCCATGATATTCATGATGCATTTAAATATCCCTACAATTTTATTTTTTTTTTAATGAGTTTATCTATTCTTTTAGATAAGTCACCTTTTTGAAATATCATATTTACAAAACAATAATTGAAAATAGAAGACCTATATTTCGATGTTGTTAGGTTGCCTAACAGCATAAAAGGCATGGATGAGACATTACATATGTCAACATTTATGATATATAAAACAATATTAGTCCAAAATTGGGTCCAAAATATTGACACAGCTTTGTAACGAATTGGGATTGATTTAATTAATACGGTCCCAATTAATTGACTTACTGCTTAATTTCTAACTATGTATGATAAATAAGTCAAGGTGATAGATATATATCTGCTTGACTAAAGAAATTAATTGAGAATTGATTAAGATTCTGGAATTAGGCACATCTTTGGATAAACTCTTTGACTTATGCTTGCTTTCAATTTAGTTCAAAATCACTTCTTATTAACTAATAACAAGATAATGACATTTGAAGTATGTGTTTACATTTACAGCTGAGGATATTGAAGCGGGAAACCATAAACCGAAGTTTCAGACTGAACCCACATTGCCAATTTATCTCAAGGTAACAATTTTTGCTGCGCTGATTGCAAATACAATGCAGGATTTTGATATTTTACATTTGAAGTTGCATCTTTAGAAGGCCAAAAAAGTGCACTGGTTTCTAGGTTGATTTGATTTGATTTGATTTGATAAAACTACTTATTTGGACAGGCAAAATGAACGGAGAGATTTCTTGGGATCCAAGCAAATACTTTTCATTGAACATGGCTAGCATGGTCAGGTTCAGGTCTTGTACAATGTTTCATCTTACATGACACCCATGTACAAGACTTTGCCTTCTTTCCAAAACCAACTTGCTTAGTTTAGTTTCCGAGACCACCTACATGATTTTATTTGGCTTTTGTGTTTGCACGAACTTTGCTTCAGAAAGAAGGGTA
>JAJEJH010000526.1:0-163538 GCA_026122585.1 Anacardium occidentale | reverse complement strand
GATCTTTAAGCTTCGGTGGCAATTTATTTTGGAGAATGGCGGAGCATTCCTCTGTGAGTTTGACTGTCTCATGCTCTTCTAATTTCCTCTTATTAGACAAGATCTCCTTTAAAAATCTTGCATAACTTGGCATTTGGAGCAAGACATCTGCAAAAGGGATATTAATGTGAAGTTTCTTGAATATCTCCAAAAATTTTGCAAATTGCTTGTCTAATTGCCTCTTCTTGTATGCAAGAGGAAAAGGAGGCTTGATCTCTATTGGCTTTTGCTCCACTTCTCTTGCCATCGGTTCAACTTCTTTGTCTTCTTTAGGCTTTCCTTCCTCAGGACCTTTCAGTTTTTTCCCACTCCTAAGTGATATGGCTTTCACATGTTCTTTAGGGTTTGTTTCGGTATCACTTGGTAGTGTGCCTTGTGCTCTCCCCGCTACTATGTTTGCCAATTGTCCTACTTGTACCTCAAGATTTCTGATGGATGCTTCTTGATTTTGAAATTTCGTTTCAGCACTATTGATGAATTTTGTCATGAGTTCCTCTAGATTAGATTTCTTTTCTTGAGGTTGAAACCCTGGTGGTGGTTGCTTCATTGAATTTTGATTACTCCACAAAAGATTAGAATGATTTTGCCACCCAGGATTGTATGTGTTGGAGTATGGGTTGTTCTATTGAGGTCTACAAAAATTACCCACAAAATTAGCATTTTCAGAAGAGTACATGAATGGGTTACCTACTTGACAATCAATGCTCGCATGACCCCCTCCACATAAGTCGCAAACTACACTCTTCACTTGCATGACCGCCATTGTATCAATTTTCTTATTTAAAGCTTCTATTTGGGCAGCCAATGCATTGAAAGAATCCACTCCATGAACTCCCATAGCTCTCCTTGGTGCTCTATCAGTTTGCCATTGGTAACTATTGGAAGCCATTTCATCTAACAGCTCGAATGCTTCCTCTGGTGTCTTCCTCATAAAGTTACCTCCTGAAGCTGCATCAACTAAAGTACGATTAGCAGGCATTAAACCATTATAGAAAGTTTGTACCTGAAACCATATGGGCAATCCGTGGTGTGGGCATTTTCGGAGTAGTTCCTTGTATCTCTCCCATGCTTCATATAATGATTCCGTGTCATATTGCATGAAAGTTGTGATGTCATTACGTAACTTTGCAGTCTTTGATGGAGGAAAAAATTTTGCTAGGAATCGTTGCGCCATCTCATCCCAAGTAGTAATTGATCCAACGGGCAATGAATTTAACCAATTCTTTGCTTTGTCCCTCAGTGAAAAAGGGAATAGTCTCAGCCTGATGGCATCGTCAGTAACCCCATTCTGCTTGAAAGTATCGCAGATCTCCAGAAAATTGGTAATATGTTGATTTGGATCATCACTAGGCAAACCATTGAACTGAATGGATGTTTGAATCATCTGGATTATGCCCGGTTTGATCTCAAAATTGTTGGCCTGTATTGGTGGTCGCCTAATGCTTGAAGTTGTGCCTTCGATTGTAGGAGTCGCATAATCAATCAAAGATCGCTGGTTTATGGCTCGATTTGCTTGCTCTAATACTGGCGGTGCTACTCGCTGATCCTCTGCCATTGCTCTTCTTTGCCTCGTCAACTGACGTAATGTTCTTTCTATCTCTGGATCGAAAGGCTCAGTTGTCTGATTTCTAGTGCGTGTCATGCACTAGATAAGAACCTGCGAGGCAAACAAGACCAAGTAGTGGCGAAAAATAATAAAAATAAAACTAAACAAAAACTAAAATAACTAAGAAATAAAATGTCTAGAGTAAAATTAGAAACAGTATATCTCAATATTGACTAAGACGCAATCCCCGGCAACGGCGCCAAAAACTTGATGCGTTAAAAGTTTAAACCCTAACTTCCTAGCAAGTGTACTAGTTCAAAGTAATACGGGAAGTATTCAGGGTGTCGTATCCACGGGATCGCGTAAGCAAGTACCAAGACGGCACTACTCCTAATTTTATCTAAACTATCAAATATGAGTCGAAAGTAATCAACGAAATAAAATCAAACTAAAATAAAAGAATTAACGAACACGCCTAGGTAAATCGAATAACACAATGTGAGATGATGCTAAGATTTCGGGTTTACTAATTCATTACAATGTAGGTTTTTCATATGCTTATGTATTTCATATTATTCATGTGACAACGGAATTCCCTAATTTGATTAACATTCTTTCTCAAGCAATATTAATCCTATTTAACAATCTAATAACCTAACTATCTCTATTTAGGTTTAATTAGATGAAAATGCATTAAGTTCTATGGAATCCACTAGCTTTCAGCACAAGCCTATTGTGCCTATGACTATTGCATGTATTATCAAATATATCTCTATATTTAATTAATCCACGGTTCGTATTCTTATGCTTTTATGCAATATCACCTCTCGGTCTCAATCACACAACAAAAATCCTATTAAAAGTGGCCAAATTTCAATAGGCATTAAGTTCAGAATGAAAACTCACATGAAATAGTATGTTCGTAAATTATAATTGAAAAACCCTACATATTCATGAATTAGCTAGCCCTAATCTTAGCAAAAATTATTTAGTTCATCATTAAGAACAAATAAACAATAAGATTCAAACAAATCATAAACATAATGGAGAAAATAAGAATAAAACCAGATGAATGTTGAATCTCTTATTGATATTGATGACGAAAAATTCTCACAATTGCAATCCGAGGAGCTTTTGATTGAATCCCCAAATTAAAATATTGAATCTCAGAAAATTGTGTGAAGAATCTCTCAAAAAAAATCCCCTAGGACGGCTCCCTCCTATTCTAAAATTACAAAGATATATATATAGTTAGGGTTTGGGAAGAATTTCAGTCAAACTGAAATTCTGTGAACACTACCCTATGCTGTGGCATGATGCCGCGGCCTGTAGCTTCTGGAATCCGAAACTTTGGTCTTCACCAAAGTTGTAGCCCTGGATGTCTAGTTTCATTTGAATTTTGAATCACCTCATTTGGACTTTGGAATCTCAAGTTATGACCATTTTAGTGCTCAGTGTTCAGACACAGAATTTCACCAAGAAGACCTGAATTTGCAGCAACGGTTGAGGGCCCAAACGAACTCGGATTTTTCCCAATAATAGCTTTTTGAAAAGCTTGAGATGTCCACTACAACTTCAATGAAGACGACTTTGTCATTACAGAACTCAGACATATTGAAAATCCTCACTCTTTGCTGTGGCGCGCAATACTCTCCTTTCCCGTTTTTGCTCTAGCTGCTCATTCTTCTTTACACTAAAGTTGAACCTCCAGCTAGTCTTTCATAAGTGTCTTTTTGGCTTGATTTCCATTGAAATCACATTAAAATCAACATTTCCTACAAAACCAAACATGAAAACCCGTGATCCCGAAATATGCACATAATAAGGGTAAAATGGTCAAATCACCCTTAAAATTCTATAAATTGACCACAAAATTATACATGCAATTGACACTTATCAACTGTTAGAGAAGAGGCCCCTAATAGGCCAATTAGAGGACAATCTGAATTTGAGATAAAAAGACCTCTAGATTACATAGGTAGATATTAGTGGCTAGAGATGGGTCAATATCAAAGATAGAGTTATGGGTCTGATGCCATCAGTACCAGTGCTTCAGAGCGAGTGTATCTGATTTACAGTTTATCAGGGATTCATTAAGCTCCTAGGTTTAATGGGACAAGAAATCCTATAGTAGTTGAGGAATGAATAGAGGTGGTTGAGAGTGTCAGTACCTGTTTACTATGACAAACAGAGAAAAAGTCAGATATGTAGTATTTATGTTTAGAAATGATGCGAAATTGTGGTGGAATCTCGTTAAGATTATAGTTGATGAGGAACAACTATCATGGGATGAGTTTTAGAGTATGTTTGAGAGGGAATTCAGGAGTCTAGGGACAGTGTATGCCCAAGCCCAAGAATTTATTGAGTTACAGCAAGGATCTAGTACAACCAAGGAGTATGTTAATCGATTCAATTCTTTGGTCAAGTTTACTCCGAGTTTGGTAGGGATGAAGGTTAGTAAGGTACAAAAATTCATTCATAGATTGCATCCCACCATTATGAGAGATGTTTTGACTGGAGATAATCCTTTGTAGAGGTTTAGTGATGCCTTAGAGAGGGCTATCATATCAAATATGTGTCTCTAGAGGATGGGTATGTTTTTAAGGCAACTAGAGAGAAGTGGTGATAAAGGCAAGAGGCTTTTTCAATAGAGAAAAGCTGAAAAAGGGATTCAAAGATAGAGAATAGCTTACCAGCCACTGGTATGTGTTTGATATAGCAAGATGCATAATGGTGAGTACTTGATTGGTCAAAGTGTGTGCTTTGAGGGTCGACAACTAGGGTACAGATTGCTGAGTGCCCCGTTAGGGGTGGAGTAGGACCTAACACAGATAGAGCTAGTTTTAGCAAGGGTAAAGTGAGACCTTTCAGAGGTAAAGGTTGTTCAGTTACAGAAATGGATCACCCTCAAGGCAGTGGAGTCAGTACACCAAGAGGAGATGCTAGGGCATCAGGTGGTAGAGGTTGAGGCAAAGTTTTTATAGTGAGACAAGAGCAGACAGGGGCTACTCCATATGTAATGATGGGTCAACTATTTTTCTTTGACACTCCCTTATTTGTTTTACTAGATTATGGTGTCACACATATTTTTATTTCGAAATGGGTAGTAGAGAGATTAAGATTGACCCCTAATGTAGTTGAGAGGAGTGTTTGTGTTGAGATGCCAGATAAGGGAGTGATGTTTACTAATCAGTTGTTATTTGGCCAGAAGATTATGATTATGGGTAGAAATTTAAAGATAGATTTGATCATATTAGAATTAGTTGATTTTGACATGATCTTAGGCATAAATTTCTTATCGAGATATGAGACAGAGATTGACTGTCAAAGGAAAAATGTTTAGGGCCCAATTAGTTTGTTTTTAGAGAAGGCAAAGTAAAAACTATGTTGATTTCCTGTGTGCAGGCCAGAAGAATATTGAGCAAAGGTTGTGTTAGGTACTTAGCCAATGTTATGTGTAGAGATATGGTTGGGCCAGGTATTGATGAGATACCAGTTGTCAGAGAGTTTTTTAATGTGTTTCCTGATGAGTTACCTTCAGAGAGAGAATAGAATTTAGTATTAAGTTGCTTCTGAATATAACTCCTATTTTTAAAGCTCTATATAGAATGACTCTAACTAAACTTCAAGAGTTGAAGAAGTAATTGCAAAAGTTAATAGATAAAAAGTTCATCAGGCCACCCTAGGGTGCGTCGATTCTCTTTATTAAAAAGAAGAATGGATCCATGAGAATGTGTATTGACTACAAGGAGTTGACTAAACTTACAGTGAAAAATAAGTACCCCTTGCCTAGAATTAATGATTTATTTGATCAGTACAGTGGTGTCTCAGTGTTTTCAAAGATTGATTTGAAATCAGCTTATCATTAGGTAACAGTTACAAAAAAAGATGTGCTAAAGACTGCCTTCAGGACTAGATATAGTCATTAAAAATTTGTGGTAATGCCATTTGTATTAACGAATGCTTTATGATGTTTATGGATTTGATGAACCAAGTATTCTAATATTACCTCAATAGATTCGTTATTGAATTTATCGATGATATCTTGGTATATTCGATGAGTGTTAAAGAGCATGCAGAGCACCTGAGGTTTATGTTATAGAGACTGAAAGATAGGCAATTGTATGGCAAATTCAATAAGCGTGAATTTTTACTGGATAAGGTGGTATTCTTGGGGCATGTTATTTCTGTTAATGGCTTATCTGTAGATCCGAGTAAGATAGAGGTTATCTTGAGTTGGCCAAGAACTAGGACGATTAAGAAAGTCTTACAGATGGTTTATCAAAGGATTCTCGAATTTGGCAAGGTCTTTAACAACACTAACCAGGAGAAAGATCTCATTTGTGTGGACTAAGGAATGCAAGGCTTGATTCTAAGAGTTAAAGAAGAGGTTAACTAGTACACTAATGTTAGCATTACCTCAAGAGGGATTAGATTATGAGATTTATACCGATGTTTCCCATCAGGGGATTAGTACAGTTTTGATACAAACAAGTAGGGTGATTGCATAGGCTTCCAAGCAATTAAAAAATCATGAGTTAAGATACCCTACCCATATTTTGGAGCTAGCAACTATTATCTTTGCTTTGAAAATTTGGACACGACTTGTATGGAGTGAGATGTAGCATTTATTCAAACCATAAGAGCTTGAGACACTTCTTCACCTAGAAAGAGTTGAATATGAGACAATGAAGGTGGTTAGAGTTAGTAAAAGATTATAATTGTGAGATCAGGTACCACCCAAGTAGAGTAAATGTAGTTACAGATGCTTTAAATCGAAAAGTTATCTTATCCATATTGTTTGTTTAGAGTGAACTACAGAGAAAGGTCATCAGAGAACAGATAGATATGGTTACAACTGGGTTTTCAAGACTTTAAATAGTGTTTTCTTTGCTTGATAAGATCAGATATGGTCAGAGATCAAATGATTAGGTTCAGATGATGGTTCAGAGGATATTAGAGGGTTTTGTGCCTAATTATGAAGTCAGAGATGGAATACTAAGATTTAGAGGCTGAATTTATGTTCCAAGAGATTCAAGATTGAGATAGAAGATCTTGTCAAAAGCTTATAGTGTAGTATATAAAACTTATCCAGGCTATACAAAGATGTATCAAGATTTAAAAAAAAAAAAAATTGGTGGTTAGGGAAGAATAAGGACATAACAAACTTCGTTTCCAGATGTATGGTATGTCAGTAGATTATGGTAAAACACTAGAGACCTTCTGGGTTGTTACAAGCTCTGACTATACCAAAATAGAAATGAAAGAGCAATTCTATAGACTTTATCTCAAGATTTCCCAAAGTTCGATAGAGATATAGTGGCATATTGGTAATTATGGATAGACTGCGTAAATATACTCATTTTATACCTGTTAAAGACAGTATAACTATTAATCAGTTGGGTCAACCTTATGTTAGAGAAATTGTGAGATTGTATGGGTGGTGCCAAGAATCATTATGTTAGATAGAGACTCTAGGTTTTTGTTAGCTTTCTAAAGAAGTTTACAGATGACTCTAGAAACTCGATTACATTTTAGTTCAACTTATGATCCTCAATCAGATGGCCAAACAAAGAGGGTGAACCATATTTTAGAGGATATGTTTAGAGCATGTTGTATGGACTTTTAGATAATCTGGGTTAATTTATTACCTTTGATGTAGTTTGTTTATAACAATAGCTACCAGTCTACGATTCAGATGGTGCTATTTGAGGTATTATATGGTAGAAAACATTGATCCCCTTTATATTGGAATGATATTAGAGAGAAAAATTTGTTAAAAGCTGTAGTGGGACCAGAAATGACTTAGCAAATGATTGAACAAGTTAGAGTGATCAAATAGAGAATGAAGCAAGCCTAGGATCACCAAAAAAGTTATATAGATTTAAGATGTAAGAAGATAAAATTTGAGATAGGAGATAAAATGTTTTTGAAAATAACTCCTTACAAGCATATCTTGAGATTTAGCAAGAAAGACAAGTTAGCTCCAAAGTTCATTGGCCCTTATGAAATCTTGGAGACAGTTAGCAAGGTTACAAACAGATTGGCTTTACAAGCAAGTATGGAGAGATTTCATGATGTTTTCCATCTGTCTCAGTTGAGAAAGTATGTTGGAAATCCTTCAAATGTTCTCAAACTTCAAGAATTGGATTTAATTGAAGACTTGAGCTATTCAGAGAAACCAGTTCAGATCATTGACAGAAGAGCTAAAGTTCTAAAAAATAAGGAAATTCCTATAGTTAGAGTGTTATGAAGGAATCAAAGGTAGGAGGAATCTATGTAGGGGGTAGAGTCTGAGATCAAAAAGAGATATCTTGAGTTGTTCAAGTAATTCTGAGGACAGATTTTCTATAAGAGGGGAGGAATGTAACATCTAAGGGTTAGAAATGTATTTTAGGCTAATAATTGGGGTTAGAAGTGAGAATTTATAATATAAATTAGAGTAGAGAAAGTTAAAGGGTGCAATAAGTAATTTCATGAGTTAGGTGGCTTGTGCATGAATCTTGTTGAGAGGTTATTCATGCAAGCACACAACTTTACTGCATTTTTCTAGCCATGCATGACCGTGAATCATGAGGCACACAACTATGTATGTTGTATATTTTAGCCGTCATACTTTAAGTTGTTCTTATCCATTTTTCCCAGCATTTTTCACCCAAGGTTTTTTTCAATTCCAAAGATCATTAACCCTAGAAGAGAAGAGTAATAGCCAGTAATTCCCAATCAAGCTAGAAAATGAACTTTTCTTTGAGAGAGAAGCAAAGTTGGCTATGGCTAGAGGTAGGTGTTTCTCAACTTTTTCCTTTTCTTCTTTGCATGTGTATGATGGTTATTTTAGTTGAGTTGGAATTGATTCTACCACATTTGTGATTTCTCTCGCATGATTAATGATATAGAACTGATGAAGATCATGATTATGCATGTATGAGTAATATGTATGTTGATGTGTATGTATAGATATGATTTTGAGATGTTATGCTGATTGAATGTGATTATTGTGTTATGGGTGGATTTAGCATGAGTTTATGAAGTACTTTGAGTATAAAAATTGATTAATAATGCTTGATTTATATTTGGTATGAAAATGGATGGGAATAAGCATGATCGGCCTTGACCATGTTAAAGTAGAGCGAGATGCACACCTATACGCTCGTAGTGCATGCCCATGTTAGTCATGCTTTGCATGGTCACGACTGTGCTGACAATCTCATGCATGACCAGATTAGGCATGGTCATAACTGTGCATGATAAGGTCATGGTTATGCATGTGTAGAGAATGAGAAATAAGTTGAAAATCACAAAAGCTAGCATGACCAGGGTGCACGACAAGTACACGGCTCGTGCAATCTTATGCATGCCCATGTGTTAGACAGAAATGAGAAATAAAGTTTGAAACAAGCATAATGCATAGTAAATCCAATATAATTGATATTACTTAATATAAGAAAGCAAGATAAGTATACAGAGTGCATCATATACATATCATGACATGACATACCATACAGTGTTTTAAAAAAGAGATCCAAAGATCCAAATACATGTTTTTAGTTAAAAAAACTTGAAAAGCCACTTAAGATAAGAGTATGCATAACACCTTAGGTATGCAAATTGTTGAATGACTAGGTGTTAATATTACAATTATTAGCATTTGCATAAAAAGATAGGTTCATAACTTAAGGAAAACTAATGCGAACCCTAGAAAAGAAAATATAAAAATGAGAAAATAAGGAAAAGAAAAATTTGCATCAATTGATAAATATGACCTCAATGAATAAGTTTAAGAAACCTAGGGGTTGAGGTGCGGCCAATGCAAAATAAAGAGAGATGGTTGAAAGGTTTATGGGGGATTCATGTTAATAAAAATTGTTTTTGTGTTTGGTCACTTGAAATTACAGATATATGTATGAGTAAGTCTAAAAGTAAAATTTTGGGAATGGGAATAAAAGTGTTAGAAGAGTTGAGATAGTAATGGTGTGGTGTCCTGATATACTTTGGAAGAGAATAAAGTTGGTAAGTTATGTATTGATTGTCGTTATTATTCATTGAGTAATATGGAGTTATGTGACATCTTATGTAATAGCCCAAAGGTAGAATTATTCTTTTAGGCTTAAGATCAAAAGTATAAGAGTTATTTAGAAGCCTTTTGTGGCTTGTACATGAGTATTCTTAGGAGAATATTCCATGTATGGTGCAAAAGAGAGAGAGATTGAGTTTTCCATTACACATGTAATTGTGTGTCTTAGACATACGACTATGTTTCATGTCATTTAAGCATATATACGTCTTATTTTTTAATCATGCATGATTCCGGTTTTTATCTTCTTCTTTCCCTTTCTATTTCTAAAAAACACTAGATTCAAAAACATTTAACCAGTAGCCCAAATCCAAGCTAGAGATCCAGAAGCGGTTAGAAATAGAGATCTGAAAGCTATGGCAAGAGATAAGTATTTCCTTACCTCTCTTTTTTGGGTTTATAACATGATTTTCTAGTTTTAGTTTCTCCCATATGATTGCTGCATGTTGAGAATGTATTATAGCATGTATCGATGATGAAATGAGACTTTGGATGATAATTTATGAGTTGTATGAGATGATTTGGTGTTGGGGCACTTAGGTATGTATTTATGAGAAATGTGCGATTTTTAGCATGCTTTGTGATGTATAAATAGAATGAGTATGCTTGTTGGATGATATATTTGATATATGCATGTTTGATTAAGTTGTGGTTATGTTGAGTTGAGATTTGCTAGGATTTTATGGGTTTTCAAACGTCATTTATTGGAAAAGAGTTGAGCACATAACCGTGTACCCGAGGATGCACGCTTGTGTGGTTTTTTTTCTGTATGAGCATAGCCTTGCTTAATGGATGAGAATACACCCAAATGTAATTGACAGGGCTTTTCACCTAACTTGAAATAAAAAGCTCGTATCAAGTCAGTGTTCGTTGCCATACTCTGAGGCTAGTACATCTGACACAGTAGAACTCCCTAAACAATAAAGAACTGGACCTTACTAATAGGGAAAGATCCCACAGTTTCTGGACTAACCACTGTATGCGTATTAGAAAATGCTACTTCGATTGCTTTTGCGGAGGCAAGGGAAGATAGATTCATCAGGGGAGTCAAGTCTATACGATTCTACCAGGTGGACTCAAAGGGGGGTACCATCTATACAAGAAGAAGTGTCATCTACATGAGAAGAAAATGAAGCGAATCTCGACTCGTTATCGAGAAAACGGCTTCATCTTAAGTAGGTAGAAGTCAAAGCATGACCTAAGCCCGTGAGGTGAGGTCGCTTGTCAAAGCAGCATAAATAGGAATTACATCCAATACCGTAGACCAATGAGCAATATGCCACAAGAAAGACACTTGGGGGTCATAGACTATGTTGTCGGGGTATGATATGATTGCATCTGAAAATTGTTGGTCTTTCTCAATTTGGCAAGCGGGTGTCATTTTGAAGGTTGCTGCCTTCTTGTGGCTGGCTCTGAAGGCTAAGGTATTGTAGGACCCGCCACCACAAGTACCCCTGCTACTGAGCAATACGGATCTTTTATTAATTAAACTGGAAATTGGGTACCCGCGACGGGAATCCTACGAAAAGAAACCTGCTGGACTAAATTACATTGCAAGCGGAAGCTGAAACTAAAACTAAAATGTACAATGAGCCCAAACTGGCTTATATATATATATATATATATATATATATATATAATCATTTCTGTACATCTGGTTATATTTACATTGATGTACAAGACCTCATAGGTCCAAGACGGAAAAGAAATACAACTGAAACTGTGTGTGGAGTCCCCTCTCGCAAGCCTCAGTCCACCCGCTCCTTGCCAGCAGCAACACAACCTGAAACGGAAGGAAGAAGGAAAGGGATGAGTGATAAAGATCATCTAGTAAGCATTCCTTACTTCCCTCAACCCAAGCAAGCAACAAGTAAAACAAAATACCTGGCCTCGACCTTAATCATGCATCTAATCGCTTGCTGGCGCTGAAACTGATTATTGGATTAACTGTTCTTATTATTAATCAAATTCTGAAATGAATGTCATGACATGATAGCTGAAATCTGAATATGCATGCATGCGAATCTCTAAATGTACCCAAAGGTACCTGCTGTGCTGATCAGACTGATGAACACAGGGATTCGGCATCCTGGCCAAGTGGGCTGAACATTCTAGCTACAGGCTAGAAAGCTGAGAACTGTGCTGAGCAGTCTGACTGGTGTTAGAAAGCTGGGTCCCACAGATGCCCCCTCGAGTTCACCCAAAGCTGTAACCCATACATCGGGTCCTAAATGTTGAAAACTACTGAATTCAAATCCCTGGATCCTCATTCAGGCTACATGCTCTGCTATGTATGCATATGCATCCATTCTTATCTGAATACTGGATTATCTGATGATTATTAGCGATCTGGATGGATTACCAAGCCCTTATAAGTCAAATTCTGCAAATCTGGGAAAATAAAGTTGAAGCACGGGCGTGCAAGGGAAACGCACAGGCGTGCACTCGCACACACGGCCGTGCTAGGCAAAGGCACACGGGCGTGTGCCCAGACACACGGGACCGTGCCCCGGTCGTGTGCCTGACTGTGCAAGCTTCTGGAAATCTTGGTCATTTCATGCGTAAAGCGGACACACGGCCGTGCCCCTTAGGACACACGATCGTGTGCTCTGCATTCTAGGCCGTGTGCCCTTTGTGCACACGGGCGTGCGCTCGCAAGAACACAGGCACACGGGCGTGCGTCTGTGGACACACGGGCGTGCACCTGGTTTTACAGTAGCAGAGCTTCCTGGAAAATGCAGGAAACCAACCAAATCCACATCCAAACTGAAATTAAACTGAAACACACATAAATGGCACTTCAATAAGCTAACAAATCACTTCAATTTCATCATCCATCCAATACTACTGAATCCACAATGGAAAGCCAAGCTTTCCCTCACTACACATAAACACAAGCAAACAAGCATGTTCTTGAGTGGAAAATAAGCATTTCAATCATCATATTCATCACATATAAGCAACCAAAATGCTTGAAATGCAAACATACATCTCCAAACATCATCAGACAATCATCAAACAAGCTGGGAACGCGCTGAAGAAGTAAGAAACACTTACCTCTTGACATGGCTGCTGGGAATCTCAACTCAAGCTACTCTCTCTGATCTATAGCTGGATTGGGAGCCGCTGGAATCTGAACCTTGCGTCTAGGGCTGGTAACCGCTGAAACAAAGAAGAGATTTGGCTGAAAATGGGTGAGAAATGCATTAAACTCTCGTCTCTCTCCTTTTTTACCCACCTGCACAGGGTGCAGGCATGACGCACGAGAGTGCATCAAGGGAAAATGAACTTAATTTATTTTCCGCGCTTCGCATGATTGAAACCTCCCTAAAGGAATCATACGAAGGCCACACAGCTCTGGAAAACTACTAACTCACCCTTGAACTCTTCTAGACTCCCAATCTAATCCTGAATTCTACTTCTAACCCCAAAACTCTACCCTTAAGGGCTTTTCTAACCTGGGATGCTACATTCCTCCCCCCTTATAAAAATTCTGACCCCAGAATTTACCTGAACAACTCTGGGAACCTATCCCTGATCTCAGACTCTACCTCCCAAATGACTTCTTCCACACGCTGGCTACGCCACAAAACTTTGACCAGTGGGATCTCTTTGTTTCTGAGGACCTTGACTCTATAGTCGAGAATTTGCACAGGAATCTCTTGATAACTCAAGTCTTTTGCCAACTCAACTTCTGAAAACTGTAGCATGTGAGACGGATCACCCACGTACTTCCTGAGCTGAGAAACGTGAAAGACGTTGTGGATTCTGTCCATACTGGCTGGCAATGCTAATCTATAGGTGACTATCCCCACTCTCTCAAGAATCTCGTAGAGACCAATAAATCTGGGCGCTAACTTTCCTTTCTTACCAAATCTAAGGACTTGCCTGTAGGGAGCAATCCTCAGAAATACCTTATCGCCCACTGAGAACTCTATCTCTTTGCGCCTAAGATCAGTATAACTCTTCTGACGATCCTGGGCTTGTTTTATCCTCTGTCTGATGATCTTGACTTGTTCAATCATCCTCTGAGTCGTCTCTGGTCCTACTGTTATCTCCAAAGAATCTCTCTCCCCAATCTCATCCCAATGGAGAGGAGATCGACACTTTCGACCATATAACGCCTCGAATGGAGCCATCTGAATCATCGCCTGATAACTGTTGTTGTAGGGGAACTCCATTAGAGGGATCAACTCTGCCCAATCGGTCTGGAAGTCTATACAACATGCTCTCAGCATATCCTCCAGAATTTTATTCACCCTCTCAGTCTGGCCATCTGTCTGAGGGTGATATACTGAGCTAAACTGCAGCTTGGTTCCCAATGTTCTCTGTAGAGATCTCCAGAAGGCTGACAAAAATCTGGAGTCCCTGTCTGACACTATCGTCCTGGGAACACCATGGAGTCTGACCACCTCTCTGATGTAAAGTCTGGCTAGCTACTCTGTAGACATTCCCTGTCTGACTGGCAGGAAATGTGTTGATTTGCTGAGCTGGTCCACTACCACCCAAACACCATCATATCCCCTTTGGATTCTGGGAAGACCTGAGATGAAGTCCATGAAGATATCATCCCATTTCCACTCAGGAATACTCAAGGGGCGAAGCAGTCCTAAGGGTCTCTGGTGTTCTGCTTTCACTTGCTTATATACCAGACATCTGGAGACGTAGTCGGCTATGTCCTTCTTTATCCCTGACCACCAGAAACTTCTCTTGAGGTCTCTGTACATTTTCGTGCTGCCTGGATGCGCTGAGTACACCGCATTGTGCGCCTCTGCCAAAATCCTCTGCCTCAACTCTGAACTATGGGGCACACAGACTCTATCTCTGAACCTCAAGATCCCATCTCTGAACTCAAAGTCGGGCACTGCTCTCTCTGACATCCTCTGAAGCATACTTTGAGTCCATTCATCTGATATCTGGCCCTCTCTGATCTCATCATACAAGGAGGATCTGATACGCAGCCTGGAGAAACCCGCAGGCATAATCTCAATCTGCTCTCTGACAATCTCAGACTGCAACTCTCTCTGAACTGACAGGCTGGATAGAGCCACTCGCCTGCTCAGTGCATCAGCCATTACATTGGCTTTACCCGGGTGATATCTGATATCGCAGTCATAGTCCTTCACCAGCTCCAAGCATCTTCTTTGTCTCATGTTGAGCTCCTTCTGGGTGAAGAAATATTTCAGACTTTTATGGTCTGAATATATATTGCATCTAACTCTATACAGATAGTGTCTCCAGATTTTCAGGGCAAATACGATCGCTGTAAGCTCTAGGTCATGGGTAGGGTACCTCAACTCATGATCCCTCAATTGCCTAGAGGCGTAGGCAATCACCCTACCATTCTGTATCAGAACAACCCCAATCCCCTGATGGGATGTATCTGTATAGATGTCGAACTCTACCCCCTCCTAGGGTAGCGCCAAAACTAGAGCACTAGTCAACCTCTCCTTAAGCTCTAGAAACCGTGCCTCGCACTCCTTTGACCACACGAAAAGAGTCTCTTTCCTAGTCAAGGCAATGAGAGGCCTTACTAGGCTGGAGAACCCCTCAATGAATCGCCTATAATAGTCTGCTAACCCGAGGAAGCTTTTGATTTCTTTCACTGTCTTCGGCCTTGGCCAACTTAAAATCGCTTTTACTTTGCTGGGGTCCACTGAAATACCCTCTGTTGTCACCACATGGCCTAGGAACGCCACTTTGTCGAGCCAGAACTCACACTTGGAGAACTTGGCGAATGCTGGTCTCTCAGCCTCTGAAGCACAAATATCAAATGCTCTTTGTGCTCTGCCACATTTCTGGAATAAATCAGAATGTTATCTATGAACACCACCACGAACCAGTCCAGACAGTCATGGAAAACCCGGTTCATCAAGTCCATAAAGATGGCTGGGGCATTGGTCAACCTAAACGGCATGACCACGAACTCGTAGTGCCCATAACGAGTCTTGAAAACAGTCTTGGGGACATATCTCTTTGCTACTCTGACCTGATAATCGCCCGATCTCAGATCGATTTTGGAGAACACCGCTGCGCCTCTCAACTGATTAAAGAGGTTATCAATCCTTGGTAGGGGATACTTATTCTTCACCGTTACTCTATTCAGCTCCCTGTAGTCAATACACATCCGTATTGACCCATCCTTCTTCTTCACAAATAAAATTGGAGCTCCCTACGGTGAACAGCTTGGTCGAATAAATTTCTTATCAATCAGCTTTTGCAGTTGCTTCTTCAACTTCTGGAGCTCAATTGGAGCCATCCGGTACGGAGCCTTAGAGATTAGAGTCGTACTAGGGAGAAGCTCGACACTGACCTCCAAATCCTATCTGGAGGTAGCCCTGACAACTCATCTGGAAAGACGTCTCTGAACTCTCTGACAACAGACACCTCATCGATACTTGGCCCCACTGAACTGTTGTACACCACATTGGCCAAGTACCCTACACATCCCTGCCTCATCAATCTGCTCGCCTGGATGCACGAGATCATCACGCTCTCTACTCTGCCCTCACCAAACACAAAGCAATCAGGGCCTATATGGAATCTAACCTTCTTTCTTCCACAATCTATCTTGGCATCATATTTTCCCAAGAAATCCATCCCCAAGATTATGTCGAAATCTGCTAACTCCAGCAGAATCAGATCAATGCTCATGGGTCTACCCATCACCTCTATCATCTGACTCCAGAGGACTCTATCACTCACCACATAACCCCCATCTAGCATCTCAACTAGGATACTCCTATCGGCCACACTAGGGTCAACCCCTAATCTCTCTACCACTCCCCTGGATATGAAGCTGTGTGTGGCACCGCAATTAACCAAAATAAACAAAGGAGTACCAAGATAAAGAATCTGACCAGTGACTGCATGGGGTAGAACATCTGCCTGCTCCTGGCGGACAGCGTACACTCTGGCTCTGCCTCTACCTCCGCCTCTATCTCCTCCTGATGTACCAACACCTCTTCCAGGTGCTCCCATACTAGGTCTGGGAAAGTCTGCTCTACCCCGATCAGCTCCATCTCTCTCTGCACCTACAGCGCCCCTGGGTGGACCTCCTCTACCTCTATACTGACCACCACCACCTCTGCTAGGCCCAACACCAGCTCCACCCCTGGTTGGGCACTCTATCATCCTATGCCCTGGCTGACGGCACAAGTAACACACAATCTGGCCAGCAAGGCACTCGCCAGAATATCGTCTGCCACATCGAGTACACTATGGCAGGGAAAACTGTGGTGCAGTCCTCTGTCTCTGGACACCTCGAGCTGATCTCTTGGCTGACATTGGCCGCTTGCCCTTGTCTCTGTCATCTGACCTCTCGGCTGCTCAGCTCATGGCGCCCATCCTCTGATGACCAGCCTCTGATCTGAGGGCTTTCCCTAAAGCATCACTAAACCGCTGGGGAGGCTCTACTCCAATCAGAACATCCTTGGCTATAGCTAGATGTAAGCCGTGGATGAATTTCTGTACTCGCCCCAACTCGGTCCCTGCCAAACTAGGGACAAATCTTGCCAATGCATTGAACTTGGTCGCATACTCCTTGACCGAACTGGGCCCCTGAACCAAGTCAATGAACTCCTGGGCCTTGGCATACATCATCTCTGAGCCCCGGTACTCGACATCAAATAGCCATCTGAACTCTCCCCAGGTCATCTGTTGCTCACTGATGATAGCCTTGGCTAGACCCCACCAAATCTTGGCATCACCTCTAAGATGGAACACCGTAAATCTAACCTTCTCTCTCTCTCTGATAACGTGAAGAGGCCCATGACGCTCTTCACTGACTCTATCCACTCTTCTGCCACTGCTGGATCTCTACACCCACTGAATTTTGCTGGCTGATACGACCCTGGCAGATGATAGATGAGATGCAGCCTTTCTGATGAACCAGTGCCAGCTGTCTCTGTACTCATGGCCTGGTTGTACTCTGTAAACCCAAATGGATACTGATACCCCTCTCTGACAGACTAAGGCTGAAACTGATAACCTCCTCTGACTAACTGATGCACTGAATAATACTGTGGCTGAGGCTGAGGCTGAGGCTGAGGCTGAGACTGCGGCTGAAACTGTGGCTGTCTTGTTCTTCTTCTTGAAGACTGGTAAGTTTCATGCTGAGGGGGATTAGCTCTAGCTGGCTCTTGTACATTTCCCACACCAGTCTGCGGAAGACTCTCTCTGACAACTTCCCTAATCATTTCTCTGAGCTGATCGGGCCTGATGGACACATGAGAGGTACCCTGAGATCGCCCTCTACCACTCACACTCATAGGTTGGACAGGAGGGCTATTACTGGCCTCATCTATGTATCTAGGAACATATTCTTCTCTATCTAAAGCATCACAAGCAAACGGGGTTAGAAACACAAACATATCAAAGCTAGAAAGAAATACCTGACTGTGCTGTGAGGAGGGTCTGGACGATGGCTGCGAAGGAGAGAAAACAGGTACCACACACTTACAAACTCTAATATCTACTAAAATGACACAGATAACACGCTCTGATACCAACAATGTAGGACCCGTCACCACGAGTACCCCTACTGCTGAGCAATACGGATCTTTTATTAATTAAACTGGAAATTAGGTACCAACGACGGGAATCCTACGAAAAGAAACTTACTGGACTAAATTATATTGCAAACGGAAGCTGAAACTGAAACTGAAATGTACAATGAGCCCAAACTAGCTTATATATATATATAATCATTTCTGTACATCTGGTTATATTTACATTGATGTACAAGACCTCACAGGTCAAAAACGGAAAAGAAATACAACTGAAACTGTGTGTGGAGTCCCCTCTCAGAAGCCTCAGTCCACCCGCTCCTCGCCAACAGCAACAAAACCTGAAACGGAAGGAAGAAGGAAAGGGATAAGTGATAAAGATCACCCAGTAAGCATTCTTTACTTCCCTCAACCCAAGCAAGCAACAAGCAAAACAAAATACCTGGCCTCGGCCTCATCATGCATCTAATCGCTTGCTGGTGCTGAAACTGATACTGGATTAACTGTTCTTATTATTAATCAAATTATGAAATGAATGTCATGACATGATAGCTGCAATCTGAATATGCATGCATGCAAATCTCTAAATGTACCCAAAGGTACCTGCTGTGCTGATCAGACTGATGAACACAAGGATTCGGCATCCTGGCCAAGTGGGCTGAACATTCTAGCTACAGGCTAGAAAGCTGAGAACTGTGTTGAGCAATCTGACTGGTGTCAGAAAGCTGGGTCCCACAGATGCCCCCTCGAGTTCACCTAAAGCTGTAACCCGTACATCGGGTCTTGAATGTTGAAAACTACTGAATTCGGATCCTTGGATCCTCATTCAGGCTACATGCTCTGCTATGTATGCATATGCATCCATTCTTATCTGAATACTGGATTATCTGATGATTATTAGCATTCTGGATGGATTACCAAGCCCTTATAAGTCAATTTCTACAAATCTGGGAAAATAAAGCTGAAGCATGAGTGTGCCTGGCCGTGTAAGCTTCTAGAAATCTTGGTCATTTCATACGTAAAGCGGACACACGGCCGTGTCCCTCAGGACACACGGTCGTGTGCTCTGTATTCCAAGCCATGTGCCCTTCGTGCACACGGGTGTGCGCTCACAAGAACACAGGCACACGGGTGTGCGTCTGCGGACACACGGGCGTGCACCTGGTTTTGCAGCAGCAGAGCTTCTTGGAAAATGCAGGAAACCAACCAAATCCGTATCCAAACTAAAATTAAACTGAAACACACATAAATGGCACTTCAATAAGCTAACAAATCACCTCAATTTCATCATCCATCCAATACTACCCACCATGGAAAGCCAAGCTTTCCCTCACTACACACAAACACAAGCAAACAAGCATGTTCTGGAGTGGAAAATAAGCATTTCAATCATCATATTCATCATATATAAGCAACCAAAATGCTGGAAACGCAAACATACATCTCCAAACATCATCAGACAATCATCAAACAAGCTGGGAACGTGCTAAAGAAGTAAGAAACACTTACCTCTTGATATGGCTGTTGGGAATCTCAACTCAAGCTACTCTCTCTGATCTCTAGCTGGATTGGGAGCCACTGGAAGCTGAACCTCACGTCTAAGGCTGGGAACCGCTGAAACAAAGAAGAGATTTGGTTGAAAATAGGTGAGAAATGCATTAAACTCTCGTCTCTCTCCTTTTCTACCCACCTGCACAGGCGTGCAGGCATGATGCACGGGAGTGCATCAAGGGAAAATGAACTTAATTCATTTCCTGCGTTTCGCATGATTGAAACCTCCCTAAAGGAATCATACGAAGGCCACACAGCTCTGAAAAACTACTAACTCACCCCTAAACTCTTCCAGACTCCTAATCTAATCCTGAATTCTACTTCTAACCCCAAAACTCTACCCCTAAGTGCTTTTCTAACCTGGGATGCTACAGATGCTCACTTGTGACAAACTTACTAGACGTGGGATTAGAGTTCTGAGTTGCTACTACTTGTGCAACAAGGAAGATGAAAGATTGGATCACCTATTGCTTCATTGGTTGTATGCTCGCTCCATTTGGCAACAAGAAAACAAGGGCTTAAAAGCCCCCTTACGTGATAGGGGTGTAGGAGCTCACTGGAGTTTTTTATGCGCTTCTACTTGCATTTGTTCATGTGGTTTTTTATGCTTGCTCTTCATCCATAGAGGTAGGGCTACCGCCCGGCCCGCCTGTACTTTCTAGTAGTGTTGAGTTTCGCTTAAGGTAAGGTAGCTCTGATAGATCTAGCGAAAGCATTCACAACCGGTGAAGAAAGATTACCTCTGAATCATTCATGTGGGGACCGTGTCACGTTCCCCCTTGCTAAAACTTCCACTGGATCAGAATCCACTGTTGAAAGTGGTTGGCTATCAAGAGCGAGGGCTCCAGTAGTGGGAGCAGTCCTTATGAAGTGCAAGTAGTAGGAGAAGCACAGATACTTAGGGAAGTGGAGTCATTGTGAAGACTAGCATAAAGGTCTATAACTTTTATGGATTCTGAGACCTCTCCGTAGTCTTAGGCTGGTTAGTCGTGAAAGACCAATATTTCGAACTAGAAGAGATTATAGACTTGGAGCTGGTACATTTCACTACCGCGAAGTTGAAGAAAACGACAGGCTTATGGTGAGCACATGTATGACAGAAGAGGGAGCAGGAGGAGAAACGCTACGAAGAACAAAAAGTTCTTATGTTTAAGGATTAATTTCTACCAGGTGATGTCGAAGAAGACCTATTAAAGTTAAAAAAGTTTAAGAACTTGAGACAAGGTTGTTTTTGTTTTGAAATGGCTATAAGAGAGTACATGAAGGAGTTTAACCTATTGTCTCTACGATGTAGAGTGAAGGAGGGAGACAAAAGGTAATATTCGAGCTGAATTTTTCTGAGCACGAATTTCATTTGTGTTTGCTAGACAGCGTAAAAGCAGCATACTGTATTGCTTTAAGGGTTGAAGAACCTACTAGTTGAGCCAAAAACCAGAAACCGAATGAAGAAAGCGAAGGTAAGAGTCAAAATACGTCGTGGAGAAGAGCTTACTTACTTATAAGCAAAAAGAAAGGACAAACTCGTAGAAGATTCGGTAGAGGAGATGAAGCTGGTAAAGATGACTAGTAGAAGCCCCAATAGGGGCAGAATGTCGCACGAGATAATGAGAGACGTTAAGGAGGACGTGGTAGAGGTGATAACCGTCACGTGTGCCAAGGAAATGGTGATTGACATGGAATTCCCTCTTCTAGTTTTAATATGAATTGACTCTACTTCGGTCACTAGCTCCGTAGGTCCCTAAGCAGCTCCTCTCGTCACTAGTCACTATGCCCAAAGGTTAGTAAGCCTGTCCCCAGGTCAACAGTGAGGTTAGCTCCATCTCCTCTTTCCTTTGTCTACTGCCCATCCTTGACCTTCTTCCCGCACTCGTTAACACCAGAACACTGGCCATGAAGGTCACTCAAAGTAACCTACTCGAGCTTTGCCCTTTGTATATAAAGGCCTTCCCTACCAGGAAAGAGGTCAGCTAGCCTTTCCGTCCCTGTACCTAAAACTTTGTTACCTTACTTCCCTTGGAAAAAGCCCTAAGCTCGAAGTCAAGGCTTCTATGCTGCTTGATCTTTCTTGACGAAGAGAATGGCCTACTTAGGTTTCAAGATAAGATTCTGAAAGAGTGGCCGTAATATCAGAAGAAATTCTTCCTTGATCCCTTTGACCTGAAACTGCTATTACTACTTTTTGTGTCTCCTCAGTTGTTTCTTGTGCCTCAAAAGTTTTTGCTTGTGTTTCCTTTTTCAATCAATCAGAAAAGGAAGATTGAGTAGAGGCTTTGGAAATAACACTTGGTGGGCATTGAGGAGTAGTAAGGAATTATAAAGACTGAAATTAAGTCACCCTCTCTGGTGTCTTTTCTTGAGAAGCATACTCTGGCATAAATGCCACTAGGTCATCTATGATCCGCAAGAATGAAGGAGTTCAATAGAAGATTGGAAAACTAAATAGAAAGCCAGGGCGTTTGGTGGATGAAGTCTACCTTTGTGACTTTAGGGGGAAAAAAGAAGAAGAAAGTCTCCTGTTGAGGTTCACATCAGTACAAAAGAACTAAATACATTGCCAATACCACTTTCAAGGGGTGAAGCCGACAACATAGAACCGTCTGCTTACATCAAATCGTCTCTTTGATTTGATGTCGAGGGAGTTTTCACTGTTAAAAAAGATTTTTCTTTAACTCGGGAAACAACACGAGCCACTCTTTTTATAGAGCCCATCTCTTACTAGAGACGATTGGGGAGAAAGAAAAGAAGACTTTCTTACTTTTTGTTATACCGAGGAAGATGATTCTCAACAACAGATATAGCAAGGAATATCTTAACTATAGCAAAGAGAAGATTCGATGCTTTCTTCTCTTATCTTAGATGTGGCATTACCGGTCTTAGCATTTTCCTATTGATGCAAGGAAGTGACATAGGTCAATCAGTCCCGTCATTCCTGATTCAAGCAAAAAGACCTTTCTAGTTTTCGATCGGGTGAAGGAATGCTAGTGCACAAGCTCTTCTTTTCGGAGTAAGGTATAGGTTTTCCCTTACCTCCATCTGGGGATTCATCCGCTCTTAGGACAACTAGGCTCTTTGAAGGTGCGTAACGGAGTGAAGTTAAAGGACGTAAGATAGAGGAAGTATAGATAAACATCCTTCTTTAGTGTGTAGGCGTAAGAGAATTGACGGAAGCCAAGTAGCGTCAAGACGAGTCTATTGATGACTTTCTCCATGTACTGAGAAAACTGATAAGATCATCAATCGATTAGCCGCATCTGAGATGAGTAAGAAGTAATCCTTTTTCCTTATTTCGGAGCTTGCCCTCTATCGATTGGAGGGGAATCACTAATGTCTCCCTCTTAGTTATCCAGTCTACTTACTTCTCCACTTAACTCCGTTATTATATATTTTAATACATTCTCTTTTTGGCTGCTAGATTTATAAGCAAGAGGGGATCCTTAGGAAGAAGATTAGCCTGATTAAAGATAGCTAAGAGATCTACCCCTCGGATAAAGCTAAAAAAGACGATTACCATAGGTCTCTTTAACAACCCTGTCTCTATTCCCAGATTGACTTAAAGATCGGGACCAATAGCATTCATGGTCTTATCGAAAGATGACAAAAGACGATGAGGTACTAATTGCTAAAATCACTGGAGAGGGGACTGGGACATATCATCAAAGAACGAATACCAAGACCAAGAGTGTGAATAAGAGAATGGAGGATTGGTAATATAGAAAGCTTGGGGAGTACGACAGGACAAGCACATTCCATCATAGAAATCATGAACCTACTTTTACCTTATTTATATGTCGAGTGTTTCATATGGTGGGCTTCAGAGATGTTAGAGATCATTCAAGCATTAAACAATATATTCTTCGCATCGAGAAAGAGGTTAATGAAACATATCTATATTCATTCTTTCAGAATTCTCCTAGCATCGGAGCTATTTAAGTATTCCCACCATTGTTTTGTATAATATCTTGACTATTGTAATCTTTCTCTCCCCATTGGATGGTAAAAAGACCATTTTATACTTGATGTGCTGGATCGTAGGATCACTCCCAAAGGGTATAGTAACCCCAGGGGAGATGACACCACGACCTGCCCTAGGTTGGTTAACACCTAAAGCAGACATAAGAAAATCGGTACATTTGAGTAGAGCATTGGGCTTTTAACCTAATGGTTGTGGGTTCAAGTCCTACTGTACCTAAACCCACCTCACACTAGACTATTTGTAAGGATACGTAGTAACGTTCAAAGATCACTCTTTGGTTTGGCCTTTAGACTCGCTTCAGCGACTTTGCCCTTTAAGTGACAAGGGGGTAAGGTAAGGAGTAGTATAAGAGTGGCTCGGTCATCGATAGGCCTCTCCTTATTCATTCTATAGGGTGGGACTACAGACCAACAATCTAGCAAAAGGGCTTAAAAGCTCCTTTATCAATCAAACCTTTCTTCCCTATAAGGTAAGCATTAAAGCAAAGCCCAAAAAATCTAACCTATACAAAAAGCTCTTTTCAGCCCCTACTCCTAACAAGTGAAAGTTGCTGGCACCCACCATACCTTGCTTTGGGGCCGATCTCTTGTATCGAAGCAAATCAGAGACACCTGTATGTGTATAAAAATCCAGACACATACCCATGCAGTTGATTTACACGTCTGTGTGTTAACCCCAAATTTACATGCTCGTGTAAGCAAAACACAATAGTATTGTTGTGATGTTACAGGCTCGTGCCAGTATGGCACACGACCTTATGCCTTAGTTGCACGCTTGTGTACTCAGCCAAAGTTTTATAAATTGATTATAAAAGCTAGCACAACCGAGAACATGACAAGCATATGGTCCTGTATGCCTTCACACATGCCCATGCACTTAGAGACACATGCCCATGCACTTTAAGAAAAGCAGAAAAAGAATTTTAAAGTAAAACTCAGCCATCCTAAACTATTCCTAAGCATAAGAAACTTAAGAATAACAAGATATAATAACATATCATACATGATTATCAACATAGAGTCTGACGTGCCACATAAGATGTTTTTATAAATGGATCCAACTATTCAAAAGCATGATTTTAAAGTATAGATATACGATGTTTTAGACATCTGTTAGAGGTGGATATGAGAGGGTACCTATGAGTTTGCAAACCCGTCATAAAGGGAAACTAGTGTCTGCTAGAGAGGACATAATATTTAACTAAGCTTGTTAGAAGAATGTTAGTCGTGCATAAGTAGTTTTATTATAGGTTTAAGCTCACACGGTCAGGTGTCAAATTCGTGTATTTATCGTTCTAGCCAGTGCAATAGATATTTTTAGATACAGTATCTTTTTGACTTAGTTTTCAACATATATTACATATATATATATACAGGATCTTTAGATCAAAGTTTTTATTTAGAAAGAGTTTTCAGAAATCAAGCCTAAGGGCGAGTTTTATAATTGATTAGCATTTACATAACATAAGAGCATACATATCATCTCATGTACAACATTCATGAGAAAACAGAACCAAATAAAGATAAAAGTAAAGAATACTACAGAAAATAGACAAAATCTAAAAAATAAAGAAATAAGCAAACTGTAAAGCAGAAATTAATGCGATAAGACACAAAACCAGAGTTGAAACTTACTAGTATTAAAGATAAGAATGCTTGTTGAGTGATTTTATCACTCACCCCATTTCTTTTCCTTTCTCTTTGTAGGTCAGTGATCTTAGGACTGAGCAGAAGCGATATAGTTGTCAAATTTTAGGGACATGGCTTGGCAGTAGATAACATCTTTTGGCTTGCATGCTTTATATACATTATTTTGGCTTATTGCTTATTTGTATGCATGATACTAATATTAGAATGTTATATGAACAGTATGGTTAGAAATGCATAGCCTAGGATTTCTAAAAAAGAAATTATTAATTTGTTTATTTTATTTATAGTATTTTTCCTATTTTAGCTTTCACATTGAAAATTCAGATTTCAGTAGCATACTTTACTGTAGGCATTCTCGTTATAAGCATATTATTAATATAATAAACATTATAAATAGTAGTCTACAAGAGGCCTGTGGTGGGGGTCACTACAGTTGTTGGTATTAGAGCAGTGTTCTAAGCCATCAACTAGAATTTGACATATGTATTCAGAAAAAAAGAGTTTTCAAATGTGTGGTTTTCTAAATTATTGCATGAGTCAAAGCTAACATGCCTTAACAATTTTTTCTCACTTCCTCTCGATGTAAGTATAGTAATGTGAAGTATAGTATGTTTTTAAATGTTAACCCTTATGTTATCATGTTTTAGATAGAAGAGTCTAAGCCCCTTTACCCTTAGTTGTAGAGGAAGAGAGTAGTGCCTCTATTAGACCTATGAGTTCGAGTGACTGTAGGAGATTTCAACACTCAAAGGTATCCATTAGACTTGAGGATATATAAGAGATTTTCAGAGAAATGTTGAGAGAGGGTTATCAGCCAGTAGTCAGAGTAGAGGTTTTTGAGCCGGTGAGATAGGGAGCCCATCAGAGGCCTATTAGAGATCAATTTAGCAAGAAATGATAGGGTATGTTAGAAACAATCAAAGAAACTTATTAGATGCTAGAGTTTGGTCGTTAAACAGATTCAAGTTTTATGACAGATACTGTTGAACCCTTGATGTTTTGATGATGATAAAAATACAATTAAGTTGTTAATGAATGTTTAAAATATGTTTGAAATGCTAATTAATCCCTTGCATGAAGTAATTCATGACAAAGAAGGGAAGAAAAGATTTATTTTTGCAGGTTTTAGGTCTCGCACGACCGTGTGCCTTAGTAGCACGACCGTGCTTGACCAAACGAGTCCTCGTGTGTCCAAAACACGGGACCGTGCGCCTGACCGTGCAAGGCTCTGTGACTTTCTAAAGAAAAGTATCAGACCCGCACGGGCGTGCGTGCATGATGCACGACCGTGTGCAGGCACTACACGGGCAATGCACTACCACATCAATCGTGCAGCCTGATCGTGTGAAACTGAAAGATTCAAAAGCCATTGGAAGCACGACCGTGCGTAGTGGAAGCACGACCGTGCACATAACTCATGAAGAGCACGGGAGATCAAGCCGTGCAAATGAAACCGTGCAGCTGGTCAAAGAAAAGGAGTCAACGCACGACCGTGCACGCTCAATACGCACGACCGTGCGTTATGGCAAATGAGGAGCACTACCAAAGAGCACTACCGGGATGATCGTGCAAGACTGATCGTGCAAAGGTATTCATCTCACGCACGACCATGCAGAATTTGCACACGACCGTGCGCTAGCAAAAATGCACCCGTGTGCTGCTCGTGCGCTCATCGTGTAGTCAAGCCGTGCTAGCTCCTGGAATTTTTGGACAAAACCTTGTAGTATCAGTGCACGACCATGCAATCTAGGGAGCACGACCATGAAGGGTCGAAGCACGACCGTGCGTCAATGACACACGACCGTGCATCATTGGCGCTAAGCTTTTAAGTCGACCGTTGGAAGTCTGAACGAGCAATAAATGCAGCATGCACGACCGTGCACTAGAGGAGCATGACCGTGCGCCTGGAAAATTTATTGCAGAACTTACCTTTTTCAACTACTTCAACGGATAAAAAGCTAGCAAACGGCTCCTCCCTATTCTAGGCAGTGAATCAAGTATAAAAGGAGAGCTATTTGAACTGGAGAGGCAACTGAAACGAATTGAAAAAGCCAAGCTATCTACATCATTCTTCAATTGCTTTGTTTCTCTCTCTAAGCTTATTCACTTACATACTTGAGAGAATTTGTACTAAACATTTGATTTTCCAGCCTATTGAGAGGCATTTACAATCAATCTCTTTATTTACACTTCATTTGTAAAAAGGGCGAAATTCCCTTGTGAGAAAAACTATTGTATCTTCGGGTATTGAAGATAGTGGAAACTTCAATCGGGTTTGATTGAAGAAGAGGACGTAGGAGGCTTGTGTTCAAAGCTCCGAACCTCTCTAAACTTGGCTGAGCAACTTCTGAACTCTCTCTCTTTATTGCTTTTATTGTGCATTGTGTGTATTATAGTGTTAATTGTGATTATTGCTTTAGAAATTTTAAATAATCCTATTCACCCCTCCTCTAGTATTATTTCTCTATCACTTAAGGGTTTTTCAATTGGTATCAGAGCAGGACTCTAGGAAATTAACTAAATCTAACGATTTTTAGAGTTAAAGATCTTTGTAGAGAAATGGCTAGCACATCCGCCCCTGTTTTTAGTGAAGGTCAATGCACTACTAGGCCACCACTATTTTGTGGTGTTAACTACACCCAATGGAAAATTAGGATGAGGCTACATATAAGATCTATAGACTATAAGCTATGGAAAATAATTGAGCATGGAGATTTTATTCCCTTAGACCATAGGACAAACTTGCCTAAAAATGAGGATGAATATAATGATGATGATGAGAAATTGTTAAGTTTGAATGCCAAGGCTATTAATATATTATTTTGTGCTTTGGATTCTACAGAATTCAATAGAGTTTCGTCATGCGAATCGGCTAAGGAGGTGTGGACCATTCTTCAAACTACGCATGAAGGAACAAGCCAAGTCAAGGAATCAAAGATTGAGCTCCTATTTAGAGAATATGAGCTCTTTGAGATGAAGACAAACGAAAACATAACGGACATGTATAAAAGGTTCTCGAACCTAGTCAATGATCTAAGAGGACTAGGGAAGAAATTCGAGAATGTGGAGTTAGTAAAGAAGATACTAAGGTCCTTGCCGGAATCATGGACCATGAAAGTGACTGCAATAGAAGAGTCCAAGGATTTGACGAAATTGGGAATGGATGAGTTGATCGGAAGTCTGCTCACATTCGAAATGAAAAGAAAACCAAAAGAGGATGAAAGCAAAAATACCAAAAGCATTGCTCTTAAGGCTGTAGAAGAGGAAGAAGAGGAATCCTCCATGGATGAGGAGGATGTGAGCCTGTTGGCAAGGAGGTTTGGAAAATTCCTGTCAAGGAACAGGAAGATGAAAGTGAGGAACAATTTCAAATCCAGAGGGAAAGAAAAAGATGACTATGACAAGGAGGTGATTTGCTTCAAGTGCAAGAAGCCTGGACACATAAGACAAGACTGCCCTCTGTTGAAGAAAAAGAAAAAGGAGAGTGCTGAGAAGAGGTACAAGAAGAAAGCCTTAGCTGCCACTTGGAGTGGCAGTGATGACTCAAGCGACGACAGTGAGGAAGAAGAAAGGGCCAACTTGTGTTTCATGGCCAAAAGTGACTCGGAGGATGATGAGGTATGTGAATCTAATTCATTCTCATTCAATGAATTGCAAGATGCTTTTGATTCATTATTGTTAGAATTTAAGAATGTTAGCTCTAGGAACAAAGTGTTGAAGAAAGAAATAAATTGTGTAAAATTAAGTTTAGAAAAAGCTGAAAATGAAAGTAAAAAGGTTTTAGAGGAGAAAACAAATATTGAAAATGAATTGAATTTACTTAAAAAGGAAAATGAAGAGTTAAAGGCTAATTTAGGTAAATCAAATAGAATTCTGGAAAATTTTAAAATAGGAACTAAAAGGTTAGATGAGATGCTTGCTTCTCAAAGAAGTGGGCTAAATAAAGAAGGTTTAGGATATAATGGAAGTAATCCATTTATAAACAACCATAAGATTCTAAAAAGGCCTAAATCAATTGAACTAAAGTGTAAGTATTGCTCTTTCCATGGACATACTATTAGAAAATGTCCAATTAGGAATGGCAAACCTTATAGAATTAAGAAAGTTTGGGTTCCTAAAGGGACAATCAAGACTAACCTTCCTGGACCCAAAACCATTTGGGTACCAAAAAAGACTTAAATGTATGTCTTGTGTAGGTATGCTTGGAGGTGAAGAGAAAGAAATCAAGCAAGTGGTACTTGGACAGTGGATGTTCAAGACACATGACCGGAAACAAGGGTCTCTTCACATCACTGAAAGAAAAAGATGGAGGCAATGTCAACTTTGGAGACAATTCAAAGGGAAAAGTTGTTGGAATTGGCTCCATAGGTAATTCTTCACTTTGTATTAATGATGTTTTATATGTTGAAGGGCTTAAACATAATTTACTAAGTATTAGTCAATTATGTGATAAGGGTTTCAAAGTTTGTTTTCATGCATTATGTTGTGAGATTATTGACATAAGCACTAATAGTATTGCATTCATAGGACATAGACATTCAAATGTGTATGTTATTGACTTGCATAGTATTGCATCTAATGATTTATGTCTCATGTCAACCAAGGAGGAAGACTTGTGGCTATGGCATAGGAGATTAGGACATGCAAGCATTGACGTTTTAGAAAAATTGTCTAAAAAGGATTTGGTCAAAGGTTTGCCAAAACTTATTTTTAAAAAGGATGAAATTTGTGATGCATGTGCTTTAGGAAAACAAACAAGAACATCTTTTAAAAGCAAAAATGTTGTTTCTACATCAAGACCACTTCAACTATTGCATATGGATTTATGTGGACCTTCTAGAACTTTGAGTTTAGGAGGAAAACGGTACTGTTTTGTAATAGTTGATGATTTTTCAAGATTTACATGGGTTTTGTTGCTTGCTCACAAAGATGAAGCTTTTAAAATGTTTGTGCCATTCATTAGGAAATTGCAAAACCAAATAGGTTATGCAATTACTTGCATTAGAAGTGACCATGGAAAGGAATTTGAAAATTCAGATTTTGAAGCATATTGTAATGAGCATGACATTGAACATAATTTCTCAGCCCCTAGGACACCTCAACAAAATGGAGTTGTTGAGAGAAGAAATAGAACTCTTGTAGAAATGGCTAGGACAATGTTATGTGAAAATGATTTATCAAAATCTTTTTGGGGTGAAGCAATAAATACTTCTTGTTACATAATCAATAGAGCCATGATTAGGCCAATTCTTAAGAAAACTCCTTATGAGTTGTTTAAAGGGAGAAAGCCTAATATTGCATATTTTCATCCCTTTGGTTGTAAATGCTTTGTTCTCAACAATGGAAAGGATAACTTAGGAAAATTTGATGCTAAATCGGATGAAGCGATTTTCCTAGGATATTCTTCCACCTCCAAAGCGTATAGAGTCTTCAACAAAAGGACACTTGTTGTTGAAGAATCTATACATGTATTATTTGATGAATCTTCTTCTAAGTGTGTAGATAGATCAAAAGATGATGAAGTGGTGGAGCTCATAGAAGACCTCAAACTAAATGATGGCCCCACTCCAAAAGAAGAAGAAAATCAGATTGTAGAAGCACCCCAAGATGATATGCTTGTGCAGCCACAAGAAGTACAAAAAGAGACCTCCTTCCCAAGGGTGAAAGATGAGGTTAAAGAAGGAAGGATCATTGGTGACCCAACCCAAGGAGTAAGGACAAGAGCTTCAATCAAGAACACTTGCGAATTTGTGGCATTCTTGTCACAAATGGAGCCCAAGAAGGTAGATGAAGCCTTGAAGGATGAGAGTTGGGTGTTGGCCATGCAAGAGGAGTTGAACCAATTTGAGAGGAACCATGTATGGGAGCTAGTTCCTAGGCCAACGGATCATCCCACCATCGGCACAAAATGGGTATACCGAAACAAGGTGGATGAATCCGGAATTGTTACAAGAAACAAGGCAAGACTAGTTGCCCAAGGCTACTCTCAAGAGGAAGGTATCGATTTCGATGAAACCTATGCCCCCGTAGCTAGATTAGAGGCAATTAGGATATTGATTGCTTATGCATGCCATTTAAATTTTAAACTTTTTCAAATGGATGTCAAAAGTGCTTTTCTAAATGGTTTTATTCAAGAGGAGGTGTATGTAGAACAACCTCCCGGTTTTGAAAATCCAAGTTTTCCAAACCATGTTTTTAAACTAAGAAAAGCTCTTTACGGTTTGAAACAAGCTCCAAGAGCTTGGTATGAAAGATTGAGCACATTTTTGATTGAAAATGGTTTTTCAAAAGGAAAGGTGGATACCACATTATTTATAAAGAAACATAAGCATGACATTTTAATTGCTCAAATCTATGTAGATGACATCATCTTTGGTGCTACTAATGAATCTCTATGTAGAGATTTTTCTAAGATGATGCAGGGGGAGTTTGAAATGAGTATGATGGGAGAGCTAAACTACTTCCTTGGGCTGCAAATCAAACAAATGAAGGAAGGCACATTGCTCACTCAATCAAAATATACTCAAGACCTAATCAAAAGGTTCAACATGCATGAGGCCAAGGAGCAACCAACACCGATGAGCACTTCAACAAAAATTGATAAGGATGAGGGAGGTAAAAGTGTTGATACAAAATTGTATAGAAGCATGATAGGTGCATTATTGTATTTGACTGCATCTAGGCCGGATATATTGTTTAGTGTATGCATGTGTGCACGTTTTCAAGCAAATCCTAAGGAATCACATTTGAATGCGGTGAAACGAATCTTGAGATATCTTAAGGGGACACCGAATGTTGGTTTATGGTACCCTAAGAACTCAACATTCGAATTGCGAGCATTTTCAGATGCTGATTTCGGAGGCTGCAAAATTGATAGGAAAAGCACTAGTGGAACATGTCAATTCTTAGGGAACATGTTAGTTTCATGGTTTTCGAAAAAGCAAAATTCGGTTGCAACTTCTACTACGGAAGCCGAATATGTTTCCGCGGCTAGTTGTTGTGCCCAAATTCTTTGGATGAAACAACAACTTTCCGATTTTGGTTTCAAAATAAAGAAAACTCCATATTTTGTGATAATACTAGTGCTATTCAACTTTCGAAAAATCCCATCTTACATTCTAGGACAAAGCATATAGACATTAGGCATCATTTCTTACGTGATCATGTTAGCAAAGGTGATATTGTGCTTGAATTTGTTGATACTAACCACCAGCTAGCTGACATCTTTACCAAGCCTCTGGACAAGGAAAGATTTGCCTACATAAGGAGAGAGCTTGGAATGATTGATGCAAGCCAAGTAAGTGTCTAAAAATTCTACCTTTTTAATGCTTACATGATGAGTTGATTGAGTACTTGATGTTTTGACTGAATATCTGAATATGCATGAATGATAATGAGACTGCTATTGATTGGCTATATGCAAATGGTTGAATGGAATTTGATATATGGAAACATTTAGATATATATGCTTGCATGAGTATGTTTTGGCATACGAATTCGAGTCGAATCGATGCAACTCTATAGTTGACATCATCCGGCAACTGAATTCAAATAATAAAACCTCATTGAATCAAAATATCCAAGTGTTCATGACTTGTGGTGTTTTGAAGTGTGTTTTGAAAAATCTGCAGTTTTCTGGAAATAATGCAGGTCTGTGTGATTTTGGTCACACACGACCGTGTGTTCCAAGCATGCACGGGCGTGCTTCTGCACGAACACACGACCGTGTGTCCATGATACACGATCGTGCGTTTTTCACTTTAAACTCGCGCTTACCTGCACGCGCATTATCCAAACGCACACGGTCATGCATTTTAAAACTTAATATTTTTTCGAGATTTCTGCGAACACACGACCGTGCGACTATCGAGTGCACGATCGTGCGTATTTGGGAAAACACGATCGTGCGTCAAGAAACACGGTCGTGCGCTCGCATCTATATAAAGAAAACTGTTCATTTTCTTCATTTTCACAAAAATCACAAACCCTAGCCGCGATTTCTCTCAATTCTCTCTCGATTTTTCGTCCAAATCTCTCATTTTTCTTGCTTCCATTTGCTTTTAAACTTGTTTTTACAAGTTTCTCTTAACTTTTCTCATCATTTGAGATCATTTTCCATCCAAAACTCAACCCAAATCTCCATTTCCATTATTTCAATCACCAAAATCCACAATGCCTCCACGGATGAAATTGCCAACACGTTCCGGGCCTTCCAGGAGTACTTCGAGAGCAGAAAATCCATTTGGAATCATGTGTACCAATCGGCAGCAGAAGGTACTCTTATCGAAACTCATAAAAAAGCCTATCTATATTGGACGTTGTTTGGATAGGAGGATTTTACGAGAAATTGGTATATTAGATGAGATTATGGGATTAGTCAACTCTTCTAGGCTAACTGGATTATTTTTTATGCGTATGGATGCCTATGAAAATTTGGTGTATGAGTTTTATAGTTCCCTATCGGTTCCGAAGGATGTAAGGGGAAATATTACGGATTTTACTATGAAATTTCGGTTGGCCAATTCGGATTGGACGGTGTCGGCCGAACAGTTGGGTGAGTGGTTGGGTTGTAATTCAGAGGGTATACGGGATTTTTCGCATGATCTGAGTTCTCAGGCTGTATGGGTATCCCTAGGCGGTTCTGGATTTTATGAAGCGCAGAAGGCGAAGGCCTCATCTCTGGTCAATCCGGCCGTGAGAATCTTCCATCGGATGATCACGTACACATTAAATGCTCGCACGAACACCAATGGAAATGTAAGTGTTCGTGACATGGCAGTAATGGAAGCTGCCATGAATGGACGCCAACTGGATTCGGCGAGATGGTTGATCAGCAAACTGAGTGACATCCAGACTCTCAGCGATAAAGAAAAGGTCCCTATTGACTTTGGTATGCTGATTACATTTATTGCTGAGAAATTGGGAATTTCTGTTGAAGGCTATGGCGAATTTCGGATCGGTTTCGAAGAATCTCATATGCTCAATGCCGATGCTCTCTTTCGGATGAGAGTGATTGAAAAAGATGGCAATGATGGATGGAGATTGCCTGCAGCTGTTGGAGATCATGAGCCATCTGCCGAACCATCTGCCATGCCTTCCGTGGCTGAAACCAGTGTCCGGAGAGGGAGACGAGCTCGCCCCGAAGCTGGTCCTGAGGCTCAGTCAACATCCGAGCTTCAAGTGTTAATTGAGCTGACTAAGCAAGTTGACGCAAACATGGTTCAGCTTGCACATAATTTTCAAGCCTTTCAGGAGAGTACAGACTCTCGCTTGACCCGGATTGAGTCCAGCCTTGCTTCTCTTATTAACCTGACGGACCTTTCACCTCAGCCGCCACCTCAACCTTGAATCATTTTTACATCTACATTGTCATTTCTTTTTACCAAACTTTACTATTGAGGAACATATAAGTCTTATGCTATTACATTTTTTTTGATGAATTGCCTTACATTAATAGTTTGTTTGCATTTTATTGATGTTTTGAATATATATTTATATTTTAGATATTGTTATTGGTTGATTGTCTGAAGAAGTTGGCTCATGAATTGCTTGCATATATTGGGAGTGTATTTGTTTTTGATGCCTTGTTTTGGGAAATCTTTCTAAAACAAAGGACACCATGTCAAATTTTTTTTGATTTATGGCAAAAAGGGGGAGAAAGAATGCAATGCAATAATTAGCAAGTTAAAATTGACATAAATTTATATTGGTAATTAAGGCTCAAACTAAGGGGGAGTGCTTAAAGTGAGGGGGAGCATGTTTTATCCTTAGTTTAAAACTCAATTTTAACATTTTTCAACATATTTTTGTCATCAATCAAAAAGGGGGAGATTGTTGAACCCTTGATGTTTTGATGATGATAAAAATACAATTAAGTTGTTAATGAATGTTTAAAGTATGTTTGAAATGCTAATTAATCCCTTGCATGAAGTAATTCATGACAAAGAAGGGAAGAAAAGATTTATTTTTGCAGGTTTTAGGTCTCGCACGACCGTGTGCCTTAGTAGCACGACCGTGCTTGACCAAACGAGTCCTCGTGTGTCCAAAACACGGGACCGTGCGCCTGACCGTGCAAGGCTCTGTGACTTTCTGAAGAAAAGTATCAGACCCGCACGGGCGTGCGTGCATGATGCACGACCGTGTGCAGGCACTACACGGGCAATGCACTACCACATCAATCGTGCAGCCTGATCGTGTGAAACTGAAAGATTCAAAAGCCATTGGAAGCACGACCGTGCGTAGTGGAAGCACGACCGTGCACATAACTCATGAAGAGCACGGGAGATCAAGCCGTGCAAATGAAACCGTGCAGCTGGTCAAAGAAAAGGAGTCAACGCACGACCGTGCACGCTCAATACGCACGACCGTGCGTTATGGCAAATGAGGAGCACTACCAAAGAGCACTACCGGGATGATCGTGCAAGACTGATCGTGCAAAGGTATTCATCTCACGCACGACCATGCAGAATTTGCACACGACCGTGCGCTAGCAAAAATGCACCCGTGTGCTGCTCGTGCGCTCATCGTGTAGTCAAGCCGTGCTAGCTCCTGGAATTTTTGGACAAAACCTTGTAGTATCAGTGCACGACCATGCAATCTAGGGAGCACGACCATGAAGGGTCGAAGCACGACCGTGCGTCAATGACACACGACCGTGCATCATTGGCGCTAAGCTTTTAAGTCGACCGTTGGAAGTCTGAACGAGCAATAAATGCAGCATGCACGACCGTGCACTAGAGGAGCATGACCGTGCGCCTGGAAAATTTATTGCAGAACTTACCTTTTTCAACTACTTCAACGGATAAAAAGCTAGCAAACGGCTCCTCCCTATTCTAGGCAGTGAATCAAGTATAAAAGGAGAGCTATTTGAACTGGAGACACTACTGAAACGAATTGAAAAAGCCAAGCTATCTACATCATTCTTCAATTGCTTTGTTTCTCTCTCTAAGCTTATTCACTTACATACTTGAGAGAATTTGTACTAAACATTTGATTTTCCAGCCTATTGAGAGGCATTTACAATCAATCTCTTTATTTACACTTCATTTGTAAAAAGGGCGAAATTCCCTTGTGAGAAAAACTATTGTATCTTCGGGTATTGAAGATAGTGGAAACTTCAATCGGGTTTGATTGAAGAAGAGGACGTAGGAGGCTTGTGTTCAAAGCTCCGAACCTCTCTAAACTTGGCTGAGCAACTTCTGAACTCTCTCTCTTTATTGCTTTTATTGTGCATTGTGTGTATTATAGTGTTAATTGTGATTATTGCTTTAGAAATTTTAAATAATCCTATTCACCCCCCCTCTAGTATTATTTCTCTATCACTTAAGGGTTTTTCAATGTCATTTTCACATGACATATACAGTAACATATCATTCAGAGAATGATAAGACAGTAAGAAACAGTAACATTCATCATATGAAACAGCGTGTAATGACATACGAATAACAGAATCAGTAAATATTCTGAATATATGAAAAGCCACGTAATGATACGTGAAACTCATAAAACAAATACGAGAACAGTAAAAATATGAATAGCAGAATGAAAAGCTAAGATTAAAGTGATTACACATGGGGACCAGTTTGGTTTTCCTCCCGTGTATATAAATGTCTCTAGAATGTGATGTTGTGGCAATCCTCCGAGGAGGATTTGTTTAGGGTCAGAGATAGGAAACGCTTATTGGGTGAATATATCACTCACTCCCTAATTTCCTTTCTCTTGCAGGTCAGTATTTTGAGGGCTGAATGAGGAGATGACTGCCGTCTGGGATCCATTTTGTTTCGGTTTTTGTAACATACTTCGGTTTACATGCTTACTCAGTTTTATGTGCATGTGATTGTATATATGTCAATACACAAGTCCTTTGTAAATATTTTTAATATGTATATAAAATGAAGTTTTAGGCATGTATATGTATATGTATATGTATACATTTACCACATGTTTTTCGTCGTAGCATTTCAACTCAGTTTAGGTATTTCTGTTGGGTATTATCGATATTATTTCTTAATTATTGAAGTTATATTATTATGATTATTAAATTATAGAAAAACAGTAAACAGTAATACCCAGTAGGAGTGCCTACATATCTAGGCCCCTCTTCCATTGAAGAAGATAAAAAACGGTCGACATGCTTGACAACGATCGTTTCTAACCATTTTAGATGGCAAAGACTGTCATATCTGACCGTCTCTACCAGATTATTGACAATCAAATTTGGTTGTCTCTGCCATCGTGACGATCAGATTCGACTGTCAATGAAATTAAGTTACCATTTTCGATCACTCATGCCAAAATTTTATTTTATTTTTTAAATTATTTATTTTTATTATTATTTTTATAATTTTTATTTAAAAAATAAAAATACTTTTCTGGGTTTAGTCAAAAACAGATAATTAGCTTGTTAAAACTTGATGGGCGATACTTGTTATTGAGGAAAACCTTGCCTGGGACTATTCTGGTTGGCCATTCTGATACTGATTCCCTCACAGGTGCCCTTAAAAGTCTGTAAATGTAAAATTCCAAATGGATATTTGTACATCCTTCTGGTATTTTATTTTCGTTATTTTTATATAATTAAATATTAATTTATTTTTAATTTAAAATAATCATATAATATCTCAAATATATCTATATCTATAACAACATATTATCTAAATATATAAATATTAAAAAATATATATAATTTTGTTATTATAAACTTAGTATCTTCAATCAAATCATCAGACCTTCACATCCACTACAAAATTTTTATCACTTTTATACAATATATAACTTTAAATAAAGTTGGATCTAATTTTATTTATAATTTAAATAAGACAACTCTAGATTTGAATACGAATAAAGATAAATTCAAATATAAATTAACTCAAATTTAATTCGAATAAATAATAAAATAGTTCAATTTTGACTCAAATTTATCAAATTATATTGAAGAGAAGTTAAAACTTAATTTTAAAAGTTCAAAACTTGACATATTTTCATGACTCGTTGATTTGATTCAAATTTAAGATTCAAATTTGATACTTAAAATGATATCATTTTCATAATGATAAAAACAAAATCATTTAATATTAAAATAATATTATTTTTTTAATTATTAAAATTATGTTATTTCACAATCATTTAGCTCAATTCAATTTAAATTACGAGTAAAGTTCAAATAAATTAAATTTGAGCTATTAGTGTCTAAAGTAGAATGAATCAAACACTTTTTAATACAAATTTAATTTAATTATTAGTCATATTTAAATTTATTATCCAAACTTGATCCATATGAATTTAAGACGAGCTTGATTGAACAAAGCCCGCATTTGAGTCCGCCAACCCTGCTCAAGTTTAACCTGACCCAATTTAAGTTTGATTTAAATTTAAAATCCAGCAGCACCTCAACTTTCAATTTTTAACGTTACCATGACAATAATTTTACTGTAAAGCCGCTTTAAACTATCGCCAGCCAATGCACAACCATCTGTCATAATTTCGCAACAGAACTTACTGAGTTACTTTGAAGCGTTAACAGACGAGTCATTCATGGAAATTAATTATACGTACAATTTCTTGGTGTATCCTGAGCCCGAGAGCAAGCAGGGTTGCTTGAATTCCAAGAGCGCAGATTCGGCTCTCTGAACACGTCAACCAGACTTAATGACTCGTCTTTAAGGCGGTTTGTCGTTCAGAGCTTGTTGTTGGTGTAGTGGTCCTTCGAACCGTATCGTTGACTTTTCGAGTGTGAGGAATCCAGTTTCAGGGGACTCATGCACTCGGATCTTGCGCTTCCACCAGCTTTTATAAGACGAAGGCTCATTTTTTTTGTCTTTTTAATCCCGGTTTTAAAACTCGATCGCATTGGGTTTATCCTAAAACCAAATTAACAGTGAAATCAGGTGGGCCGCAGGTTCGGCTCCTCTCCACAGGAGAAGGTGCGGTCAATAAATTAGCAACTGCCTACAATTTCTAACAAAATTGACATGCATGGATACGTTAAATAAGGTGATTAAAACGTCCCAAATAACATAAACATTTGAATATTGAACATCAGGTGTGAAAATGAGTCCACATAATTAATGAAGTTAGTAAATGGTTGGGGGTTCAGGGCAGAGAGTGGGACAAGTTACAGGAGCCTGGCTTTGTGCTGCCCTCCTGATAAAATGAAAATGTTATTAATAGAAAACTACGTCTATCTACTGCCGCTGTGGATGGTCAAACATCATTTGGGATGAGTTCTACCTTATTACTGAGCCAGTAAATGTTATTCTTGATAAAATGAAAATGTCATTAAATGGTCAAATTAATTGATCTTAAATTAAACTAAAACTTTAATTTAAAATCTATTTATTTGAGTCAAATCAGTTCTAATCGAATTTACTCCTCATGCAAACAATATTATCACATTATCAATTTTCTCCAAATTGAAGCCATAAATATGTTGATGTGAAATTCGCCTCATTGTCTACAATTTGTTTTTCTTCATTGGTAAAGTCAGTGTTCGATTTCCCATTTGCAAGCAAATTCATGATTCTACACATTCTAGACACTATGAATAGCCCCGTCAATTCGGAGAGATGATGGAAAATTTAAGGAATATAAAAGGATCCGTTGGATGACAATTGTCTTTATCTCTAATGAGCTCTGGTATTGAACCCTTTTGGCTGAACATTGGGTTTGAGAGACGTGGATTTGGGCTAAGTCAAGCAGAGCCCAAAGATAGGTTGGTTTGAGTCTGATTTGAACTTTGAATCTATAATGACAGTTCATTTTTTTTCGAATTAGTTGGAGATATGATTAGAAAGTTAATATTATTAATAAGATGAATAGTATTATCAACAAGATATATAATATTGTCAAAGAAAGATTTAAACTGAACTCAATCCGAATTAAGATTATAGCTCAAATTAGGCTCAAATTGAGCATAATATCAATTTGAATTTAGTCGGCCCTATTCAAATCCAACCCTATATATAGAGGAGGATTTGAGCCTAAATAAGGGCTAATTTTAGCTCAACTAGAATTCCAAATGGCTAACTTAAGATCAAGTTTGACTTGTTTAATGATGAATTTGTTGAACAGATATTGAAGAAGAAGAAAGGTCATTGAAGATAAAAGAAGAATCGTCGGAAAAGATAAATCAGTTTATGACTTTCTGGTGACTTAATTGAATCAAGATGAGGTTACCTCTGCTTGAGCTTAGCTTGTTCAGTCATGTTTGAGCGAATTCAAATCGGATCAAACCCTATTAACACAAAAACTTTTAATTCAATGAAATTTGGCCCTAGATCGAGAGAGCCCCAATGAAGTGAAGCAGACTGGTGAGCCCATTGGGCTATCCTACTGAAGTTTCAAAACATTCAGGCCGGGCAGAATAAAGAGTTAGAGAGTGATGCTCAATCACATTATTACTGTCAAATGGCTATCGAAATTCTGATCAATGTTTGCAACATGGAACAGTGCATCATTTATTCAAGCGATCTAGAAACTTGCAGATCAATAGTGTAAGGCTAATGATGGTGCCACTGCATCTGAGTTTGATCCGATCTGATACATGGCAGAAATGAACTTTGCAGGACTCTGGTTATATTGGATGATATACATAATAACATATTGCATGATATAATATGAGACGTGCAAAAAATAATATAAGTGTATCAAAATTTTATATAATCCAATAAATTTTATTGTTGGTAGAATTTCAGCATGTTTTATAGTTCCCAAAACAATAACAGAAGAAGAACTGTGAAATATTTTATCCATGCATTCAAATGCTACAGACCTATTCTTATTGAATTCACCGAACCATAGTCGAGCCGTGACTGCCGCGAACTCTGGTTCTATTTTCACTATGCATTGAATGCATGGGAGATCGATGATGGGCGTGGCGATGATTTTGATGAGAAGAAGTAGAATGGCGTTTGGTTTTGGCACTGTCCCTTTTAGGGACTGCCTCAATGGCACTGATTTTTTCTAAACTTCCCAGGACTTCATCCATGGAAGGGCGATTTTTGGGGTCGGATTCTAGACATTTTAATATAAGTTCAGCAGCCTGGAACGCGGCTTTTGCAGGGTACCGTTCCTCTAGCCTGGGGTCCATTATCTTCTTCAGCTTTCTTTTGTTAGAGAGAGATGGCTTTGCATACTCCACCCAGTTGTGCTGACCCGAGGGACGAGTCCGGTCAAATGCTCGTAATCCTGTCAATATTTCCAGCAAAACGACGCCGAACCCATATACATCACTTCTGACATATAAATGTCCTGCCATCCAATTGCAATTCAAATTGTAATAATAAACAGTTTTACGTTAAAATAAGCGATAACAATATTCTAAATTTTAGTATTTTTCTAAAACAAAAGTAAAATTAATTGTTTTATTTTATTTTATTTTAAAGCTTTATACGTTTAATAAAAAAGTTTATCATTTCAATAAAAAAATTTTAATTTTTTTAGTAAAATAAAAACAAAATTCCGTCACTTAAGTAAAAATTTTTTTTGATAATTCGCTACATATAAATATTTATATCCCTACAAAAATCATATAAGTATTCTATTATATTATATTATAAATTTATAATACCAGTTGCAACATATTCGGGAGCTGCATAACCATAAGTGCCCATAACACGTGTTGTCACGTGTGAGTTCCCATTTATAGGTCCGAATTTCGCCAGTCCAAAGTCCGAAAGTTTAGAATTATAATCCTGAGAAGTGCAACGCATCGCAAATAAAGAGCCAAACAATTTTTCGGAAAGGGTAAGATACCGTACCAAGTTTATCAATAATGATGTATTAAGAATAAAACGGAAGCTAAGTAAATAGAAATTAGAATTTATTGTTAAGTGTATAGAGCATGACTTATTTCGGAAATGCTGATGATAATTTAGGTATTTAGCCATAAAGAGAAGAAGAAACTGATTCTTTACCGCATCCAAAAGGATATTGGAGGGCTTGAAGTCCCTGTAGATGACACTCTTCTCCGATGAGTGTAAGAAAGCGAGGCCTTTAGCAGCGCCGATTGCTATTTTGAGGCGAATGTTCCATGGAAGAGGCTCAGCACCCCCTGCTAATGAGAACGGCCATGGCATGGATTACTAAATTTTAACTGATTCGGTTTAAAATAGTTGGCAAAAATAACAGAAGAGGCAAAAAAGGTAGCGTGATTACAGAAAATTTTCAGGTTTCTTACTTCTGAGAAGGTGGTTTTCTAAGCTTCCTTTCTGCATGTATTCATACACGAGAAGGAATCGTCTTTCCTCCCAGCAGTAACCCAGAAGCTTAACCAGATTCGGATGGGAAAATTTTCCCAAGAATCTCACCTCCGCCTGCACCCACAAAATTGTCTTTCTTTGTTATAATTGGACTTGAAGAAAGTTATTCTATGGACCCACATGCCTTATATCTAACAATGTTGACGGCAAATGACCTTACTGTTTTTGGGACACAGAATCGGCAAAGGGAAAAGTCAGATGGATAACCGTAAGGTTCGAGCCATTTTCGAGTGGCCTATTCCCGGTACTGGGACTGAATTGAGGTCGTTCTTTGGACTGGCAAACTAGCATAGACCTAGAAAATTTAAATTATCATTTTATCTTCTCATCGTCGTTTCTTTCTTTTCTTCTTCCTTCACCACCCCCATTCTCTTTCTTATGCGTCTAATTTTTGCTTTGAGATATGGCTAAAAATGTGATTTATAGACTCAGTAAGCTAAAAAGTGTTTGTAGCTCTATTCATCCCAACGATTTGTGACAATATATTTAACTAATTTGAACAAATTTGAATTGGTAATTTGGTATTCGATCGGAATTCAAGCCACCGGCTGAAATCCAACCTCTGTCAATCATTGGGTGGAAATAAATGTGAACTACTCTTATTCATAATTTCTAGTGCAAGAAGCTACAGTGGGAAAAAGGATAGTGGCGTCAGTGTTTACGTCACAACTCACAAGAATTTCTGATCAAATATTTGGTACTGATTTGTGATCAAATCCAAAGTATGCCTTTAAATATATACACTACAAGGCTAGAAGTCATGATTTGGTGGATTGTAACGTATTAACGGGACGAACTCAGTCCAACTGAACCAAAGCTGAACGTGATTTCACTCGAATTCAATTCAACTTCATCATAATTGATTTCAATAGTAACTCAAGTCGAGTGCATGCAATTATATGGGAAAACATCACAATCTCATGCTTAGAAAATGCTGAATCTTTGAAAAATATACCATCATTGACAGATCGATTTCTTATTTTCATGAACTCTAATAACGTAAATCTACACAAACTTACTTGCCATTCCTCCAACCCTTGGAGGCTATCTGGGTTTGATTTTTTTACTGCGACTGCCATGCCGACCCCGACCTTCGATGGCGAGTAAGTTTTCTCATCAACCCAGCCTTTGAAAACCCGGCCGAACCCACCTTCACCCAGCATTGTATCTGGTCTAAAATTTTTCGTGGCAGCTCTCAGTTCTGCTAAGGTGAACATTTTCATATTTGGAGTTACAATTTTCCCACTCGAAGGCATGTCTTCCATGATAACTTTCTCTTCTGGTTTATTTGGTTTGTTGTCTCTGAGCTTCACATCTGTATATATATGGAATTGATCACATAAGAACGAAATAAAAAAAAAAAGAAATCATGATGATTAGTTTTGAAACCTTTTATGATCAGAAATGAAGATACGTACCTGGGCTGGAAGGTTTTGTGGCTTCTGGGCTATTGTTGTGACTGTGAATATGATTACCAACAGGAGTGCCATAGCAGATACCCATATTGATATTGAATAAAACACGACTCTCTCTGGTCTTTTTTCTCTTGAGCTCAGCTTTATTTAGGTGCAGTGTGTTCAGTTTTGTAGAGATGTCGAAGGAAGGAGAGAAGAAGATGCTGAGAAGCAACTGGCAAGGAGCTAGCAGAAGAAAACTAGAATATGTATAGAGACAGTCGTTTGGATTTTTTTTTTTTTTTTTCCTGCTCGTTTGTCTTGTTCTATTTTTACTTGGCTTAGTTTATTTCGCTTGCTTCTTACTTTTGATTTCCATTACTTATAATTAGTTTTTTCTTGCCCAAAAGATGAGCTAAACTGTGAAGATAATATGGATGGAAAGCAACTCAAGCAGAAGAAAGAACAGCAATAAAAGAAAGGTAGAGTCAACGTGACCAATTGAGCCAAATGTAGAATTTGAGGGCAAGTTGGACCCCTGTTAGCTTAAATGGGCCACACTCAACATCTTTTTTCGACAAAATTTTATTTTATATGAATAATTTAATAAAAAAATATTTGCATACATAATTTGAGTATAATAACAACCAGATTAAAATTTTATATTTATGTCTTTAAAACCTTATTTATAAATAAAGAATCAATATTAAAGTTTGGAATTTATTTATAATTAAGTGTATTCAAAGTGAACTCAATTCACATTGGTTTTAGTCAATTGCAACTCTAAAAGAAGAGTAAATATGATAAGATGATCATCACATGAATGAATGGAAAATTTCCTTCTGAGAATGATACTTAGTCATCACATAAATGAATGGATTGCAAAGACTTCTTTTCTTTGTTTCCTGGGTCGATAATCAATATCTGTGTTGTGGTAGACAATAGATTACACGTTACTGGGAAAATACACATTCATTTTCCTTCCTCTTTCCTAATCAAGTGCCTATGTTGAAGAAAATGCTGGTTTTCAACTGAAATTTGATGGTTTCCATTAGAGATATTTGCTTATATCTGAGAAAAATTTATTATTGAAATTATAAACCACTTTGAAACAATGAACTGCAAATAATACATCAAATTACGTAAAAATAAAAAAATTTTATGGTTAATTCTTTTCAAACATAATTACATGTTTATTATCGTCATTGTTCTTATATTTTTGTGGAAGACCTAATTTTTCCTACTTTCTTATGGCATACGAAAACATTGCACTGTTCATTTGGTGGCTGCATGACCATAGATTTTGATTCTGATAAGTCGCAGCTGATAGATTGGAAGTCATAAAGTAAAACTGGAAAACATAACCATTCATGATTCAGGCGGAATCCTGTAGGCTGCCACTATTATTTTAGTTAATATCCCTATTAATATTTTCCATCCAAACAATCTCTTCGTTTCGTTCTTTCTGTTTTTCTCCCTCTTTCCGCAATCCCCTTCTCATTGATCTTTACTTCGTTCAAGGAACAATCATTTGTTTTTTTTTTATATTTTTCTTGCTCTCCCTTGGCATTGGGGAAGGAGGCTATTCATCTGCTTAACTTTGGTAGATTTCCCCTAAAGCAATCCACTGAAAATCCACGAAACAGTTGTTGGATTGGATAAGCTATTGTTTTTATTGCGAAAGGTTGTGAAACAAATAAAAATGATCGTAACATGGGACAACAGTGATTTCACGGCATGACAGTGGTGCAAGTATAATGATAATGGTAAAAATAAAAGAAGCAAGAAAGGAAAAAAATAAATATATAATGATAATAATAATATAATTTAATTATAATTAATATCCAAAATTAATTTAAATTGTTTTCAAAACTTTAATAAAAACTAATGATAGATTGATAATTAAATTTTGTACTAAATAAATATTAAAGGCAATTATTTAATTTCATTCAAAAGAATAAAGTAAATTTTATAATAAAAACATTATTTTATACTAACAAAATTGTCCGATGAAGAAATAATAAAATATAAAATTTTGAAATTTATAATATAAAAAATGTTAACTGGGATGGTGGGAAGCTTTTAATATTTCACGTCAACAATATTTGTTATTTATTTTATTTGATAGATTTTATTTCTTAACAGCTTGGTAGCTGCCCAGTCTTCTTTTTCCAACGGCTGAGGAAGGATTCACACTAAGAAAGCATCATTGACTCCGCTTGCAAGACTTAAGTCTCCCTCCGACCGTCGACTATTTCAGATAACAAATTTAAGTTCAAGACTAGCTGTTTTTTATTTTATTTTTTTCCAGAAAAAAATATTGAGTTTTCAAAGTTTTAAGACTAACTTTAATCCTGTCTGACTGTACGGTCGGTCAGACTTCTTTATTAAAAACGATTAATTATATAATACACGCACGTTGAATTAAAATATGAATACAATATTAGCCAAATGACTTACTGGCACCCAAGGCTTTTCTATACGACAAGATTTTATTAAAATTTTCTAAAAAATTAAATACTCGTTATTTATTAATTTTTTTAATTTTTTAATATTTTTAATAAAATAATTAAAATATTTTTTATTAAAAATAATTAATATTAATATTAAAATTAAATTTAATATAAATTAACATTAATTTAATAATAAAAATTTAATTAAAAAACTTTTAAAAAAGGTCATGGTGATGATAGTCGAAAACCTAATTAGGTGATCGAAAATAATCACTTAATTTGATTGACTATTGGATCTAACTGCTTTGATAACACCACTAACAATACTATCGATGATGGTAGTTACTTTTTAATTTTTTTATTATTTTAATATTATATTATATTTTTATTATTTTTATAAAATTAATTTGATTATTTATTCTTTTAAAATTCTTTATATTCAAAAAGATAAAAATATTCATTTGACACCGTTAAATTTAACAGTTGACTTTAGGGCTGGATTCGAAGCGAACACGTTCGGGCTCGTTTTCAAGCTCGTTTCGTTCGACAGCGAAACGACACAGTCTTCACACGAAGCGAACGCGAATACGAATATATGGGGCGAATATTCGGTTTGAACGAATACGAACCCGAACCAGTTAACAAACAGTTTGGTTTACCGAACTGTTCGTTATGTGTTGTCGGCAATGCACCCTCCGTGACTTTGTCCCATCCCAGTTGTTTCTTCTTCTTCTTCTTCTTCTTCCTTATGTGTTTTTTGTCGACAACGCACCCTTCGTCCGTTCGTTCCAGATGGCGGCATCTACAGTTGCGAGCCAGCGAACAAATCCAGACTTTTTCGTTCGTCCGAACACGAATCGTGAACACCGACCGATCTTGTTCGTCGAACCCGAGCCGAACACGAGCAGCATCAGAAAACGAACGAAGCAAATACGAACATACTCGCGTTCGTATTCGATTCGCTTCGTATCCAGCCCTAGTTGACTTTGATTAATAGATAGAGATTTAGTTTTTAAAAGTTAACGAATGAGATTTTGATAATTAGAAAAACCTTGGATGGGAATAAATTCTTTGACCTAAAAAATTTATTATTTATAAACATTAACAAAATAGATTTTAATAATTTTAACAAAATTTTTATATTATTTTAGTTTTATATTATTATTATATATTTATTTTTTATTATTATAAAAATAACACAATTAATTAATTTATTTAAATGTTTATGTTGAGAGGGCTTGTTTCAAAGTATGATTAATATATATTTTACTATCAATATTATTTTTATTTGATTTATAAGATAATAAAAAAGATTTTGATAATTTTCTGTAATCCGTGTTAAAATTCAAGATTATTTAAAAATAAAAAATAATAATAAATTTTATATTCGACGTTATTACTCAAATCAAATTTTTATCGAAATATTAATAATATAATAATAAACATAGTTTTTTAAATAATGAATCAGACTTATTTAAAAATTTAACATTTATTTTTATTTTCTTATATTTAATTTCACCTCATAATTTGTGTATACTTTTCTTTTCCTTGGGGAAAATTTGACCATGTCTCCATGGACATCGCAATCTGTCTTAAGCACATGTGGGGGTGGCCAATGAATGAGAAAGTGAAGTGCAAGGCAAAGTGGGTAAGAATTTGAGTGTCATTGGCGGACAAGGATATTCTGCGAGCCTGTCATTCTATTCAAACATCCACCTGCAACAGGAGAGACCATGACTCACCGGGGGAATTTGAAAGAAAGTTTTGCTTTTGCTTTTACGACGTAGTGTTACCTGAAATTTCATAATGGATGTTCACCATTCTATATTAAAAAATTTCCAAAATTAGTCGGGTTTAAACTATTAAACCAAAAATGAATCACAATGAAATTGTCGGTTGATTTGAATGGCCCGAAAATCATTAAAAATCTCCACTTAGACTAACAAATCAATATTAATTAATAGGATAAGATAGATTTAAGGGTTCATGATCATTTAAATTTATAAGTAAGGATGGAATAAATTAAGAATAAAATTTTCAGCCATTCTAATAAATAAAGATTAGTGGTGGTGAGCCGGCCCCAAACCCCCCCGCTAGATTAAAATACTTAATTGCCTTGCCTACCCTTAGCCACAGATTCACATTGGGTCATTGCACCTGGACTAGGTTCACATTACGTTTATAAGCAGCAATTAAAGTCATTGATGCCAAAATTAGGGATATAATTACTGAAGAAATTGTGATTAAAAGCTACATATTCAGAGTCTACAATGGTAAAAGCGAAGAATAGGGGCCGCAATTCGGTTTGTTTTCCACACCATGTTTTGAGATATGAAGTGAACAGACCAGTTGCAAATGTGGATTCCAACGGTTTGAATCCAAACAAAGATAGACTTAAATTCGGTTTTGAACTAAAATGATCAGTTTGAAATTAAATTCAATTTATTTGACTTGTGAGCCGTTTTAATTGAGAAAACGAGAAAGAATTCTCAATACAGAAAAATAACCATTCAAATATAAAAGAATCATCAAATAAAAAAATTATCGAAAAAAATGAGCTTTAATATGATAACACCGACAAGGTGAAAGGGTTTCAGCTAAAGCCAAAACAGCAATCCGAGCTCATCCCATGTGAGATAATTCAGGAATCATCAACTCTTTGTTTCCTCCTCCTGAAGAAAATCAGTAGATTAAGCCTTCTTTATCCTCAGCTTAATTATTAAGCTGTTCCGCTGTTGACAAATTTTAGAAGACAAATGCTAAGGAAAATTTTGCCCTAGATCGGCCCTGGTCATTGTTTGAACCGTCGGATTGATCCAATTGAAAAAATTCATCACATTCCATCGAATCGCAGTTCTTTTTCGATGTATAATTATTTTAATGTTTGTTCATTTTATCAACAACCTGACCGATTAAAGCTCAAACTGGACTCTTGACCAGATCAATGTCCCATTCAAATCTGAAAACATTCAAGGATGCTCCAATAATGCTCAATAAGATCCCATATATCTAGTGGGCATAAAAAGATTCAACAAACATCTTCAGACTGAAACTTTCTATCACCCACAAAAGTACAATAACAAACTTTATTTATATGCTAGTTGATCTATTCTGTTGGCCGCCAGATTATCACTACATCATGATCTATTTTCTTGTTACAAAAGATGTCATCTGAGGAGGACAAGCACAGTACATACAAGTAAACATATAATATTATGTGCGTTCTCTTAGAGCATACACATTTTTGTAGAAATTCCCGCATTTTATAGGTCTCCTGCAAAGTTTTGACACAATGATCCATCTGCGGCGACACGTTACTAAGAGCATCAGTAAGAGATGCCCGATGAAATAAACACGAAGAAAGATAACGGCCTGGTCAGATGTTAAAGAGAACAAGAAAAGCAGCGGATATGCAAATAAAAGAACAGAACACATTAAGCTAAAAATAAAAAAACAGTCAAAAGATGGCCTGAATTACTTACAGCAAATCCGATCGTTGCAGCATCTTGTAACGAAATACATTCAAACAGATGTATTCTTTCCAGAATACAAGCGTCGAGAGTATTCATTCGTTGCCGACAGGACACTGCTGGTCCCAGCGATACGGGAGACTGGGTTGTTCTCACTATGGGAGGCCAGATAATCAAGTGCTTCAACAATATCAGTGATCATAGGGCGGTAAGTAGCTTCCTCATTCAGACACATAGCAGTAATAGCAATTGCATAGTTTAAACAACGGCGAGGGAAGCGTCCTTGCAACCGAGGATCAGCCAGACGGGAATACTTCTTTTGGTCTTTTAACAATTGCCGAGACTGCAAAAGGAAAAAAGAAAATATAAATCATGTAAAAAACAGCAAAAGGAATCATTTAACTGTTGTCAAATACTCACTGTTCTCATTAAATTCTTGTTATTCAGGGTTTACGCAACACTACATAAGTACACCTAATAATAATAAAGCAACATGCTTGGACATCCGTGCGAAAAATCTAGGATGGTGCATACAAATCCCAACAAAGCCAATAGTGAAAGGACTCCCATAGAGTGTGGGAGCATGCATAGGATGATAAACAAGCACCCTTCTTAAACTATAGCAAAGGCATCAATTCGTCAAAGAAAAAGAAAATAAGTGTCAACTAACCCAAGTCACTAGATTCTGTTCCCCACGCGGCTTCCTAAGATCTATCGCCTTCCGCCCAGTGATTAACTCCAAAAGCACAACACCAAAGCTATAAATATCAGATTTAACAGTCAATTTGCCACTCATGGCATACTCAGGGGCACAGTATCCATATGTTCCCATCACCCTAGTTGAAACGTGCGTTTTGTCACCAACAGGTCCCAATTTGGCAAGCCCAAAATCTGAGAGTTTTGGGTTGAAGTCATTGTCCAGCAAAATATTTGCAGCCTTCAAATCCCGGTAGATAACAGGAGGATCTGCCTTGCAATGTAAATACTCAAGGCCACGAGCAGCACCAACGGCAATTTTCATGCGAGTGTTCCAACTCAGTGGCTCTTGAACGCATTCCACATCTGTACAGAAATAAGTACAAAAATTATTCTTACCATAATCCCTCAGTGTTACTAATATCGATTTTCATCATTATACCATACAAATCATAATGCATAAATGAAAACAACGAAGTAGTGCTTAATAAACTCGAAAGGCAAAGGCTCCTAATATGTTTCACGATGAAATCTCGCAAGAAATCTTCCAAAAGGTAAGAATCAATTAAAGTGACACAAAACTCAAGCATTGTCTGTGAGCCAGTAAGGCTCCGAATTAGGAAGATCTAAACCGAGTTCGAAATGTAGCAAAAGACCTACAGTAATGCATGGAACATGTACTTCAAAATCTGGAACAACTACTGGCAATATAAACAACAATGCATTTATGTAAAGAGATATGTCATCCCACTGATCCAACAAAGTTCAAAGACTTAGTTGCTATGCTAGCATAAATGGATAAAAAGTAAACCGTAATGCTCCACAAACATGAATGAGAAAAACAAATATAGTAGTAAATAATTAACAGAGTTCAATACTTAAGAAACAATTACCATAAAGATGATCTTCCAAGCTACCCATGGGCATATACTCATAAACCAAAAGTCTCTGATCTCCAGAAGTACAGTAGCCAATCAAAGTAACAAGATTAGCATGGTGTAACAGACTCAGCAGGAGAACCTCCACAATGAACTCTTGATGTCCCTGAACACCTTCATGATCAAGCTGTTTGACAGCAACAATCTGGTCACAGAAACCAAGTCAAATCAAACTTAACTCGAGATTTAAAATCTATATATTCAACAAATTGACGCAGTGACTTGCCTGGCCTGATTCCAAGCGCCCTTTGTAAACCTTCCCAAAACCTCCTTGACCAATCAAATTCATATCGCCAAAGTTCTTCGTGGCTGTTGCTAGTTCACGGAAAGTGAAACTAAGCGCCCCACCAGTTCTTTCTGCACCATTTTCGTTATCATTAGCTCTCCCATTTTCTGCACCCAAAACCCATTACTATAAACACCGCTCTAATTCAAACAAAACCAAATATAAAAAATCCCAAACAGAATTTATAATATAATAAAAAAAATCTTCATGATTGAAACTAAGAGAAATACCAGACGATACAGGAGAATGGTGAGAAGTGGATCGAGTACCATTATCAATATCGACTTTGATGTCTTGTGTCTTTCGACGAAAACAAGAAAAGCAACTCATTTCTTTATCAAAACACACAGCAGTTGCAGATTGCTATGTGTATTATGACAAACAACAAAACAGAACCACTCATATTACACTCACTCAAATTTCATATTTATCAGTGAAAATTCAGACACACATAATTTCATGAATACTGATTTCCTAAAATCAACCGTAAAACCCTAATCTCCTCAGAAGCATGAAGAGATCCCGAATCAAAACCCACAAAAGAATATAAATAAAAAATTATAAAAATGTCTTCTTTGTCAACTCCAAGTCTTGAAATTCCTTTGAATGAGAGAATTGTTTTCAACATTGAAGCCCCACCAAAAATAACAGCAACCCAAGTAATCATTTTCACCCATGGATAACACCCCAAAAACAAATTTACATACAAATCACAGCAGAATAAATAAGTGAGGAACAGCTCACAACAAGAACAACAAAAACAACGGACTTGAGGGTTATTCGCGATGGAATTTGCTTTGAAAGAGGCAGACAAGAGATTGAAAAATAGAAGACAATCAGGTTAATGAGAAGAAACGAACGGGACAAACATGTAATATCTTTATCTTCTGTTTCAGGGGGAGTTTTGCCAGCGCCATATTAAGCGGCAAGCCGGCAACTAAACTTCTACTCCAAAATGGTAAATAACAATATACCGCCCAAGGTTCGGAAAAATCTACCATTCTTCATTTTTTAATTTTGGCCAAATCGTCCTAAGAATTCAGTTAAATTTCGTGCTTATTATTTTGTATTTTAGCGATTATGAATATTATTTTATTTTTAATTTAAAATAATTTATATTTCCCGTATTATCAATTGATAAATTAAAATATATAATTTTATTAAATTATAATTATCAATGATTTAATTAAATTTAATCATTAAAATTAGACCTATATAATAAGATTTTCATCAAAATTTCATTTAAAAAAAGGTATAATTATGTTGAATTACATTTATACAATACAATTCTAACAAATCACTAATTCTTCACTATGATTTAAGGATTTACACTGATTTCTTTTTTTTTTTTTTTTTCAAATGGAGGTTGATGTAAATTATTTTAGTTTAAAAATTTAGCAGAGAGTAACTTTGATTAAACCAATCTTTCGATTTAAAATACTAATTGAAATCCCCTTTTTACCCTTGGTATTTCTCCGTTTTACGTGTTTGACACTGTTAAGTCACAAGTGACGGAAAGGTGTCACCGCGTGATGGGCAGTTTTGTAAAAAGAAACGTAGGACCCGCCATCGTCCTTTTTTGGCTATGAATATTTTTCATTTATTATTATTATTATGATGATACCAAAAGTCTTCAAAAATGTGAATTGCCTGTCTTTTATTATCATGTGGAAGCTGTCACCAAAAGTTAGGCCAAGAAGCTGTGCCCTGATTAGTCAATTCTACATCAAAGTTGGAAAATTTATGATCTCTTATTGGAAAGGAAGTTTAACCTTTTATGCTAGTGATATTTATTGATTTTTTTATATATTTATGGTAATATGTGTGAGCACTCACAACATCGAGAGGACATGGAAGGCTAGGTTTGATTTGGATAAATTATTTTAGGCCGGTGTAAATTTAAAAGAATAATTTGAAATTGATTCGAGATAAATATATTAATATTAAAATTTGATTAAAAAATAATTTAATTTTAGATTAAATTTGAGTTAATTTGAATTTAAATATTAAAAATGATTTAAATTTAATTTATTTTTTAGATTAGATATGGATTGAATCCATATAAAGTTCAATTTCAGATAGACTCAAATCTAAAATATTTGACTCGGGATTACTGGATTGAGATTAAAATTCAAATTAAAAATAATTTAATTTTAAATTTCATCAACACCATTTTAAACTAAAATATGAGTATAATTCTTGTCGTACCTATAAATTTGTGAGTCATATCTCAAATCAGTGGGTTCGCACGATCTACTGTTATTTTTAAGGCCAAAGGACATTTTCCCACCCATAGTTTGAGGCGGGGACAAATTCCCACCCGCTTAAGTTTAAAAGTCCGAAGTCTCACCCATTGACTGTTAAATCTAACAGTCAACAGTGAGTCAAAGGGTAAATTTGTCATTTTAGAGTTAAAATTTATAAAAATATAAAATAATATTTAAATATATATAAAAATATATTAAAATTTATAAAAAAATTTATAAAATTTTAAAAAATATTTAATTTTGAAAAAATAAAAACCAGCCACCGCCGCTGTGCCGGCGGCGGTGGCCGCAGTTAATAGAACCAGGGGGCTGTTCCGGCCACCTGGCTCCAAGGGAGGCCAGATCTGGCCTCCGGAATCGACGGAGGCGGCCAGATCTGGCCGCCTCATCTTTTGGCGGAGGCGGCCAGATCTGACCTCCTCCGACAAAAAAAAAGGCCGGAAACGGCTGGAGATGGCCAGCTTTGGCCCCAACGGCCGTTTCCGGCCAAGGTTTCGGGCGGAGGAGGCCAGATCTGGCCTCCTCCTCCAAAAGACGAGGCGGCCAGATCTGGCCCCCTCCGTCGATTCCGGAGGCCAGATCTGGCCTCCCTTGGAACCAGGTGGCCGGAACGGCCACCTGGTGCCATTCGTTGCGGCCACCGTCGCCGCGCGGCGGCAGTGGCTGGCTTTTACTTTTTTAAAATTAAATATTTTTTATTATTTTATAAAATTTTTTAAATTTTTTTTATAATTTTTAATATATTTAAATATTATTTTAAATTTTTTTTATAATTTTTAATATATTTTTATTAATAAGGATATTTTTGTCATTTCATCTAATGGGTTAATGAAATTGGATGGAAATTGGATGAAGGGTAGGACTTCGGGCTTTTAAACTTAAGCGGGTGGGAATTTGTCCCCGCCTCAAACTATGGGTGGGAAAATGGCCTTTGGCCTATTTTTAATTCAGATGGAAGCTATCCTCGATTTAATTGAAGGTAATGGCCCATTATTTAAAGTCCACGTTGACCGTGTAGAGTCATTATATAGGCTGAGACTAATCCCCACAAATTGCAGTCTCATATAGAGTATGGGTTCCAAGGCCGAAAGCTTTATACTATTTTTACCATTTGGGCTCACCGAGTTGATTGAACCACCAGCTGAAGCCCATCTCCCATGAACTCGGTGCATTGATGGGCTTCGTTTTCCTTTGCTAGTCCCATTTTTAATATACCGATAAATTTTATGTATATTGATTATAATCGAGCTTCGAGCTCAGGCTACAGTTAAATATTCAGATTAAACTTGAATAAATCAAGCAAAATTTGGGGGTTGGGCTCGGATTTGTTTTTATAAATGAGTTGAGGTCGAGTTAACTTTTGCTTGACTTAAATCAGTTTATCAAAAAAATGTTTTACGAGGATATATTTGATTTGAATCGGTTTAATTTTGTTCACAAATTAGATAAAAATTGTTTCAATTAAATTTAATCTGATTGAGTTGATATAACGAAACTATTCACTTGGATTGACCCGAGCTTAAACATACTTTAATTTAATCTCGGATCAAATCAAACTCATCTTTAATTATAATGTATTCAAAGTTTTTCTAAAGAAAATGATGACTAAAAAAATATAGATCGTTATTTAATTCTTGATCGTCTCATATGTTTGTCGATGTATCATATTTATATAAATAAATATTTATTAAAATTATTTGTATTAATAATAAATATTAATTTATATATTAATAATAATATGTTATTATGTGTTCAAATTTTTTAATTAATAATAAAATAATATATTTTTTATTGATATTTTTTATCAATAAAAATAATATTACTCTTACATAAAATTTTTTTATATAAAAAAGTCAATTACGCCGTCTTGTTGAAAAATATGAAAAGACATTCCTCCGTTGATTTTTTCCATTAAAGGATAAGATTGAAATTTCAAGTTCAGCTCTTGAACTTTTACTTTAAAATGCATGGGGTAAGGGGCAGGATTGGGATTTCAAGTTAAACTTGTTGAATTTTTTCATTAAAAATGTTAATGGCGGGGGTGCCTTTGGCAGTTTTTTCATACTTCTGTAACAAAAGAATTTCCTGAAATAATAGGGGTGTAATGGTACTTTACCTTCTTTATATGACCCTGTTCTTGCTCGTTGACCACGGCATGCATCATTCATTGTTGAAATATTGTATCAATATCCTCGGATTCCACTTGTTTGGCATACGAGAAATTCAATTTTTGTAAATTATGATTTAAATTTTATATATAATAATTAAATAAATGAAAATTATTTCAACTAAATTTTCAGTTGAATGAAAAAAAATTCGAATTGAATAAAAATTCGTTTCATATTAAAAGCCTTTGGGTGGAAAAAATAAAATAAAATAAAATGAAGGATAAAAGATAATTTTGTCATAAGCCATACATCTCCATCAACGTCAATTTTAATTGGTTTTGGCACCACTTCAAAATGGTTTTTATTAGGGTTAAATTTGAATTAAATATATTTAGATTCGTTTTTAAATTCGATTTAAATAAATTTAAAACGAATCGAATAAATTTGAACACGAATACGAATCTGAACTGTAATTTTAAAATTTAGTGAACATGAACTCAAACATGAATTATACGAATCGAATACGAATCCGAATTTAAAATAATAATTTTTTAATTAAGTTTTATTAATTATTTGTATTAATTATAATTTTTAATAAATATAAAAACGAATTATACGAATCAAATACGAATACGAATAGAATACGAACTTAGTTATATGAACCGAACATAAATACGAACTTGCTATAAAAATATTCGGTAAATACGAATACGAATCCAAATCTAAATAGTATAAAACGAACTCGAACACGAATATGTTACTGTTTACATTCGGTTTGACTCGAATCCAGCCCTAGTTTTTATTTGACCATTTCACCCTTGAACATTGATAAATGATCCTTCTTCATCTTACATATTTAAAAATTTATTTGTCATCCTCCTATTATTTAAAATCTATTTCACGAGAAATTATTTTTAATTTGTTCTTTTAAAGTGTATATTAAATTATTTTTCTACCCTTTACCACTTAAATTTAGCTTATGAAATTGAAAAATCCGTGGAACAAAGTACTTTTTTTTTTAACTTAAAATCATAGAAAATTGTCTTTTCATAAAAGTTCTTTATCCCATGGGTTGCAAAAAGGAAAGGAGAATTTAATGGGTAAAGAAAAGAATCAGTGTGCTGGCTGCCTTGCACAACGTGGGCTTGGAAGTCTAGCTTTTGAGACAATTAAAGAATATCCAAATCCAAATGGAGCCAACAGACATTTAAATATGCAAAATACCACGACGTTGATCAAGAATGAAACTTTATGTGCAATGCAAGCACAATCTGCCTCACCCTTTTTAGCCGTAGAGCCAGATCCTGCGCTTCCCTTCCCGCTCCGCTTGTGTCGTAGGAAATTCATCTAAACTTGTCCTTACTGTTTCCGATCTATCTGTCGGTTCGATCAGAAATCAATGATAAATTCAGTTGAAGTCGTGTTTATAGCCCATTTAAACTAATTTTTCTTGTAGTATTTTAATATTTAGAATAAACCACAAATCCATATTAGTCAATTTAATTAAAATAATTTTATGTGTATTTAAAAAAATAATAGTTTAAATATTAAGAATAATAATAATGTGTAGGTGTATGATTAAATATTATTTTATTTTTAATTTAAAATAACTAAATTAGGATACTTATTTTATGTGTACATAAATTTATTGATGTGTGTATAGCAATATTTCCAATTATACAATACAAATACAGTATACAGTTTGTAATTACTAAACCGGCGTAACGTACATAGAAACATGGGAATACCTATTCAACTTTGCAATTGTCAATGTTGCACATTTGGCAACTGAATCTCGTTATATTCTTTAGGGGAGGCTGTTACGTCATCGTCTTGTTTCTGAGAGCTTGCCATAGTATATATGCCAAATACCCAGTTCCCACCCTGACTTTGTTGAAATGCTATTTATCACCTTAACAATTTGAAAAAAGAAGTTAAATTCTTTTGTTAATAGTTATAAACTAATAGTTACAAGACTATTTTTATTAAAATTTATAATAAAATTAGTTATATTTATATTTTTAACAGATAACATTTTCTTTCTAACAAATTTTTTTTATTATTTTTTATTTTTTGTTTGTCAAAAAATATTTAAAAGAGAACGAACAGAACAGATGTAAAAGTATGTAAAATTTAAATGAATAATTCTATCAAAATAAAGCTTGTCAATGATAAATTTGGATGAAAGGTTATTGACAGATAACTTCACAAAAATAACAACAGTAAAAAACGATAATTTTAGTATAGAATTTTTACAATTATTATATACGAATAAATAAAAAAAAATATAGATTTTTAGGCAAACTGTTATTAAGTGTTTAGTTTCAACGAAAAAGACTTGGGCAAGCTTGAAGGGGTAACATATTGATTTACCAAAGTCTAAGTGGGAACTAGTGATTTCACAGAATACAAATATGCGCCAGAAGCCGCGTCGTCCTGTAAATTTGTGAGATGCATTCAAGGCACCAAAACGACGACCAATCGCAATCCTTCCCCTTCTCCATTCTGAGGCAGCCTCTCAATCAGTCCATAACCAGGATTTACAATATTCCTGTTTCAGATCTCTGTCAATCTTGGCTTGCTGGTATTCTTCAGTTTCTGCACTCACAAGAACAAGCACCAATTATATAGTCAATGTATCCTGTAAAGAAATCATCTTCCTCTTCATCTTCAACGTCTGTTCTTTGTATACTTGGACAAAGAAAACAGTTCGATTCTTTACCCGAAACCCTCCTGCGCAAGAGCTACAAAATAAAGCTCTTATTCATCTTTGTATCGCTTCTTTTATACAGTTTCTTTCTTGCCTACTCCGTCTCTATCACTGTAATCCCACCAGCCAACTTCGCCTTCCTGCCCACAAACTTGATAATCTCAGCGCCGTCATGGCACAACTCCTCCGCCGCCAACTTATCCAATCACGTGCTGCGGGAACAACTGAATCAGGTCTTGCAGTCGTCTCGCCCAAGACACCGTCCCGTGGTGTCCTCCGTTCAAGATTCTGATAAATTTAAGTCAGTTTCGGTTCTTTTTCCAGATTGGGAGGTTTTTGTAATCGTCTCGCCGGAGACACCGCCGGATTCTATCGACGGGTTGTATTGTTTTTTTTCAACCAGAGAAAATTTCAAGGCTAGATTTTCGGGGGTTTTGCCGTTCACGAATCTGACGACGTTTAAATGTAATATGCCGAAAAGATTTCGCCGTCGGCGGCCGTTATTTCAACCGGTTCTGACGAAATATCCAGAGAAAGAAGAAGAGTCTCTTGTTAGAGAAGCTTCAACCAAGGAGCTCATCAGAACCAACTTCTACGTGTACGAGGCGCTTTCAACGGAGAACGATGTCGTTTTGTTTGCTAAAGGCGTCAACCGACGTCAGGGATTCAACAGGCCTCCTGACGAGTTAAGGTGCATATTCGGCTACGATGACGACGCTAAAACCACCGCCATCAGAACGCCCGTTGCCACCTCCTCACAAGAGGTCTTCAGGTGTCCTCAGCCGAACTTAACGGAGTTTACCTCCAACAACAAGCCAATCAAAGTCTCCATACAAATAACGAACGACAAGAATCCAATCATCGTCCCTTCCGTGGCGTACTACACACCCCATCGCAAGATAGTGGACACCCCAGAGAAGAAGTCGTTAATGTGCGCCTCCACGATGGTGCACAACGTGGCTAAGTACTTGAAAGAATGGGTGATGTACCATTCAAGAATCGGCGTCGAAAAATTCATATTATATGACAACGAAAGCGACGACAATCTGAAAAGTGTCGTCCGGGAACTTCATGAACAAGGCTACAACGTGGCAACAGTACGATGGCCGTGGCCGAAGACTCAGGAAGCTGGCTTCTCTCACAATGCATTATACGCCAAAGATTCATGCAAATGGATGATGTACTTCGACGTTGATGAGTTCCTTTTCTCTCCGTCATGGGACAAAGAGCCAGAGCCGTCAGATCGTCTGTTGAAATCTCTGTTACCGAACCAGCCATCGATCGGCCAAGTCTCGTTCAGGTGCAACGATTTTGGCCCGTCGGGTCGGACATCACACCCGGTGGAAGGAGTTACACAAGGGTATGATTGTTACAGAAGAGCTGAACAGCAACGGCACAAGTCTATTGTGCTATTGGAAGCCATTGAGGATTCATTATATAATGTGATTCACCATTTTAGGTTGAAGAAGGCGTTTAAATGGCGGGAAATTGATACGGGATTTGCAGTGGTGAACCATTACAAGTACCAAGCATGGTCAGAGTTCAAGAGCAAGTTTCGAAGAAGGGTTTCGGCCTATGTTGTGGATTGGAAAGAGACCGTAAATCTGAGGTCAAAAGACCGGACGCCGGGATTAGGGGTGGACCCGGTTGAGCCGAGAGGGTGGAGCGAGATGTTCTGTGACGTGAGAGATGATCGATTGAAGCTGTTGAATCAGAGATGGTTTGGAAGACAAACAGCAGAAGGGTTGAAAATGGCTTGGGAAAGATAGCTGAACAAAGTTCGTAGTTTGGAGTATGAATGACTGGTACATACAGACGGAGGGAAGAGGATCCTGGAACAATGTCCTGTGCTAGGTGGTTAATTTTTTCAATTTTTGATAATTTTTGCGGATTTTTTATGCCTTAATTTGTATTTGAGAATAAGAGAAAGGAATATTTTTTCATTTTTTCGTTATTATGTGCTTATGAATTATACCATAGGGGTTATATGATGTAATTCAATATAAATACAATTAAAACAGTTTTGGCTGGTCGTAGTACATTCCAAAAAATCCTTCCTATAACTATTTATGCCAACTCGAATCAAATTTAAATATAGATTAGTTTGAACTGATTTAACTTTGGGATGGGCTTGACTCACACAACAACGATAATAAGACTTCAATCTCGAGCTTGATCCCATTTGAATTAAATCTACAGCATTAAACCATAATCACTAAACTGATTGTAAGGAAAATAAATTTGAATACAAATTTATCTTTGTATCATATAATTAAGTAATTTTAAATTAAAAAATACAGCAAAAAATCAATATTTGTATCCATTGGGTAAAGTATTACTGATTTCAATTGGGAATTCCATAGGTAAAAAATGGATAATCTTAATCTGTACAGAAACTTTTGCCAACACTCTCCAACGCAGTTTGACTCTTAGGAGCCACCCAAATCAAAGATATTGCAAACAAACATGGCCCGCCTGACAGGATGCTATTCCTATTTGGACAAAATATTAAAATTTAGGGAAAGAAAAACCTCACCTTCCAATACCCCAAGTTGAATTAAGCGAAACGTATTTATTTTTTCATAATAAGAGCTGCAGTGCCAAATCAAGCTGCTGTTGTGAACCAATCTGGATATTTGAAATAGGCGACTCCTGCGCAAGGAAGCTGACATTCAGGTCAGGTGAAACTGGATGAAAGACCTGTTTATTAAATATTGACAATCCCTGCCAAGATGAGTCCACCTGTAGCCCCAGATCCGCTGCTGTTTGTGACCGAGAGCCAGAGAAAATGGGATAGGTGCTGTTCGGGTCCAGGTCCACACCAACCATCCCAGAAGGCACAAGTTCTGTGCCAAGCCCTGCGGTCTCAACTTCAGGCAAAGAGTTAACTCGAAAATCCCCAGTACTACTAAAACCATTCGTATCGGAGTGGATTACAGGCTTTGACTGAGACTGAGAAGAAGATGCAGGTTTTAACCCACCAAGCGCATTACTTAGAAACATTGGCTCACTTTGGGAGTTAATTTCTCTGCTATTTTCCGTATCTTTCCCAACTTGCTTCGAATATCTGTTTCCAATAGTAGAGTTTGACCCAGAAGTGGTCGGAGATAGAGGTCTGCTTGAACAGTCACCATAAATATAATTATTTGAAGTATTCTGTTTTTCAGCAAATGAGTGCTGCTGCTGATTAAACTTGTTTTCTCCTACCCATCCAGGACTTAACTTGATCCCAACAGGCAAAACACTTTCAATCTTCTTTGAAGCGATTTTCCAAACAACCGGTCCAAGATTTGCAGCAAATTGAGCCAAGCTTCTACCATAACCATGCTCAGAGTTTAGACCAACCTAATTAAATGAGTCAATAAATAAATAAGATTACCAACAAGCAAAACTCCAGGTTATTTAATGCACCTATACCTGTTATGATATAGCATGCAAGCTATTACTAACTCCATATAAGCAAATGAATAAATGATTCAGCCAGAAGCCAAAATCTGGACTATCTGTTTCAAGTTTCACAATATTTAATCTGATAGAAATTTAACTCTGAATCACCAACCCCTAAATCCCCAAAAATAAGAAAAGGGGAGAAAATTCTCAATTATAGGTCATAACATAGTTGAGCAGCAACAGCATTCCTTAGAAATAACAATTTAAAAAATAATCATAATAATTAAAACAAAGAATGAAAAGAACACATACCACCATTAGTTGCTTCAATTCTCCCTCGAAGGTGGTGAAAACAGATGGTTCTTGCCCAGAAGAAAATGAGTCCTCATAGGTGTTCCGTTTATTCTCATCTAATGTAAATTGTTTTTTCCCATACTTCAACACAGCCTTCACAACAGAAGCTGCGATAGATCAAGAAAACAAATGAAAAATAAAAAAGGACACTCAACATCCATTGGAAAAAAGTGTGAGTCATAGTAGGCCCTGAACATGAAGCAGTAGATTGGAGTCAATCCAAATCACAAACCTGGAAATTCATTCTCCCAACCCAGAAACCAGTTAGTATAAGTTCCGCCAGTAAGAGAGTGGGAAGCATAAGAGGTCTTGTTTAAGCCATCAGCAGCCCGAAACTTGAATGACGGAATTGGTCCTTTTCTTAAATTGTGAGCACTAGACCAGTTGCCATTACCTACTCCATTAGCAAGGGTTGCTTCCGAGGGAGACTCACAAGCAGCACAATCATCAGGAGAGGTGTCAAGTGACTTTTTCAAGCTCTTTGGTGGCCTGCCTCTCCTCGCAACTTTTGGCTGAGGTTGTGGCTCACTATCACTATCTTGCCTCAAATTTTCAAAGTCCTTTTTTGCCATCTCTTGAATGGTTCGTGCCTACAGAAACATTTTTGACTGTCACAGAAAGAAAGAGAAAGAACCCTAACAAAACACATAGCAATCTGAACCCCAATTAAACCTGTCGGAAGTAAATTGAATCTGGTGAATTATACTGCATTGCATTGGAACAAATGAGAAAAACATCTTTCTGCACAAAGAAAATGATAGCCAAAAGTGTCAAGTTACTCATAGATCATCATCAAACATTTTCACCTGAATGTGAAGTAAGATTAACAGAAACTAAATTCCTTCATGAAAGCTGAGGAACAACAGAGACTGATCTCAATTTAGCATAGAAAAGGTTTATATGGCAATCACATTCTAACTTTTAAGGAGTCTAATAACGATTCATCTTTAAGTCATATGCAAGATTGGTTCTTGATTCTGCATGACACCATCTTTGGAAAGGATCCACTGTCGTGACATTAAACCAGTGAATATATGAGTCTATATCAATCACCATGGACATATCATTAATTACTGGTTGCATTAAGATGCATATAAACAATTATGTATTCTTAATGGCACCACTCAAATTTAGCCGAGATAATCAAGAAATTCAAAGAACTACACGTGCATATACTAGGTAATAGCTCAATGGATGGTCTTATGGCTATCAAAATAGTAAGAAATAAGACATCTATTAGCAGAGAACAAAACACAAGCTACCACCTTTGACATACATCACTCTCACATCAAGGATCAGCCCACAGGATCAAACATAATCTCAGAACTTCAAAGATCAACTATTCCTCATAAGATTATTAATTCAAATCAAATTACCCATCCCTTCTGCAGCAGTTTTCCTAGTGGCACCTTGTTGATTTTCTGAACGAAGATCCTTCAGTTATTCATGAAGAAAAAAAACTGTAGGCTTTAATCGCAGAATCTGTAAAATATATGGTAGGTGACCGGCTTCCAAAAATAATGCGGAAGATAATGAGTGGTCCGCATAGAGTCACCAATGCTGACCAGAAATAACAGCAACTCACCATAAAGAAATTCAATACAAGTAGATGAAGAACCTGAGTAACCAGTATGAATTCAATAATCATGATGAATCAAGACTACCCGCCACCTTAAAAAAATTTAAATCATGAGAATCAAGAATCCCACTTTATCTCTACCACTGTAGTGTTCTCAAAGCCAATAACAAAAGAGCTGTTTGAACTTCAAAATCTAAGTAATGGAGCACAGAATCATCAAATCCACTAGATACAATCTCCATAAATTAACGAAAAACTTAACCACTGTCCAGCAGGTCATTAAGTGCAAAATTCGACAGAGGTTGAGGCAAGCAAAGTCTAATCAGAAATTTAGCCGGTATATCCAAAATTATCAAGTAATAGACACATTAAACGAACCTCAAATTGCTCCAAGTTGGCATAAGATGCTCCATCTAGCTTCTTCCTTATAGTAGCAAAATCCATTGGATGATCAATAATCTCATGGTAATCAGGAAGCTGCATCAAAATAAGGAAATTTTGATCAAATCGTGTTACTCCTAATTCATGCGTGTATACAGATGCAACATTTCTGAGAAAAAAAGCACCTCTTCTGGATCGACGGGCTCAGAAAACACCCCATAAGCGTCCTTCCTGAAAGAAGTTAACCAATCGAATCCAATTAAAAAATAACATAAAAGTATTGAAAGAAAGAAAATCATAGCAGCTAAAACAACACACTTTTGAAGCCTGTCAAGAACGAACACCAACAACTTTTTGTCTGGCAAAGGCGTCGTGGGACCCGAGTCCACCGGTGGCCCTGCCCACACAACTAATTGCATTATTTAAGTTTAAATTTAGTATTTTTTAAATTCCCAGAATATATCGAGATCGATAAATACCATGAGGAATGTCTGTCGCTTTCAAAACCTTTTCTTCCTGCAAGAAAATTACTCCATATAATAATGTATAGAAACTATAAATAAAACGAACAATTAAAACCCTTGGAGCATCAAATATCAAAAGTTACAGTAGCAAGGTATACAACTTGCCAAGAAAAATAGATAATTATTATTATTACTAAAGAAAAAGACAAACTTCAGCTTTTGCGACAAGATGGTCTGTGAGTCTATTATTTTGGGACAAACAATTTTTAAAAAAAATTTACGAAACATAGAAACGAAGTACCACCAAATCATTTCCCAACAAATAAAAAATAGTTAAATAATTAATCTGTATGCAGAAAAGAATAAAAGAAAAACTCTGGCCAGGTCAACTCGTTCATTCATTTCCCATCCAACCAACCATAAAATTCAATTTTGGAGCGAAATCCCGAAATTATTTAAATTTATTTAGGTAAGAGAAATTTAAAAGTCCATCAACAAAACCGCCACAATTAATAATACATGAAGTGATGATGATCACCGTTCGATCAGATCCGGTACGGACGGAATTGATCCTGCCGGAAAAAATGGAGTTAGGACCGGAAATTTTGGGCGAAGAAATCGGATAGTGTTGTTGTTGTTGTTGTTGGTGGTGGTGGTGGTGGTGGTTGTCAGAAGAATTGTCCAAGCCTAGTAATAACTTGTGCTTCTTCTCTTTGCGCTCATCTTCGTCTTCGTCATCGTCGACGACGTCGTTGTAATTGGAATAAGGGTTTTGGCGAGTGGATCGGCGATTAGATTTGAAAGAATTAGGGTTTTGTTGTTGTTTACGTTGGTGTAATTGTTGTTGTTGTTTGAGAGTTCGTTTTTGGATGTCTAACAGCGAAGGACGTCCCTTCTTTTTCTTCTTCTTTGTCATTGTCGCTGGGCCAGCTGATTCATGACCTCTCATATTTTCTTTTATTTTCGTTTCCTTTCTTTCTATTTCTATTTCTATTTTATCTCCCAACCAGGGACAATTTTTTTTATTTGTTTATATAATTTTAACAAATTATGAGATTGGGTTGGTTAGCTTGAACGTCTTTGCCGACGTGGACGGAACGCACATAAAGTGGGTTGCCTATAAAACCAATGTTTTAGAATCTGGACCGGACTGTCCAATCGAATCGATTCAACGAAAAATTTAGTGGGCAATCTGATCCGAATCTGATTTTTAAAATTTAAATAACCATTCAATTGGATCACTCCCTAATGGAATTGAACCATGAACAATTTCTGTCTGAGTTTATGATTAAAATTGAAATAATCATTAGATCGAATCAGCTCTCAATTAAATTGGATAAATTATATCACACCGTAATTCAACTGTACAAGTCATTTGATTAAATAAATCCCTTCGACATATTAAATTTTGTAATTATTAGTATTTTAATTTAAATTCAATATAAATAAAAATAATTCGATTTAAATTTAATTTTATAATTTACATATATAATTTAAATTTATAATTTATTAATAAAATAATTTTAAATCCAATTAAATCATTTATCTAACTGTGAAAACAAATTTAACCTTCAAACTCAAACTCAAATTGAACGCTCTCTTAATTTAATTTCCCTTACATTTTATTCATCATCCTTGGCTGTAAGACTATTAAAAGAATCAATCAAAATGTGAACAGCTGCGTTTATTTGGCAAGCTCACTTTCTCTACCCTCTACTTCTCTTGCAAAACAGCGATGATTATCTGAATATCATCAGAGCCATACACTTTTTTTCCCCGTCACATTATTATGTTTACTGTGTTTCCAGTGATTTTTTCGGCTAAGGTTTGGGATTTTATTATTTTTGTGCGGCGGAGAGATGAGCTTGCTGGAGGGACATCTTGTTCAAGACCAGGCAGATTTGCTTTTCTCACCAAGCTTCATACCCTCCCTAAGACAACCAACCGAGGAGACTTCCTGAGAATCCTAACGAAGAGTACAAAGAGTCATTAAGGAATTTGCACAGAAACTGGTATAGGAAGCTCATCAATACAGTGTGTTTAACCTGATATTGGCTGACATGCTTTCTAAGACTGTGGTGTACGCCTCCCATACGACCATTTCATTATAAGATCCAACACAGACGGTTTCACTACTCAGTGAGCTAGGGTAGGGACAATAACTCTAGACTCGTAAGTGGTTTAGGCTTATTTGGTGAAGAACCCCTTTATGATTTCTTCTAGGAATAAGAATCTTAATAGAGTTTCTCACTATTTCTATTTTATCATGTCTCTCTCAACCATGTCAGTCCTCTATGTTTGATTTCCCATTGCCATTATCTGAAGATTGAGACACAGAAAAAGGAAAAAAATTGAGTCCCCTTAAAATACTAAAACAGTCAAGTAAAAAGACTTCTTGGAGAAACTTCGACCACTGCGCAGATAAAAGACCAAGTTAGATCCCTTTCCCTTCGATCGGATACCTTGCACTTATAAACAGTAGGAAAGCTACAACTCACCCCAAATACTAAATATTGAAATTTGAAAGTCTAAAGCCATAGGAATCCTATACAAAAAGTTCATATCTTTTCATGTAAGATCCAAGTTTATAGCTTAGATTTCGGATTGTAACAATCAGCAGATAAGCTTCCCAACCAGTGAACGTACCTGAGATCAAGTGTAAACCATCATGTGCTCCAACTTTGCACCAAGAAATAAGCCATGGACACACTGATTTATACAGGCACTTCAAATTCAGAATAAGTTTATCATCTTCAGCACAACTGATTTGGCAAACTAATTAATGCCAATGTGCCTTACTACTGATAAATCTAAATTCATTGCTGAACAAACGTACACGAAACAGTAATCAACATTTAAACGGGAAAAGTCAAGTAAACACCCCAAATCTAAAGTAAAAGAGCTGTAAGTGCTTTACTTCTTAACTAATAAATCGTCCATTTTCAAAATTTGCAAAGCACTGCTACTGTTGATAAACCTAATTATTTAGTAAGGCCGTTAGAGTTTCCATGATTTAAGCTATTAAAAGGCCATAAAATTCGGACCCATATATGGTTTATATAAACGATACTTTTTTCCAAAAAACAAAAGGGACCTGAGGTGAAATAGATGTTTTCAGCGAGCATCATAAGGTGGCCACCCGCCCAATAAATACAGCAGAGTTGCGAACGCGTTAGGCTCAATGTTCTAATGGCGTGGGCCGTGGCGCCATGCAAACAAAGTGTCCATTCGAATGAGCCGGCCTTTTTTTTAAAGGCAGTAAATTCCATTTCCCACCCAAGCTTAGCAAAAACCACCAAAAATCCAACTCCCTTCATGATAAGAGATTCAAACACAGTGTTGAAAATGTAAATGGTCATATTATTTCTAATTATTTTAATTTTTAAAATGATCATATTATCCTTGAATTTTATTAGATTTAAACAAATTGCACTTGAAAAAATGTTAAAAAGTCATGAGATTATTGGAGTTGCCCTAAACATATACAATCCGTGAGATCACGCCTTTATGAGTCCGATTTCAACTTGAAACACACCAATTCTTCTTCAAATTATTTGGAAACAAAATGTTAATTTTGCTATTTTGTCATTAGTTCTTTTTAATCGGGGTTTAGCGGATGTTCATAGTTACAAATTAAGGGGGTGGGAAGAATATAATATAATCTACTCAATAAATCATTTCAAAAGCTAAAACGCTTATCCCACCCAAAGTTTAGTTAAATGATAAATTTTTATGCGTCAATTTTAAAAAAACTAAACATTTAACCATTGACAAAATTTAACGATTAATCGTTAAATGATAATAGTTAAAAAAATATTTTTATCATTTTAAATAAAAATTAATAAATAATAAACTTAATTTTATAAAATAATTAAAATATAACATAATTTAATATAATAAAAAAATTTAATCTTTGTCAATGGTGATGGCAATCGAAAACCTAATTAGGTGACCAGAGATAGTATAGTTGGTGATTAGATTTGATCATCTCGATGATAAAAATAATTAAATTTGACCACCAAAAGTTGTTTCTGTCATCAAAGATGATTAAGAATTGTTGATTTTAAGCATATTAGTCGTTATTTATCCACTTTTATTATTAAAACGGTCATATCTAATCGTCAATTGTACCAGGTAACTAGTTGGTAATCTAGTTTGGTTTTTGACTACCACTGTTATCAGTGATAGTAGCAAATTTTTTTATTTTTTATTATCATAATATAATATCATTTTGTATTAAAATTTACTTTAATATAATTTTTTGGCTTAAAGGTGTTTTGCTTATTTTATAAAAAATATTAATTAAATTAAAAAAATTTGGTTTATGAGTAGGTGTTAGCTTCCTAAAAGTTTAGTTGGTAAAACTTTATTATTATTCAGGAAACCTCCGGTGATATTAAGTAAACATATGATAAAATTTTGTTATTGTTTACGCTCATCCTTGAAAAAATATTCTTGTTTTATGTAGTGTAGGCCAAGGCAATTTATTTTATTTTATTATTGTCAATTGAAACCTCCCTCCCTCGGAAAGGCAAGAGAAGCTACAACGTTCGCATGGTTTAGCTTAAAGGGTGAAACTACATCCCAATACTCAAGATTGTGACTTACATTTTCCAAGTAAGAGATGGTCCGAAAATACTTTTTCATCGTCTGATGATATAAATTATATTTTTTTAACTTAAAATTAAATTTTATTGATGAAAAATAATCATAATTAGTATATAAAAAAAAAGTTAAATTATCATATTATTTTTAACTATTTTTTTTTAAATTTTTTATATCACCACAAATTATGAAAATTATCATATCAGCCACTTAGAAATGAAATTTACATCAACATCATTCAAACGAGCATGAGAACATCCTTGCAAAACAACAGACGATAGTAGGAAAAGATGGTTATTTGTAATCTAAAAGGGGGATTGTAATTTTAGAAAATATTAAGATTTTTGCATAATTGGAGATCAAGCGAAAAGACTTAATTTCCTAAACATATTTTTGTGTTAAACGAAGTGACTCGTACGAAATTAAGATATTTTGCGTGTTTGAGTTTGACCTTTCCAGATGAAGGGATTCTGGACCGATGCGTCATTTTTTAATGGCCAAAGGACGTAGTCCCACGCATAGTTTGAGGCGGGAACAAATCCTGCCCTCCAAGTTTCAAAAGCTCAAACTTCCACCCTTCAACCAAATTTCAAACTTTTTTCATAATTTTACAAATAAAATAACTAAAATACCCTTTTTAAAAAATTAAAAATTAAAATAAAATTATAAAATAATTTTTAAATATAAAAATTAAAAACAATTATTTAAAAATATTAAAAAAATTTTAATTTGAAAAAATAAAGTAGCCACCGCTACTAGTGCCAGCAGCAGTAGACGCCCATAATAAAATTATGTGGTTATTTTCGACTACCTAGTTTTAGGAGATACCAGATCTGGTCACCTCTAGTTTTAGAAGAGGTGGCCTGTAAAAAAAAAAGGGTCGAAAATGGCCGATAGGACCAAAGTCGACCATTTCTGACTATTTCTGACTCCTTTTTCTAGCGGAGGTGACCAAATCTGACCACCTCCACCTCTACCAAAACAAGAGGCGGTCAGATTTAGACCAGATTTGACCATATTTACCCAATAGGGAGATTAGATCTAATTGTCTCTACTGAATAGGGAGGTCAAATATGGCCTCCCCTAGAACCAAGTGGTTGGAAATGACCACTTGGTTTCATTATGGGTGGCCACCGCTGTTAACACCAACGACTGTGACTGTTTTAATTTTTGAAATTTTTAAAAAAATTTAAATATATTTTAAAAATTTAAAAATTTAAATATTTTATATTTATATAAAATTTATTTTATTATTTTATAAAATTTTAATCTTAAAATGACAAAAATACCTCTAAATTATATTGTTCACCATTATTTTTAATATTAAATTTGGTTGAAGAATGAAATTTTAGGCTTTTGAAACTTGGATGGTAGAATTTTGTTCCCGCTTCAAATTATGGGTGGGAATAAGTCTTTTGGCCTTTTTTAATAAATGTCTTTGTTCCTTGCAGGTGGGGATTACATCGCATTGGCCTCGACTTAAATTTGAATTCATACTAAACCAATGGAGTATAAATTAGTATAAATTCAAATTGAATTAATTTAAAATATATTTAAAATAAAATTATTTAAAAATTAAGTTTAAATTTAAATTTGAGTTAAATTAAATTAAATTAAATTTAAATATAAATTGATTAAAGTTTAAATTGAATTTATAAGATAATTTAAATTAATTAAAAATATTATTGATAAAATAAAGAGTTTTATTAAAGAAGATTTAAACCAAATTGAAATTTTAACTCAAATTGAGTTTTTAAGCCGAGTTGAAACTTGAACTCAAATTGAGTCTAACATTAGTAAAATTGACTTGATTCAGTTCCAATCCTAAACTCATCAATTTTGCATTGACTCTTTTATGTTTGAACTGATTTTGAATTGAGTTTTATTTAAATTCAACTTGTTTCGAAACCAATCATATTTGTTAGAGATCTGAAAAATGAAAGTTGGGCTTCATATGGATAGAGTCGAGCCCATAAAAGCGACTGGTAATGGGCTTTAATTGACCATATCCAGCCCAGCGCATCTCGCGCATAATAGTAGTCACGTAAGAAGCACAAAGACAAACTCTGTCGCAGAGACAAAAGAAACACAAAAGAAAGATCAACGCTTAAGCTTAATACTTACACACCCAATCATAAACACATCACAAGGATTGATGACGTGGCATAAATTTCGAAATCCCGCCTAAACCCCTAAAATCCCAATTTCATTTCAAGTGCAATTGAATTTCAATTTCCTCTCGACGACTCACTTATTATCTTCGCCCTTTGATGACTTAGCTCACAACGCTTAACAAATAAGGCGCCTCGCTACTTCTCTTTCTTGGTCGTCTCACTTTCTCTCTCATCTTAAACCCTAACCTAACGCTATTTAACCTGTGAGTTTCGTCGAATCTCGGCCGTTTTCCGCCATTTTCTCGCTTTTCCGCCGATTTTTTCTGTAATTTTCCCTGATCCGTTGTTGATTTTGCAGGATTCGCCATGAAAGGAGCTAAATCCAAGTCAGATGCCAAGAGCTCAAGGTAAGTTCGGCTTTCATGTGTTTTTCCTTGGTGTGACCTCTTTTTTCTTCACAAATAGCTTGCGGATTGTGGCCTCGTAGGTCTCAGATCTGCATCCCTTTTTTTAAAATTTTTTTCATCAATATTATATTTATTGGTGTTTTTGTCTGATTTGTGGAGTTAGGCTTGCTGTGAACAAAAAGCCTAAAAAGGCAGCCGGAAAGAAAGCGGGAAAGGCAGCTAAAGATCCAAACAAGCCCAAGAGACCGGCCAGTGCCTTCTTCGTTTTCATGTGAGCTTACGACATGGTTCTTATTTTATACTCCGAATCTGTTTCTGGCTGAGAATAATTTGATTATTTTTATTTTTATGTGAAATTGGCAACACAAAGCATGATACTCGATTTATTATTACTGATTAAAAATTTGATTTATTTACGTTGGTTCGATGGCTAAAGGGAGGAGTTCCGCGAGCAGTACAAGAAGGACCATCCTAAAAACAAATCAGTAGCGGCTGTATGTATAATTAATTGATTACTGATAGTGTTTCCTCATGATTTTGTGTGAATGCTTTCTTTATTTTTATTTTTTTTCTTTCGTTTTAGGTTGGTAAAGCTGGTGGAGAGAAATGGAAGTCCATGTCTGATGCTGTAAGTTTTTTACAGTTGAAGATGTTTTGGTCTGCCCTTAATCGATTTAGTTATTAAATTAAACTGGACAACTGTAGGACAAAGCACCATATGTTGCTAAGGCAGAGAAACGCAAGGTTGATTATGAGAAAGAATTGAAAAACTATAATAAGAAACAGGTCTGTATATTTTCATTTTTGTGCTTATGTCATTCTTTTGTGATGCTTTATGTCTGCTGACTAATCTAAATTATTTATGAAATTAGGCTGAAGCCCCTAAGGCTGAAGATGAAGAAGGGTCTGAGAAGTCAATGTCCGAGGTGAATGATGATGATGAAGATGAAGAGGGCAGTGGCGAGGTTTGTCTTAGTCCTTGTTCAACTAATTATGTTGTTGATGATGAAAATTGTTTATTGAATTGGTTTATTTGCTTTGCATTCCTGCAGGAGGATGATGATGAGTAGGAATTGGGAAGGCAGATAACATAGTCATTTAGGTTGTGACAGTGTTTGAACAACATATGTTTATGTTTGTGCTTCATGTTAAATTTTAGATACTGTTGTCTTGTAAGGCAATTATGTTTCTCCTTTTGTCATTTTCTCTTTCTCCTTTTCAAATTTAATAGTTGTAGATGGGAGATTCGCTACTATATGTACTTTGCTTTGAAAGCTTAATGATTTAGTTAAGATGTTTCATCTTTTGTAGAAATCTAGTCCTGTTCTTTGTTTTCTATGTTGATATGTTTCTTACGATATCTATATGTGCATTCGATTGGCAAGCTCTTTGTTCTTGATCGTTGGGGTTTGTTGCTGTTGCTTGATATTGTACGGCTCTGAATGCTTTTTACTTGGTTTATTGTGAAAAGTTTTGAATGGAGTATTGTAAGGTAATGACTAGCAATGGTTGGATGTGTCTACTGTACAACTTGTTTATTGGGAATGATCGGTAGTGTACAATTTGTTTACCGATTCTAGTATTTGTCTAAACTAGTTAGTTTTCTTATACATCATGTACTGATTCTGTGTCTTTACATTATTGAAATTGTTGCTCTAGCGATGATGAGAGGGGCTTTCCTCTTGGAGAGCATTGTATTATACCATGAGAAACTGGTGTTTGTTTTTGCAAATAGAGTTGGATATGAGCTGAGTCAGTTTGAATGAGTTGGACTTAGTTGAAGTTCTAAGTTTGAAAGGTTCTTTGATATTTGCATTGTAGTTATTTTAGGTGTTTTTTCTTTTTTTTGTTCCTACTCATTTACCTCTGAGGCATCATTCTTCACCGATTGGTTTAGCTGAGATTAAACTCATTGTTTTGGATTCAAGTTGAGCCTGAGTTGCAGTTTTGGATACTTAATTTTACCTACAATTTCTACGGAATCGATAATTTACTGAGGTAGCTGCACAATTTAAATTCTGGCAATGCAATTGTTGAGCCTAGGGAGTATTGTACTGTTGTGCTCGGGCGTGGAGTGTTAGGTTTGTCTGGCTTGTGAACTCTGGGTTGTTTGACAGGAACGATGTTATCATGGTCAACCCTTGGGGTTGTTCGAATCAAATGATGATATCATGATCAATACAAATGAAAATTGCTGCATTGCCTGTACTTTGTCAGTTTTGATTTGATATTGTAGTTAAATTCAAGGTGAGTTTTTTAAGGGGGGATCGGAATGAGGAGAGCTTGATTCTCTTACAATGAATTGAATGAGTTTACTTAAAATTGAATTTGATTCAGTTTAAATTTATTTTTAGCATTAATATAACATAAAAGACTGGCTGATAAACACCATAAAGCCATTTAGAATCAAGTTTAATCGGATGAGTGTTCCCACAACTTTGAATGACATGTTTTTGAGATACTGCCCCTGTAAACAATTTCCCACTTGCATAGAATGCTTCTAGTTCTCGAATTGCATAGGATATTATGTGACTATTTGTATGATGAGAAAACCATAATACCCACTCAAATTTTTACAAATTCGGAATTGAGGTTCTTTACCTACTTTTGTGGAATGTAGCAAAATAATCAAAATTTTTTACTTCAAACTATTAGTTTAGTAAATACTGACAATGCTGTTTAAAATCAATGGGTCAAATTGCAATTCAATTTTTAAACACTGAATGTATTAATTTGTTCTGTCTCAAAAATTATGACAAATTGCAATTAAATGTTTGAAACAATAATTGGTACAACTAGGTTTGCTTTAAATAATAAATACAGAAAGATTTATCATCAATCATTTAAAATAGTATATAATATAATCTACAGTTTGTGAAAAAAATAAATAATATTATAAACAATAATATTATTGAAAAGGTATAAATTTTTATTATTTTTTATTGAAAATTATAAGTTTCCTCTGCACAAAAGGCTAAGCTGTTATCCGGAAAATATTACTACACATTATGAATTGAAGCACGTTATTGAAAATTAAATTGCAGATCGGTACCGGGGTTAAGAAAACAATTATCACAAACCCGAAGCTAAGAGAAGAAACCAGACAGATTTTGTAACAGTACCCGTTCCTGTCGATGGAGGGAGACCGTAGGCCCATTTGCGAGGAATTCTATTTCTTTATTTCTTTCTTTTTCATCAAATTTTAAGTCCCCGAGTTCGTTTAAATTTCCGAAACCCCTTTCAATAATTTTCTGTCTCCTCAAAATAATTTTCATCATTTTTTATTCATTTATTTTTAATTTTTGATCTGGGTTAGCCTTTGAATCTTAAATGGCGGGGGTCAATAGGATGGATCAATTTGAAGCTTATTTTGAGAGAGCTGATTTAGATGGTGATGATTAGTGGACCTGAAGCTGTGGCTTTTTTTAAAGGATCTAATTTGCCCAAACAAGTCCTTGCTCAGGTTCTGTTTCTCTCTTTCTTTTTAAACACTCTTCAATTCCAATTGTTACTCCTTTTCGTTGAAAATTCGATTCTGAAGTTAATGTATTTCTGAAACGGAATCTGATTATAACGTCGTTAAATTAATGGTTGCTTACATTTATGATTTCCGGAGAGAAAAAGAACGTATGTTTCTTTTTTCGTAACAAAATTCAGAGCCTTCTCCTAGTTGGATAGTATTTGGCCATTGTAATATTTAGAATTACAAGCCTACTTGCAAATCTCGGTTGCAAGTGTTTCTAACTTTCTATCAACTTTACGCGTACCCGATTGAGCTTTGTACTTCATGATATGGCTGCATGGTTATGAAATTTGTTATGACTGCAGATATGGTCGCATTCTGATCAAAGTCGCTCTGGTTTCCTTGGCCAGCAAGAATTTTATAATGCTCTCAAACTTGTTACTGTGGCACTGAGTAAACGTGATTTAAGACCAGAGATTGTTAAGGTAGCATTATATGGTCCTGCTGCAGCCAAAATTCCGCCTCCACAGATTAAGTTTGCAGCTCTACCTGCTCAACAAATGCCTTCAATGGTTGCTGCTTCTGCCCCTCAGATGAGTTCTCCAATGCCAACACCAATGCCAATGGTTTCCCAGGGTTTGGGTTTTAGGGGATTGGGTGTTCCAAATGTGAGTACAATGCAGGAGGCTCCTAGACCATTTCAAGCTGCTCTCCATCGACCTCAGGTCACTGGTGGCCCAGATATGTTTATGGGAGGTAGTTTGCGAGGTCAAACTCAAACGATGGCTGCAGGTATTGCTCCTCGTCCTTCTCAACCCATGCATGGTGGTCCTGCTACTCCTAATGCTCCAAATTCATACATCTCAAATGATTGGCTTAGTAGTGGGAGGACTGCTGGACTTCCAACTGGGCCTGGAGCGGTTAGTCCATCAACATCGACGTCTGCACTGAGCGCACTATGTCTAGTTTCTTCAGCATCTCAGCCTCTGACTAATGATTCTAAAGCACTAGTTGTTTCTGGAAATGGGAGCTCTTCTGCTTCAAGTTTTGGAGACGACGTTTTTGCTGCAATCTCACCTACAGTAAAACAAGAGCCTGCTGTCTCTATCTATTCAGCTAGCAGTTTACCTGCCTCACCAGCCTCTACTCCAGTTTCCAGGACAACCCAACCTTTGTCTAAGCACAATTTTCTTGACTCATTGCAGAGTGCTTTCTCTATGCAACCTGCAGGCAGCCGGTTTCAGCGAACCCAGTCATTGAACCCGCCACAACAAGGTTTTTCTCAAAGTTCATCATCATTTACTTCCTCTGGAATTTCAGTTGGGATAGGAAATTCAACTCCTGACAATTCCCAGCTTACACGGCCAAAGATGAAACCTTCTGATGTTCAGAAATATACAAAAGTTTTTATGGAAGTAGATACTGACAGAGACGGTAGAATTGCTGGAGAGCAGGCACGAAATTTATTTATGAGTTGGAGGCTACCGAGAGGTAATTCTTTATATTTTATTTTCTTAGTTTGGTGCACAGCCATAAATTTAAAAATATACATGCTGTTAAGTTGATTTAATTATCATTAGATTAACCAATTTTCAGAAAAAGACAAAAACCAAACTTTATGAGGATACACATAGATCAAGCAGGAAAAAATAACCATTTTTCAGAGTAATTGGTATTTGACCTTGACCATCATGCCCACTATCAAATATTTCGCTTGGGAGGTATAAAACTTTAAATTAGGCTTTTAGACTAATGTTATCTAAAAAATGTAGTTTACGTGCGATCTTTTTAGATGAAGTCTTGTTGTGATTGGTGCAATGCTGTTAAAGCTTTGTTGTTTCTTTTCCTTTTTCAAAATTTTCATTGATGTTGCAGGGACCTTTTTATTTATCTGATTAAATGTGCTTGATTTTCTGTTGGTCTTTGTTAGAGGTGCTAAAGCAAGTGTGGGACTTATCCAATCAGGATAGTGATAGCATGCTTTCTTTGAGGGAGTTCTGCTTTGCTCTCTATTTGATGGAGCGGTATAGGGAAGGCCGTCCTCTTCCAGCAGTGCTTCCATGGAATGTTATGTTTGATGAGATGCTGTTGTCCATGACAGGCAAACGAATCCCGCTTTTGGAAATGCTGCTTGGGGTGCCAGTGCTGGTATAAGTTAGAAGTGCTTATAAAATCTTTTATATCTCTCTTCTTCATTCCTTGTTTGAGTATGTGATTTTCTCAATGTGTTTGTTGTTCTTTCTACATTACAATAGGTTTTGGTCAGCAGCTGGTGATGGGTAATCGAAAAATTAATCCTACTGCTGGTTTGAGGCCACCACTGCCAATAACAGCCCCCGATGTTGACAGTGCAATGATGTTCAATCAACAAAAGTCAAGAGCACCTGAGTTGGATGATCCTTTTGCAAACTAACTTGATAACGGAGAGCAGAATTTTGCAAACTCAAACCTCCAAGACGCAACAGATGCAGGAAAAAAGGCAATCCCTTTCTTTCTCTTATCTTACCACACAGTTCATGCCCTGGCTTTCTGTCCTTCACTTGGTATTCTTCTCTTTGGTGGATTAGTCTTTTTGATTTTTTTTTTAAATTTTCTCTAGGTTACTTACATCATTCGGTAAATTTAAATCCATTCCAATTTATCATAATTGTGAAGAGAATTTATATTCCAAGTCCTAGACTTGAGTATGTCATGTTTTACATGTTGCATGTATGTCATGTTTTACATGTTGCATGTAAGTATCATCAGAACTATGCCGCATATAGCACGACAAATGTTCTGAGCTGTGGTTGGTTAATTGATTTTGAAAATTTGACTATGTTCTTCAAGTAGTTAGAATTTTTAAAGATAAGAGTAGGAAATATGTCAGCAAACAAATGATAGCAGTCTTATACTTCTTTTACTGATAGGATTCATTCTTAGAACATTGTATCTAATTCAAGAGTAATAGTTCTTTCACTGGAAGAGATCTAAAGATATTCTCATCAAGTTTTATTCATCATTGTCTGCTTATTTTGAACAATCTCCTGAAGACTCATACAAGATGGTTGAGAATTTGGTGTGAAGATTAGTGTCTGATATTGAGAGTGATGACGTTTAAAATTTAAGATTTTCTTTTTCTGTTATTCACTTTAAGTTCAGTTAGAGTTTGAGGTTTAATACTTTATCACCTCTTTGAATTTTTGGATCATATCTTTGTACATATTCAATTATCACAATACGTTTATAAGGAATATAAAGAATAATTTTCTTTTCCATTTCTGGCAGGTTGATGAATCTGAGAAAGTGAAGATGGAGTTTATCCGCACTAAAATGCAGGAACTTGTCAGTAGCTACCGCTCAATTTTATTTTTTTTTGTTGTTTAATTAATTTATTGTTTTTGATTTCCCCGCTCTTCAATCTCGAAAATAAATAAAGATAAAACATTGTTGATCCTTTGGACACTCTGGTGGTCAAATCTGATTTACTGACATGTTGCATTGGATGCTGGTAGGATGCTAGAATTCAGTGGAAATGAAAGAAGTTCCCTCAGATCTCTCAACCTTTTTGTAGTGGGGTGCAAGAATTTTTATGATTGTATGGACTGAATGTCATATGGCATTATCATTTCTCATTCGAACATGTGGATCACAAAAGGTAGCAGAAGTTGAACACTTAACTAGATTTTGGTTGAGTGTTAGTTTAATTAGAACGGAGATTTTACAAAATGAGTTATTTTTGAAGCAGTGAAATTTCTATTTCTTTGGGGATTTTAGTTTTTTGAATCCAGTGCCTGGAACCTGAAAATGCAGTCTGAGTTTATTGTAGATTCACATGTGTTGCTTGCCTGTTCATATGAAGCTGCTGTTCAATGTCCAAGAAGTAATAGTAGCAGAATGACCTTTTAAAATGCTTTTAGTTTGCCTTGCCACCACAATATGGTTTCATAACTGAACATTGTAAAGTTGGTGTGCAGCTATATTTGTTTTTAACAGAAGTTTTACATGCAACTAATGTCTATTATATCTGAATCATTTAAAGAGTATTAAGATAGGTAATAGGTTTGACCATGTTAATGATTTTTGTCTAGTTAAGTGTCAGCACTTTCTTTTGTCTCTGGTTTTGGCAATTTGTTTGCTGAACAAAAGTAGGATTTAACCATGAAATAATATGCCTTTATGAAAAGAAAACTGTAAGCATTTTAAAAAATATATATGTTTCTTACTTATCTTTTTTCCCTCTTATAATATTAATTGCTTGGTAATCAGGAAATTTGATTAGTTTGTTTAAGTTGATATGAGTAGTTTATGTATGTTAGTCATATCTTGAGCTGTTGAATGAAGGCAATGGGGCAGTGATTCTTTTGGTTATTATGCCATGTTCATTTTCAGTTCTTTGTTTCTAGGTCCTTTATAAAAGCAGGTGTGACAGTAGACTAAATGAAATCACAGAAAGGGCACTTGCAGATAAGCGTGAGGTATATAGTAGAATAAAGTTGTGCTTCTGTTATTCGTCGTCCTGAATGGAATTCACTTTATGTTAACAATTTGTATTGCATGCGGAATCACTGGGTAAGAAATATGAAGAGAAGTACAAACAAGTTGCAGATATAGCTTCTGAATTAACTATTGAAGAGGCTGAATTTCGTGAACTTCAGGTAATGGCTTTTTATTCTTTTATGCCAAACTTCCTTGGAGTTTTCCAACCGCATGCGTTTTTTGGAATGTTTAATCTTGTTACATGATTTTGATCAATCTTAATTCATTTTCAGGAGAGGAAAACCAAATCGCATCAAGCTATTGTCAATATGGAACAACGCGGCAGTGCAGATGGTATATTACAGGTAAATTTCAGCCTATTATCCACAGTATTCGTTACAGAGTTTATTTTTACTTGTCTAATACTGATGCTTTGTGGGTTTGTATAGGTCCGTGTTGATCATATACAGTCAGATCTTGAGGAGCTGTTGAAGGCTTTGACTGAACGTTGCAAGAAACTTGGAGTAGATGTGAAGTCAAGTGCTCTAATTGAGCTTCCATTTGGGACCTAAATTTCATTCCTTCATGTTCTATGTGAAATTTACATCAATGCTTCCTTTCCAGGGTTAACATAATCAATGACTTTCATGTTTATATAATAATTATTAGCAACTTTGCTTGATAGACGCAAAGAAAATACTTTTTTGATTAACTCCTTGAATCATGATGTAGTCATTGGTCACTTTTTTCTGTTTTCTGAAGAAATTTTTTTATGGTGGCTTGATATTGTGGCTGTATAGGTATGTACACATTTGTCATATACTAAAATAGATTTGTATGTTTGCTTCATGCAAACCTCTAAAATTCTTGATTAAAAAGTATATTGCTTTCTATCAGCTTTTGAAATTTTGAGTTAAAAGTGCACCACAGATGAATGGTCAACTCAATCTACTGCCATCTCTCCCAAAATAAGAATAAACCAAAATAGAAGGAACATTGCTAAAAATTCTATAAACCTGAGCAATGATAGTGCTACTTTCAGATGTCCTACAGTTGTTTGTCACTAGTACTTGAGTAGGTTTTTGAGAAAACTCTTAAATTTAATTTTTCATTGGAAATAAATAATTGCTGAGGATTGGAAACTTTTTTTTTAAAGAAATTCTGAAAGTTGTATTAATAAAGAGTTACTCAAAGTGAACAAGCAGTCCACTGAAGAAGACAGGCTTGAGAAAACAAGAAATTTTAGTGTTGTGTCTAACTGGAATTCAATGGCGTACCTTTATATTAGTATGCTATTTGTGAATAAGTTTTCATTCTGCTTTCTATGGGTTTATGAATTTTGGGCCAGTATGATTAACCTCTTAGGGTTATATTCATTTGTCTTTCCCCTTCATTGTATCAACGCTGGCAACCTGGGATCCAAGAGGGAGCAGCTGTTTGGGATGAAGAGTGGGATAAATTTGAAGATGAAGGTATGCCATCTGGTTTCTAAACGAGCCAGTTCACTTCTTACATTTTCCATAAATTCTGCCCATTCTCTTTATTTTATTATTTAACTTCTTCTTTCAGGATTTGGCAATGAGCTCAATTTTGATACGAAAAATGCATCTGCTTCTCCAAATGAAAAGGCTTCATGAAATGGTAGTTCAACTCCTGATTCCTTATCCAATGTGGATGAAAAACCCAAAAACTTGATGAACACTGGTGAACATGTTCTTGAGAGTGAATCTGCATACACTCATAGTGAAGATGCATTGGCAAGAAGCCCTCATGGAAGTCGTGCTGGAAGGTCTACTCTAGAAAGTCCATCTAAAGAATTTTCTGATGGTCCCCTTGGAAGGAGTAATGAAGGAGATGCAGAAACACATAGGTTTGTAGTTTTATATCTGTGTCTTTCTTAATTGAATGTGAACAAAATTTTCTGACATGGTGGTACTGAGTTTATTTATTCCTCATTAACAGAAGTTTTGATGACTCCAGCTGGGGTGCATTTGACAAGAATGATGATGTGGACTCAGTATGGGGGTTTAATCCCAAGGTGAACTTGGACTTGCTTGATTCCTATTTCCTAGCATACTGAAACCTATCTTGCATGGCTATCAGAGGATATGCAACTGACAGGCTGATAAAATTTAAAAAATTGAATCAATCATATTTTAAATCTAGTATTCCCAAGTTTTAAAATGCACTGATGAACTACTTGCTGTTCCGTTGCATTTTTCATACTGTACTGTGTTACATTTGGGGTCTGGTTATGGAAAAAAGTATCATGTAAGATTAATTTTCTGCATTTTTTGTGTTCATTTGCAGGGCTCAGATTCTGACAGTCATGGAGATTTCTTTGGATCTAGTGATTTTGGAGTAAACCCAATTAAAACTGGATCCCCCAGTGCTGAGAGCACCTTTCAGAAAAAGAGTCCGTTTACTTTTGATGACTCTGTTCCCGCTACTCCAGTCTCTAGATTTGGAAACTCTCCTTCAAGATACAGTGATGCATCAGGATTTGACAGTTTCTCTAGGTTTGATTCCTTCAGCATGCATGATGGTGGATTTTCTTCACAACCAGAGAGACTCACAAGGTTTGATTCCATAAATAGTTCCAAGGACTTCGGCAATGACAAGAAGTTCACGAGGTTTGATTCCATAAATAGTTCCAGGGACTTCGGCAATGACAAGTTCTCAAGGTTTGATTCTATAAACAGTACCAGAGACTTCGGCCATGAGAAACTGGCAAGGTTTGATTCCATTAGCAGTACTAAAGACTTTGGCAACAGTCAGGGATTCTATTCTTTTGATGACACAGATCCTTTCGGCTCCAGTGGCCCATCTAAGGTCTCTTTCGACTCAAGCTCCAGAGACAAATTCTCTTCGGACTCCAACTCCAAACAGAGATTCTGATGGTAGTTTTTTATTCTGGCAATATCAAGGGAAAAATTATTTTCCCTGTCCCATCTTGGTCTTTCTCTTTAAAATTATTCAGCTTGTTTTGTCCAATTTGTTGGGGGCTTGTTACGTGGGGTGGATTAGAGTTGAACTTGAGTCAAAAGCTTTAGTTTGATAACTTGACTCGAGTTAGACTCATTTGTTCTTCTAACAATGTTGTTACCTCACTAACAATCATTTTTCATGCCATTGCCTGTGATGCTTGTCTAGTCTTTGGTGATATTGTGCACTAGTACAAAGGAGTAAGCTGGGCATTATGATTCCAGCCAGTTTTGGATTCATTTCAGTTCAAATTCACGATTAGTGGTTATCACCTCATTATTTTTGTGTTGTAATGCTGTATGGCCTGGGACAAAAAGGTAAATTTGTTTGGTGTGGTAAGTATGTATATAAAAAACATGTTCCGTCGTATTTGCATTTCTAATTAAACTTGTATCTCCAATTTTTTTTTTTTTTAATTTGATGGTCTAGAACTTCGCCTTATGCCAAGTAAAATCATGTGTTAGAATAAATATTAATTTGATGTTAATGATGATATTAATTTTTTTTTTTTTATGACTCATAAACTTTTACTCATATCAATCGATTAACTTCAGTTGATCGAATAGAATAAATTTGAAGGTTTATGATCACTTTAACCTGTGATTACAGGCAAAGTAAATAAGAAATTATTGATTGTTGACTTTGTATTGGGGTAATTATAACTCAATTTGATTGAGTTATCTAAAAATTGTTATCAGATTTATCGTTTTTGATAATTTTTTTTTATTTTAAGTTTCTTCTCTAACAATTCTTTGTTTTCGATTTTGTAATTTTAAGTAATAAACTCATTATTAGTTTGAATAAACTCAAATTTGAATTGAATTTTTTAAATTCAAATCACACGTCAATCTTCGCTTAAATGAAATTGATGTTTGCATTGAATAGAGGCTACATATCTATCAAACGATACACTATAGTCTCAAATAAAATGATTATACAATCATTCCAAGAGAACAATATCAAAAGAACAAAGTTAAACGTACAAGTATTATGTATTAATTTTTTGGACTAAAGTCTTTTAGCTCTCATCAGACAATTTTTAATATTGTCTTTAATAATTCATTTAATGATAAAATCCACCACCGTCGAAAATAAAGACACATCAGATGGTATAAAAAAATCATTACATTTTATTTGTACATGTAACATTACTCATAACTAAACCCACCAAAACAATTGAACAAAGGCACGATTAAAATTGCCAATTTCAAGCAAATCCAAGTAGAGAACTAAACATCACAAAACATGGCGATAATATCCATTAGAAAAGATGCCACCGGTGTGAGGTCAAAAGAAATAGTTTTCACATCAAAATTGCATTATGAAAGCTCCCATCGGGAGTTCTTCGCCACCATTAATCACAAAATGATTTAAGAGATCCCGGCTTTGCATAAATGCAATAAAAGATCCCTCGGTCACAAAATTTTTCAGCAACACCCTGCATTTGTGGAAACAAAAATATTTGTTAAGCTGGGAGTGATGAATATTGAGACCTGACACAGCTATGGATGACAACCTTTCCCCTCTTCCCTCTCTTCTTTCCATGTTTGAGCTCGGAAGTTCTGATTACTGTAAGGATGTTATTTTTTTTTTTAAAAAACTTTCAGTCTCTATTACTCTGGCAATGATATGCCTTAGCTAGTTAACTGTCAGAAAAATAAAATTTGACAACTATTAGGTGATGTATAGAGGAAAGATTTTCGAAATCATAGTAAAATATACCTAAAAGAACCAACTCTTTATCTTCTCTGAGTGCTTCCCAATTCTTCATGGACTTGATCAAATGTGGCAAGAATTGTTGAACGCATATTTGCTATTTCTACTAGTATCTCCAATGCTGCAGAGAAACAGATAACATAAAAGTGATCAGTCTATTTGGTAGATTTTCATCAGTATTTCTGACAAGTTATTTACCTGTTTCAAATGATATTTGAGCAGCTCGAAGCCTAGGGGAAATAAGTGCTCCAAATACCGACAAGGATTTGGTTCGTTGCTTTTGAACCTAAGACAGAACAGACAAGAATTATGGATTGATTCCATTACAGATTACATGATTGAGCAGTTCACCACAATCCTTCCACTTTAAGTGATATAATCAATCCACCATCACTCAGTCATTATTTCTTGATATCATTTGCTTGCGCAACAAAAAACAGGGACAATGAGGCAGAAACTAGCTTTTGGCATGTATATGCACTATTGGACTTGGCACACGAAATTGAAATCTAATAAAATCAGGATCACATTTAGAAAAAGATTCAATACAAATTCTAAACATAAGAATCCTTGTCACAAAAGTTCAAAAATTCATAATATGTTAAAATGAAATGGTACCTGGTCATTAAGTGTAAGAGGACTTCCATTCCTTCCTGAAGCTTCCTCTTCATTTCTTTCTGAAGCTTTCTCTTCAAGTAAACAAAAATATTATGTGAGGAAAGGTTCACGAAGGAATGTCATAGCAGATAAGTAAGAGGTAAAACCCCTAAACTTAACAAAGCAATATCACTCAAGAACCTTTTCTGCAGATATTTTCAAGTATATAGATTTAAGAATTACAATGGTTACATCTTAGAGCTGTTAGCAAAAGTGTCCTGCTTTAGCAAAACCAGCAAAAGATAAGGATATTATTTTTTTCAGATAATAAAGCAAAGCATTTAAAAGATAAGTATACATCATCTCAAATAATCGGGGAGAATTTCAACATACCAGAATGATGGGAATTATTTCCTTGTTGGAGCTGACTATCAGATTCTGTCAGCAAATTGTCCTCTCTAGATTTTTCTTCTCCGTCACCGGAGGATACCCATTTGCGTAAAAGAAATTGATGTTGTGTAAACTTGGAGTCAGCTACGCCAGATAATACGTAAGTTCAATAATTTCTCAGAAAAATGAAAATTATAAAATTAGCCATACAGTAAAACCAGAGACAGAGAGTGAAAACTACCATCTTGTTGGGATACTTGCAATGTTGTAGCAGCAGAGTGAACTTTAAGGTCTAACAACGCACTATTAACTCGAGAAGCTCCCATAGAATGCCTAGCACTTGCCAGTTCCAACCATCCCTAGAATGAGAACAATTTCAAAAAACTCATAAATCAAGAGTTTATTCATCAAAAATAAATAAAACCACTAAATTCAAAGATTTGCATTAATGACAATCCGAGTATCATTGCAATGGAACCCACGAGTAAAACTAAACTAGAAAGAGATTGGATCTATTTAGAAGTATCAATTCAGTCAAAAAAAGGTTTTTTTTTCCTCTTATTATAACTATTATTACCTGGCGAAGTGTAGAAGATAAAGAATCTATCAGTGTCAGATAGCCATCCGTAGAATCCAGAAACTGCAATAGAGTTTCTTCTTTTACTTGCTTTTCTTCTTGTTGTTTTTCACGTCCATTTTCAACTGTGTTTGGTTCGGGATCTTCATTTTCAACTCTTTTCACCCTCGTCATTCTCTTCTCAATCAGCCAAAACAAGATCAGATCAAATCGAATCGCTTCGTCAAAGCAATTTAGGGAGTTTGGCTGGATTAAGTCCGGTGAAAGTCCATGAACCGGGAAAACCGGTTGAACTAATAAAACCCGCTTTTCCAAAACCACGTCGTTTTATCTAAAAAAACAATAAAGCTAAAAATTATTCAATCTCGATTCCGGTCTGAACTCAAAGGCAGAGCAACATCCAACTTTACATCATCGCAATCGCAATTACAATTTCAACTCAATCTGTTCGTCGTTTTGCTCGACCCTTTTCTTCCCATTGGTAGATCTCTTCATAACAAAATTTTCCTTTTATATGTTCTGAGTTTTGCCTGTTATTGAGTGATTTGAATACTTGATTTAGCAAAGATTTGAAAGAATTAAATCAAATGCATTTCACATCAGCGTTCTTCTTATTCCTAATTTTTCTAATAATTCTTTCAGGGAATTTGTTTTGTCAAGAGAGCTCAGGTGCAACACACAAATATCCTGCTGTTGGAGGGCTAACCAGAAAAAATATAAAACTTAGTGTAAAGACATACATGTCCTCATTGTGTGTTTATCACTCCTGGGCGATAACTGAGTCGACTCGAGTCGGACGTTTGGGTTCTTAAGAATCTGATGGAAGGAATATTGAAAAAGTATCAGCAGAAATTCGAAAAGCTCAAAGAAGAAATGAATCGATGGGACGACATTCAATCTCGCTTAATTGTTCTATTTAGAAACGCTTCTTCAATCATTGAGAGGTTACAGGTCAATAAGGACCCTAATTTATTAACTTCACTTTATTATTTACTCATTAATTTTCATCTTCTGAGCTCTCACCGGAATTATGATTGTTAGGTTGTTCGAGATCCTAAAAACTACTCAAGTTTGAATTCCATAGCTGGTATTCAAGCTGCTGTATTGAGGAGACAAATGGAATCCTTGCAGACTGTTTTGCTTTCTATGAAAAAAAACAATGTAATTTGCTTTCTTCTCTTGCTATCATTAGTTAAAACTTGATCAATTTTCTTTACATTAAGTGTCTGTTGTGATAGTGTTCGATTTATTTAGTTTTAAGCTATGTTTTATATGAGCCAGTGAAGGAGCCGTATAAAAATTGTATGTGCCTAGTAGTTCAGGTTGACTTTAAACATACTGAGCAATGTGCCTAGTATAACTTTAAACATAAATGTCTATACTTGTAGTCTAGTGATATATGTGCCTAGTAGTTCAGGTTGACTGGCTGGTCCAGTCTGGGTCTTAAAACAAAGGTTTGAAGACATGTTTGGTTTTACTGAAACTCTGGAACAGAAAGCAGAAAGTAAATTGAAGTTTGAGTTATATTGTTTTAATTGTCTGTCAGAAATATTCATTTTGACATGTTAAGTTTGGAAACATATGTTCAGGGAGGAGTTTCGAGGAATTGTCTTGTCTATTGAGAAGTTATATCATGATGGTAGACAGCTAGTCAAAGGGGGTTCTAATCAGCTAACAGTGAAACAATTGCAGCAAAGAGTTGGTGTAAAGCCTTCTCTTGCAGATTGTTTAGATGGGCTTATGATTCTTCATGACATGCATTACTCAGTATGTTATTCTTCTATTTATATTTTCATCGTATCTGTTGCAATTGGTACTTTCTTTTACTTGTCTCACGAGGTTAATTTGATTTTTCCATTTCCCCGTTATTGAACTTAATCTCTACTTGATTAAGTTCTGACAGTCCCAAAATCTATCTTAGATGCTGAAGGATGCTTGGTGTGTGTTTGTAGGCATCTTCTGAAATCATCATTGTTTTCAGTGCTTTCAGAATTGGCCCTGAAACCCAGGTAGCTTTTCTTTATATTGATAGAAACACTATCTCTTTGAAGTACAATGTCTTTGCAGCTGATCTAATTAATGCGTCTTTATTATGTCAGTTCCTATATTCTATGCATTCTAATTACAAGGATTACGATGTTAACTTGACCTCTCTAACTGCAGTACAAGTGATCTAGGTGCACTTCAGCAACTCTTAGTTGATCAGCCAAACATCCCCAAAGAGGAAGGTAGGCTTTGGGTGTTGAAGTGAGTGAGACTAAGGGTGAAATATTTAAGGTTTAATGAATATGTATGTAATTTATATTATAATTACAAATGCTTAAACTGATTCAGTAACTACTTGGAAATAGAGTACGATGATGGTGCTGTAAGTGCACATAAATGAAAGAATTAGGATTCTGATAGGAAGCAATTGATTGGTACTGCTAAATGCTATTCCCTGGGGATATAGTGTCATCTCATTATGATAGTAGACAATTATCCGGTTATTAAGTCTCCAACTTTCCATTAGGAACCTTGTACTGTCCTATTTGTATTCAATTATTTATTTATTTTTTTCTAGTTTCAATTTTGAGGGCTGTATGCATTCTGCAAATATTTGTAATATTAATATTTCTATTGATAAACTAAAAGTGAGGTTTGAATGTGCTAGCAAAATGTGGTTAACATAGTTTGGAAGATGTTCGGTTGTTTTTTGCTCATTGTAAGGCATAACCATTCTGATTGCTTTTTTTTTTTTTTTTGGTGCAGTCCAATCCATCTTTGAAATCATATTTGCAGAAGAGATTTGTTGATATTCATCAAGAGTAAAACTTATATTTACTAACAAATGGTACTAACTTATTGATACAGACTAATTTGTCAGGTTGTGATTAGATGAATTTGTCAGGTTGTGATTGGATGATTTTGAAGTGAGAGAACGAGTAAACAGTCATATTATCCAATCGCATACATTGAATACCTGCTGTCAAAGTCAATCTTAGTTTGTATGAATAAGTCAGAAAGAGCACTTGTAATTTTATTCATGGGGTATTCAATATATTAGTTTGTATGAATAAGTCAAAAAGAGTACATGTAATTTTATTCATTCAATAAAGCTGCTGTCAAAGTCAATCTTCCATACATTGAATACTTAGATGCGGAATGGAATTGCAGGGCTCTTGGTTCTTTATGAAAATGATGCTTGAAACAGTATGCTTATTTCTTGCCGTTTAGGGTATAGAAGAATGCCGTTGAAGGATCTTTCAAGTAAATCATTTTTGGCGGCTGCAGAATTCTTCCAGTTGGATTTAAAATCATGTTGTTGAATGACTGGATTCCTCCCGCTCTGTTCTTGTTGCCAAGTGTCACTCTTAGAGACTTGAGATAGTGCACAAATGCCGCCTTGAAAGTTTCCTCTTCTGCATCACGCTCAAGTTCAGGCGGCCTAATGATACAAGCTTTTCATTTACTAAAAGACTTGCAATAGAATTTATGATGCTCAAGTTCACAAATCCTGCTTACAAAAGCACCCTGCCATGGGTTAATCTTTCTCACCGTTTTTCTTTTCCGTTCTGAACTCTAATCAATATAGACCTTATCCATTGGTTAAGTTGTAGAATCTCGATCGTAAAATCAGATTTGATACTTTACAAATAAATGTAAGTGTAGTGTTTTTATACTCCAATAAGACGTAACTCCATCAAGGGATTAGAATCGGATCGCGATTGGATCGATGTATTGATTAAATAGATGTTAAAGTAATATTTGAATTTTTATCAATTTAATAATTAAATATTAAATCTAAATTGTTATTAATCAAAATTTATTTTTAGCTTAATGGAATTGTAAAGGTTTGACTGGGTAAACCTTTGGTTTATAACATGATCGGATTAAACTGGCTCCACAGTCAAATAGGCCAGTTTGATTTGGTTTTCAAAGCACTATTAAAGTGCGATGTTGCTGACATGGATTCAGCTTGATCTCTCAACGTGATTGAAAGCAGCTGCAAGCAAGGCAGGTGGACAGGGCAAGTCGTTCGTGAGCCTCCCTCAGTCCACCCCCAGCACGCAATTAAATAATCAAAATGCCTTGTTTTACAATTTCGCTCGCCGGCTGTTGCATTGTCGTTGTTGTTGTGTTGTCGTGTCTCAAACTCAGAGCAAGCAAGCAAGCGATGTGGTATGTCCTGTTCAACGATAATTAATTTATTATTAATAAAAGAATCAACAATTTATTACTCTTTGTTGAACCAGCAATTTGTTGAAGCATGGTGGGGTCTCTAATGCCTATTCTGTTGATGATGAAGTCAAACTTTCGGTATGCAGTGGCTTTCTTCACTCTGGCTTTTATCATCAGTTTTTGTTCCTTTTCTGCTGTTCTTTTTCGTTAGACTTTAAGAAAGATACCTTAATTCACCACCCCTGAAAGAAAGAAAGCAACCCCTAACTCAAGTTCTTTTTTCTCTTCCATTAATTTAATCAGGTGTATCAAATGGTGGAGCAATATTTTCTCATCAAATTCAAAACCCACCTTTCTGGAGGAGCCTACCACGCCTAGGGACCTTCTAGGCTTTTGCTCAACCATCATTTAGCCAAGGTATATCTTTTTGTGTTTTTGGGTTCAATCCAGAATTTCTTTTACTTTTTTGTCTCTCTCTCTCTTTTTTTTTTATTTTTTATTTTGTTTAACTTGATTTTTGTTGATTAGTTGGTTTATTTTGTTATTGGGATTTAAGGATGGGTTAACTGAAACTACAATCTCATGTAGATATTCTTGACTATTAGTAGCTTGGATTCTGCTCTGGTGGCAGTCCAAAAGTTAACCTCTCTTGTTATGTTACAAAGATCTGCTGGGTGGTTGGCTCCCTGTAGTTAGGTCCATGGTGATTTGAAGTTTGATGTATCGTGTTGTATTTTAAAAAGCTTAGAGGATGAACATAAATGAGTCTCAAAAGGAAAACTTTTAGTTCCTGTTAAAATCTTTATAAAACAGAACATAATTTGTGTCTATATAATCTTATTACCCGCCAAACAGATCGTGTCATGCGGCCATTAATGTTGTTCAACACTTAAATTTCAATAATTTAGGTATGATGTAGTATCATCTTCTCTTTTTTCTTTGTAAATTATTGCTCAACTCCTTTACAAATGATAGTTATGGTTCATGATACAGTGGTGTATTATATGTAATATCATGTTGCTGCAGAGTAGCAGTAAGCAATATTGATCAAATGGATGAAAGCTGTGCTGGAAGTTTTGACTCTGGTAGCCAGTCAGATGGGAGTTACCATTTTGGGAGGATGCACGTAGAGCCTATTTATGATGCATTTGTTTGCCCTTTAACAAAGCAAGTTATGCGTGATCCTGTTACCATAGAAAATGGTCAAACGTTTGAGCGTGAAGCAATTGAAAGGTGGTTCAAGGAATGCAAGGATAGTGGACGGAAGCTGGTCTGCCCTTTGACCCTAAGGGAATTAAGGAGTACTGAACTTAACCCCAGTATAGCTTTAAGAAATACAATTGAAGAATGGTGTGCTAGGAATGATGCTGCTCAACTTGACATGGCGCAGAAATCATTAACTCTTGGCAGCTCAGAGAGTGATACTATGCGGGCTCTGAAGTATGTGCAGTATTTCTGTCAAACAAGCCAATCAAATAAGCATGTTGTGCACAATCTAATACCAATGATAATTGATATGTTGAAGAGCAGCAGCCATAAAGTTCGGTGTAAAGCTCTAGAAACACTTCAAATTGTAGTTGAAGAAGATTATGATAATAAGGTTGTTACAGATTTGCTAAATATTTATCCAGTTTAGTTGACTCATCTAGGATGCACTTAGTTACTCTTGTTGATCTCCTTTCTGTACTTTGCAGGAAATATTGGCTCAGGGGGATACTGTGCGATCTGTAGTTAAGTTCTTGTCTCATGAGCTTTCGAAGGAGAGGGAAGACGCTGTCTCTTTGCTATATGAGCTCTCCAAATCTGAAGTGCTGTGTGAGAAAATTGGTTCTGTCAATGGAGCAATTCTTATACTGGTTGGAATGACAACCAGCAAATCAGAAACTATCTTGACTGTGGAGAAGGCTGATAAAACACTGGAAAATCTGGAGAGGTGTGAAAACAATGTGCGACAGATGGCTGAAAATGGAAGACTGCAGCCTCTTCTAATGCAAATCCTGGAAGGTGGTTAAACATCTTTGATACTTAGTGATATAAGAACAAATTTGTATTTGTTGTTTTAAGATTTCATAGATGTATGGATGGTTAGGATCACTAACATTAGAGTTTTTATACATCATTCATTTGAAATCAATGTTCTGTTGGAAATAGGGAAACATGTGAGAAGCATATGTTTATATGATCGCTCAAAATGGTTTTTGAGAACCAAAACAATATATAATTATTCTTCAAAGCAGCATTGTTCTGGCTATGGTTTTTCTCGAAAATTGTTTCCAGAAACAGTATGTCAAACAAGTTTTGTATATTGAAACACAGCTAAAGTTAGCAAACAGAAAACACGTCTGAATAAATTGAATCGAATATACTGTTTTTTTTTTTGTTTTTTTTTTGTCCTTGCTGAAAGATTTTTTGCAGTTTTTCTTGCTCATACAGGCATTTTATACTTAAAATATGTTATATCTTAGATCTGACTAATTGATGTCACTACAGCCTGTGACAGCTTTAGGAAATTTCTTATACATATTTCTTTGTTTCTTCAAAGTGTCTCAATGCATTAATAGAAGTATATGCTGAATTTTTATTATCTGGTTGTAAATCTAAATGCTCTTTTTTTTTAATAATGTGACATGTGTTCCTCATGTTAATGTTGCTACAATGGGATGACTGCAGGTCCACTAGAAACTAAACTGTCCCTGGCTGCATTTTTAGGCGAGCTGGCTATAAACAATGATGTTAAAGTCCTAGTGGCAAGAACTGTGGGTTCATCTCTGATCAGCATTATGCAAAGTGGTAATATGCGGGCAAGAGAAGCTGCTTTGAAAGCTCTCAATCAAATTTCATCTTACGAGTTAAGTGCCAAGGTGTTGATAGAGGATGGTATCCTTCCTCCTCTTGTCAAGGACCTCTTCACGGTTGGATCCAATCAGCTCCCAATGCGATTGAAAGAATTTTCTGCTACAATTCTTGCCAATATTGTTAGCTCAGGCTATGACTTTGACTCAATCATGGTTGGACCTAACCACCAGACTTTAGTTTCAGAAGACATAGTCCATAACCTACTTCATCTAATAAGCAATACGGGTCCAGCAATTGAGTGCAAACTTCTGCAGGTCCTTGTTGGACTCACTAATAGTACCACAACTGTTGTGAATGTGGCTTCTGCCATCAGAAGTTCTGGTGCTATTATTAGTTTGGTTCAGTTTGTTGAGGCTCCTCAGAACGATTTGCGTGTGGCTTCCATAAGACTTCTACGGAACCTCTCTCCATACATGGGTCAGGAATTAGCTGATGCATTACGTGGCACAGTTGGTCAGCTTGGCAGCCTAATAAAAGTCATATCAGAAAATATAGGAATTACTGAGGAGCAGGCCGCAGCTGTTGGCCTTCTAGCTGAACTTCCAGAGAGAGACATGGGTTTGACTCGGCAAATGCTAGATGAAGGTGCCTTTCAGCTAATTATCTCTAGAGTGGTTAGGATTCGACAGGGAGAAACTAGGGGAACCCGCTTTGTGACACCATTCCTAGAAGGGCTTGTATCAGTTCTTGTGAGGGTAACATTTATCTTGGCTGATGAACCTGATGCCATTGCTTTTTGCCGTGAGCATAATCTTGCAGCACTGTTCATTGAACTACTTCAGTCCAACGGACTTGATAAAATACAGATGGTTTCTGCTACAGCATTGGAGAACTTATCTCTGGAATCCAAAAACTTGACGAAACTGCCTGAGTTGCCTCTACCTGGTTTTTGTGCCTCAATCTTCCCATGTTTCGGTGAGCCGCCTGTCATTACTGGATTGTGTCAGGTCCACAGGGGAAAATGTTCACTAAAAGCCAGCTTTTGTCTTTTGGAAGGACAGGCTGTGGAGAAATTGGTAGCACTTCTAGACCACACAAATGAGAAGGTGGTTGAGGCAGCACTGGCGGCATTATCTACTTTGTTGGAGGATGGTGTTGATATTGAACAAGGTGTGATGGTTTTGTGTGACGCACAGGGTATCAAGCCTGTTCTTGATGTGTTACTTGAAAAAAGAACTGAGAACCTGAGGAGGAGGGGGGTTTGGGTAGTTGAGAGAGTCTTACGAACCAATGACATTGCATATGAAGTTTCCCAAGACCCAAATGTCAGCACTGCACTTGTCAATGCCTTCCAGCATGCTGATAATCGAACACGGCAGATTGCTGAACGCGCCTTAAAGCATATCGATAAAATTCCAAACTTTTCAGGAATCTACTCAAATATGGGATGAGCTTCTTCCAGGTATCTTATTAAAAAATTTTACGAAGTGCGGGCTTTTGTACCTAACACCTGCTTTGCCTAAGCAGTTTGACGTGTATGAATATTGTCTACCAATTGTTAGACTGCAGGTAAGTATTGCTGTATAAAGAGACTTTCCATTTATATAGGAATTTTGAAAGTCATTCATTTGTTCTTAGTTTTGTTGTTTTCAGCAATGTTTTCATAGGAGGGCCACACCAGGTCGGATTGGTTGACCAATGGTTAGAATAATGTATTGGTGAAATAAATTTTAAAAAGAAATTTTAAAACAGTTATGCAAATTTATTAAATACCAAATTTGGATTACATTCATCAGGTGGTTAAACATGATCTTTACTTGCAAGAGATGGGTTTAGCTTGCAAGAGATACGTTTGCATCAATCAGATGTTTTGTGCTTGAGCCCAGATCCCAGTCGGTCAATCTAAGTGACTAGTTTCATAAAGTTTCAGTCAGATCACAATCGTACCAGTCTTCAAAACAGTGGTTCTCTGTAAATTCCATATCTTAGCATGAAACTGCTATAACATTCTTTTCGTTTGAAAATGAGAATTGTGTTACTGATTTGGTGAAATATTTCCACTTTTCAAGCTCCTTTGTACGAAACTTTGTGATGTCCTGAGCTTTGAAAAGCCGTTTCTGATCGTTCTTGATTCTGGTATGGTAATAACTTCTATTCCTACCATTCTAATTGGCAGCCTGCCCGACAACACCGCGTGCTTTCGTCGAAATCGGCCATTATTTTCCTTCATGATATGAAATGTTTTGCAGCTGTTATGGGTTTTCAAATGTTTTTTTTTTTTTTTCTATTTGATTTTGATTTTGATTTTGAATTATGATTCGAATCCAATTCCACGTGTTATTGAAAGATATGATAACAAAATTAGATGGTATCATTAGCAGCCAAATAACATATTTTCACTCAAAATTTTCTTAAATAATAAAATCTCATTCAACAATTTTAGATTAAGTACAATTATTGTTATTAAAATATATATTTATTATATTTACAATTACTAAATTTTGAAACATTATAAAAAAATCATAAAACTTTAAATTACGTTAACTATTAGCTCACTCCTCAATTTTACTATTTGAGTTTGTAACGAAAGGTGATGTGAAAATTAACTTCATACAATTAAAAAAAAAAGCTTTATCACTAACACCTCTCTCGCTTACCGTAGTAGGATTTGCATTTAAATTATTAAGATCATCATTAACATATCATGTGTCCTCATGTTCCTCATCATTTTTGTAAATTGGTTCAACCTCTATTTTCTCATCACCAGTTTTTGAATTGGGACCAAAATCAAGTTCCTCAACATTTATATAACTTGTTTCAACCATAGAATGACTTGATTGTCCATAAAATGTTATTGCTTTCCCAATTAAACTTGAAGAAGGAAGAGGAGGAGATGGAAAACTAGTTTCAATCTCTATTTCCTTTATCACTACCTTTCCTGTTTTTTTGCTGAGGTTTAGAAAACTCTTTCACTATATTTATTTTTGACCATACCCATCAATTTGTTTGTGATGCCTACCACAAAAGCTTAATATATACATATCGATATCATATTAATAATTTTTAAACTACTCTTATACTTTTGTTCTGATTGTAAAAAAATCTATGAATCTTCATATTTTTGATCATTTTGTCAAAGTTAATCAACCCTAAAACATCAGTATCACAGTAGTCTAAATAATCCACTTCTCTACCGTAATAACTCTATTTTTTAAAATCACCTTCAAAGCAAGGAACTATTGTAAATTTATCCTCCATTGGATCTAAGTCAAAACAAAATACAAACATCGATAAACTTTTCAACATATTAATTAACAGACAACAATAAATCTTTTAAAACAATCATTCTAATTGGTAAAATTTTATTATTCATCACTAAATTTTGTATTGAAAAATCAGTAACTGGGTGTGCAATTATCTCACATTAGATAGTTCAAGAAACAAAAACAAAAAACAACATTAACACCACATTGCTAGCAACATAAATAAAAAAAAGTTGACTATCCCAAAAACTTTCAGAATAAAAATACATGATATTTTTAAATAAGATTGACATTAAACCCCACATTACATAGTTCATTAAACAAAAAAATACCAACATTAACATCACATTCTCAACAACATAAAATAAAAAAATATTCATGTAGTAGGAAAACAAAAAATATTTATGATTTTATCCCATTTTATCAAACTTCAGTTAATTCTAACTATATTTAAATTTGCTTTTTGCCATAAAAACAGGAGATCAACCTCTCGACATACGTATAGTTTAAACAAAAAATCAAATAATTAAAGTATTGTAAAAACCCAATTGTCAAATATCATAATAGACTCTTACTATATTGTGGTGTCAACAAAACGTCAGTTTTTTTGAACCACATTTTCAAGAATCTTATTGCTTCATAAAAATAAAAGTTCTGTGAACTTAAAACCTTAGCTTTCGAAAAAAGTGTAAACACTGTAGGGACGAAAGAGAAAAATTTAGTCTATTTTGGCAAAACAAGAAAAGAGAAAAGAGACAGACCAGAGAGAAACATAAAACAATTTTTAAACTTTATCAGCTTCTATTTTATTGTCCACATCACCTTTTGTTACAAATTCAAACGGCAAAAATAAAGAATGACATGATAGCTAGCGTAATTCAAAATTCAATAATTTTGTTTGTAATTTTTTAAAGCTTAGTGACCGTTGATGTAATAAATGCATACTTCAGTGATTATAAGTGCATTTTACCTCAAAAATTTTTAAAAAGTTAAATACTTATTCGTTGACTAAAGTTAACAATTAAATTTAACAGTCAACTATTAAATTTAACTGACCCAAAAAATATTTTTGTTTTTTTGAATTAAAAAATAAAAAAATAAATTTATAAAACTAATTAAAATATAAAATAATAACAATAAAATTAATAAAAAAATTTAAAAAACGATCATTGTCATTGATAGTGTCAGTAGCAATGGTAACTATCGAAAACCTAATCAGATAATTGAAAATAGCCATCTTAATCATCAGAGACAACAAAAAACGATTGACATACATAAAATTAATCGTTTCTAACCATCCTCAATTATGAAAGAGGCCAACTTTGACAATTTGACTGTTAATTTAACCAAATGACTATATTTTATCATTTGGTTGGGTTTTCAATAACTATCACTATCAGCGATAATATTAAAAGTGGTAGCTATTTTTAAAATTTTTTATTAATTTTTAAATATTTTACTAATATATTAATATTATTATCTATTAAATTTTATTTTAATATATAATATTATTTATTTTATATAGAAGTTATTTTGATTATTTTATAAAAATTAATAAAATTTAAAAAAAAGTCAACAGATAAGTATTTAACTCTTAAAATTTTTTTTTTTTTTTAAACTCTTTCATTTAAGGAAACGTTGGGTGGGAATAAATTGTTTAACCTATTATTAAATATGAATTCAAACTAAGTCTAAATAAAAGCCCGTTCCAATAGGAGTAAAATCAAAACAAGTTAGTTTGACTCAAATTAGCATTCAATTTTATTCAAATCATATTCTAATTAATAACTTTAACTCAACAAGTTATTTCAAGTTTAAATTGAATTCTCTTTTAACACTATTTTTCTCGTATATTATATTATTTATTATATCGATAATAATGTTTATTCTATCAATAACTTTAAAATCATTAGTCAATTTAAATTTGATTCAAATTTGTTATAATGAATTTAAATCAAACTTGAGTCAAACCATGTTCAAGTTTAGCTTAGCTTAACTAAAATCTAAATTTAAACTCGAACTTGATTAGGGTCTAAAATTACTAAATCAAACTCAACTCACTTAAATTGATAAACAATAACATCAGTGTGGGAACAAATTATTGGAGGAGAAGAAAAAGAGTGGTTGACCGGACAAGCTTCGATGCAATGCCTATAAGGCATCGATGTCAAGTCAAACTCCAAGCTGAGCCTAAGCCAGGTGGACTAAAATCAGCCCAAGGGATAACAAGCTTCTTGCGTGGTTTTGAAAAGTTATCAGAAAACCTCCAAATGAACACATTTCTTTCTGGATTTCGTTGAGGTGTCATGAATTGCATTAGAAGAACATTAAATTTAAATGAAATCATATCGAAAATGCTATCATTCTTCTCTTCAATTTTCTTCCACTATTCTTCGAATAAAAGGTCTTTTCCATGTGTTTCTGTAACTATGTTACCCGCATTTCTACTGTGATTGTAGACTGCTTATTTCTCAGCCTCAAACAGGCCATTTTCCTGGCGCCTATCTATCATCTCTTGTGCACATCAATTTCATAGCTTAATAGGCAATCCCTTCATACAACAGCTTATCGTCTCTTTCATATATTAATTTTCATCAACCAGAACTACATATATAATCGGTGACTACAAACGGATGCAATCAATATATTAAGTACTGTTTAACTACTGGATACTTGTATTTAGTAACAATAGTATTACATATTTATTTACCACTAGGAAAATGGGGTTCTTCTAACCCAGGTCCCAAAATCAACTTTTATAACCACAAGCATCAGAGTGAGACCATCTTCTGCCAACATCTATTTGTAACAGGTTATTAAAGGTCATATAAGAGCCATAAAATTTGACTGAGTAGATCAAATATTTATTATGGATGCAACATCAAAAGAAATATTTTTTCAACATGATGAATACAAAGCTGCAAGTTTGGAATTCAGAATCAATTTATAAACAGTGGAATTGAATTAAAATGAATAACCCATTTGCAAGACATACCTACCTCTCATTCGTAACAAGAATTTGGCAGCACAGAGACCAGAGTAGTTGCTATGGTACAAAGAAATCTACGACTCATACCCAAATAATTCAATGTGAAAATTGTAGGTTCCGATTTAAGACTGGGAGCTCCTCCTGGGGGTAGAATGAATTTTTGCCATAAATCAGGGTGTAGGTCAACAACTTTACAAATGCAACACAGCCAATGATTTAGTCATGCATGACGAAGCATCCAGTTCATGAGCCATGTGATTCCTTGATACGTGACTCCAGATCATCCCTTTGTCAGATGCATTACATACAGTTGAGAAGTTGAGCACTTGACCAAATATTTTGAACATTTCAACCCCAAATATTAGGTTTCTGTCTGCAACAAATGCAGCATTCCAGTCCATAGGGGCATCAGGATGTACAGAGGCTTCAGTCCATGTAAGATACAAGAGATCTAGCTCCCATAATTTTCTCACAGCCTTGTTTCTCCGACCTATCTGACCATCTCCTTCACACCAGGACACAGAAAGCATGAACAGCCGGCCACCACAAGATACAAGTTTTGGGTGGTACTCCCGTACACGGGGAGGGAACGGGGAGGTTTGAATTCCAATCCAGAAGCCTCTTTCTATGTCATAACCCGCAAGCTTGTCAGCATCAGAATAAACATAAAGTATACCGTTACAAACAACACCAGAACACACTATCCCAAAATCAGTAGGCAGTCTCTGGATTTCTGTCCATTTATTAATTGCAGAATCATAAATCTCTCCTGAACCTAAGGGTTCATCCCAAGACCCAAGACCTCCCACGGCTATCAACACAAACCTTTTGCCACCTTTTGTGAGTGACTGATCACTTTTTTGTCTACTAAACCTGTATGACTTCCTATTGGATGAAAACATCAAACCCTCATTTTCATCAAAAGCATTTCTCCATTCATGCCTTTGTGAAAGCCTATGAGGATCCTCATAAACATCTGACACCCCACCAATTCTAGTCCTGGGAAAACGCCTTTCTTGCCGATTGGGATGACTTTGAATAATTGAGAACTCCAAACTCACTTCAGATATTCCTAAAACAGGCATTGCTCTTGCATACTTCATGGACGCAATTTTGCACCAAGATTTAGTGAGAGGATTAAATACCAACACCCCTTTGTGTGTCTTAAATGCACTTCTATCCACCCTCCCAAAGTTGGTCAAGCTTGAACAACCTCCAACAATGTAAATATCATCCAGGATACTGGCAACAGAGAACATGAACCTTCCTTTAAGAACAGTGGCATCAATCCTATGCCACTGGTCTTGAGACACATCCAGAACATGTATCTCCCCAGAGCAACAGCCATCTTTAACAGCACCAAATAGAAACAACCAAGGATTTTGATGTAAGCCTTCCCTTCTCATCTGCAGGAACCGAGGAGTAGAGGTTATGTATCTCCAATTCTTGCACACAAGGCGGGCATTCATGAGACTTGTCAATGGGAGCCTCACCAAGCACATCTCCAGAATATCATCTGGAAGAAAGATGTGCATCCTGCTGTTCTGAACAGATTCTTCAAGTTCAAAATCTTTCCTGCTATTTATCCTCCAAAACTTCTCCTTCATCCCATACGAGAAGCAATCCACTCCAGTTTCCTCTGTACCGCAAATTGGTTTATATCTCTTTCCTCCTTCAGTAGCACTCGATCTCCTTCTAAAACTTGGGTCGCTATATTCCTCTCTAGTGTCGGCACTTACTTTGCAACCCCCAACTCTACCATAAAAATTAAGACATTTCGAAGAAACCTCCTTCACACTATCCTCACCAGCCCCTTCATTCCTCACAGTCTTCTTTCTCAACTTTTGACTAACGCTTCTAAGAAGCCGTTTTGACACACTCAAGGCTTCAAGATCCCATCGAAGAGAATCCTCCCCCAACGGTCTCTCGGAAAACATTATTTCCTCTACTTTATTAGAAAATTGAACCACATTTCACCATGCACTCTTGAAAACCGTTATCCCTGAAAGCTTGACTTCCAAAATCCATCTACATCAAAGCAACACTTAAAAATTAATCTCAAATCGCAACTAAGACAAAACTAACAGAAATAACAAACGAAATAAACCTTTACTTTCTAAACACCAAGAGTCCCGTAAAATTACCAGCAAACAAGCGTATAATCACACTAAAGAACCTAATTCATCACATCTACAGCATTAAAAATGTGATTTTTAACAACAAAACGAAAAACCAAGCACAAATTTCACTATGCATGACACTCAATACCAGCTATGGATCAAATAAACCAACGAATCTACCATAGAAACAAATAATTTGACAAAAAAAAAAAAAAAGCTCCATTCACTCATGAAACGAAATAAAAAACTGGTAACTTACACAAATGTGAAAAGCGAATGGGTATAAATTGAATATATAAAAATTCAACAGTTAGTGTTTTGTGTTCGATTGGAATCGGTAAAGCGACTGAATAAAAAGAGCGACTTATCAGCTCCTCGCTTCGCTTTCCCGTTTGGCATTCTCCTCCGTCTCTCCACTGCTCCTTTTAAATTGTTTTCTGCTTTTCATATTTTGCTTTTATACGAGAGCCATCCTGATCAACTTCAATTCGCATCATAACCGTCGATCTGATCATGAAAGCCGCATCTCAAGGAAGCGTCACCGTCATTTTTGAAAAACGTATACTCGATTGTCGATGATGTGATGTGCCGCGGCCAACATGACTGTGAGATTTGATAGGTGACAGTGACGCTTTTATATTTTCGAAAAAATGTTGTTTCAATTCTCACACGCCGGTGCACGTGTCAGATTAGGTTGGCTGTTTCAGTGACAGCCCGGAATGCCCGGCACAGAGAGTGGGGGGCATTGCACTATTTGTCAAAAAGAGTTCAAAATTAACGAGAAGGATCCATAAACCAAAATTCTATGTGAAAAGCCTTAAAAAAATAATAATCCATTAATCGAAATTTAATTTAAATAACTCATTTTTTATTAGATTTAAAATTAATTAATTTGTACATCAGTTTACCTTTTGTTTTTTTACTTTTTCCAGATTCAAATTTTAATTTAATTTAAATAATATGAAATCAATCTAATTAACTAATTTTAAACATTTTTAGTGTTAATTATTGAACACTCAATTAAAGACTCGACGGAGGATTTATTTTGGACGGCTTAATAGTTAATCAAACCGATTCAATCGATTGGGTTTGGCCCGGTCATTATTATATTATAAGCATACGAGGCAGCCATCAATGCTCATGGATTTCACAGTTTTGGCACAGGAAAAGGCTAGCATATTAGCTCCATTATTGACTTCTGAGCTTGGAATATTTGATGGTTTGGGCCACAAAAGAAAATATAATATTATTTTTTGTGGTCTAGGTAACACCATATAATGTCACAACGTTTCAAAAGTAGCAAAAATAAGGACATAATTTATTCCTACATGAATTCTCTTCGTGTGGACCTATGACTGCACCTAAACTTGGATGTCACAAGACATGATTGCTCTTACCTATAATTTTTTGAATAATTCATACAAAAACAATTTACAATTAATTATTTTAAATTTAAATTAACTGTTACAATTATATTGACTCAAATTTGATTTATAATTTAAAAAAATAAATTAAATTTGAGTTTACATCAATCGAGTTAGAATTATAAAATTATGTTTATTTTCATAAATGAATCTAATTCAAATTGATTTAAAAATTTGAGTTTGAATCGAATCTAAAGGCAAGATGCTTTTAAGCCAAGTTTGAGCCTCGATTTTACAAATTAAGCAAAGCTTAAGTTAAAAAAATTTCTACTCACCAATCTTGAATTATCTTTCTACTTCGAACTGATTTGTTGGGTGCAACACATTATATTGTCTTTGTTCTTGTCCCTAGTACTAGGTTACAAGAATTGTTTGTTCCTTATTTGCAAGGAATAATGTCCCTTCATTCCATACTCTCCTTGCTCCCTCTACTTAAGTATTATCGTAATAAATATATTATGTTCGATAATTAATATTTTAATGGATATTTTTATAAATTATAGTTTATTAATAAGCACGAGACATAAGGGGATGAAATAAATCTATCTGTGTTTTCGTCTAATTCGCGCTTACAAGTATAATTTTAACTCTACCCTTATCCTTATTTATGCAAGAAAATCCAGAGGTGGCATAGGAATCCTTTATTTAGGGTTAAGTTGCCGTCCCTACTTGGCTTTGATGGACTCCGGCCGTAATTGTAGTTTAATCCTATAATTCTATATTATTGAATAAGTTTTGTTTTATTTTTATGTTAACAAAGGCTGAACATGATGGCCCGGTCGATCTAAAAGAGCCCAATTAGATTGGGCCAGGCCAGTGTTTTATCTGGGTTTGACTTTGAGGTATCCCAGTTTCCAAACAGAGGTCTTTAACTTCCAACTCCGCAAAAACAGCGGTCTGACGAGACGATCGAGACGAAGAAAAGAAGAAGAAGATGGCGAGGAGGGCAATGGTGTGTCTTATTGTGATGTTTTCGACTTTCTCTATCGTAGCATCAATCGAAGACAAATGTGGAGCTTGCAACGCCGTCGCGGTAAGTCTTTATTCGTCTTCGCATAAAAATGATGACGCTTAGGGTAATGATGTGTAAATCTAGGATCTGATCTTATTGCGTGGAAAATGCTTCGCAGGAGGAGCTAGAGCTTGGTCTTTTGAAGGTAAGAACTTCATGATTTTCATCTCAAATGGTTCAGTTTCATTTGAATTTTGTTTCAAGTGTTTGGTCTCAAGCAGGAAAAACCGAGGAATCATTTGGATATGCGACATCGTTTGGACTCGAAAGGTCAGCGTGTAGGAAAGGTAATTGATTACAGGTAAAGTTGAGTCAATCTTTCATTTTCATCCAATTTTGTGTCACTGTTAAACAGAATTAGATGGGTGGATTCGATCCGGGCCTCCCCTCTAGTCAGCCTGAGCTTGGATCGACTCCATATTGCTGAATTCAAGATTGTCCGAGCTGGTGAACAGTATCACTGGGAGGGTGAGCAGTATCATTGGATGTACGGACGAGTTGATCTTGCTGGAGCTCAGCTCATTTTGACTCGTTCGAGTCCAAGGATCCACCTCCTTAACTGCTTTATTTAAATTTTGGAGGAGGTTGATTACTAAGCAATTTGGCAATTATTTTTTCAGAGTCAGTGAGCTTAGAGTTGTTGAACTCTTGGAGGGGCTATGTGATAAGATGCTAGATTACACTCTTGAGAAGGTAGTTTGTTTTTATACTGAATTGGATTCTGCATTGCATAATTTTCGATGCGTTTTTATGATGGAGTCTTGGAAGAGAAACATGTTTAAAAGTTCATAGGAATAAATGCCAGCACAAATTAATTAAGCAATGGTTAAAATATTTTTATGAATAATCCGTTAAAACTGTAGTCAACTGCTTAGCAGCTTGGAGAAAAGGAAAAATAAAAAAGAAAATATTGCTGAACCCTCAAAAGATTCTGGTAAAATGCAATAAGAATCCACAAATATTGTTTTTTGTACGTAACCTTCCTTTTCAAGGAGGTTTCTGATGATTTTTGAATTTCAGTGTAGATTTATGATGGACTTGAAAACCATGGCTGCGTGTATTTTTGTTAAATATTAGGGGAGCTTAGTTTACGACAGTGCTAGCACAATACCTGCATTTAAAATTTAATCACTGGCAGCTACTTCTTGGCTTGTTGAGATCCTGCAACATGACTGAATATGTTGGTGCAAGTTAATCCATAAGTGTGTTTTCATCTTGCAGGTAGATTCAACCAGACGGGAGTGGGTCAGAGTGGATCACTGGGACAACCTTACAATTAGTATGCATCCTTCTTTATCATAGCCATGATGTGATGATTTCATTATTTTTTCCTGTTAACATGCTAGGAAACAATCTTCACTGGGTGTTTGTGATTTTTTTTCCTTTCATTGAGTTTGATACTTTTATTGGTTAAATTAATTTAGATGATTCTTGATTATTACTTCTCTAATATTTTTAAACTCATTCATATACCTTCCTTGTTTTATCAAAGTAATTTTTAACTGAAGGTATGGTCCTTTTCAAGTGATCAGGGTAAAATAGAACATCGATTTGTTCGATTCTGGCTCCTCTAGACCTGTAGTCACCCTCAAGACATCTATGTGTGACTGGTTTTTTGATTACTACTTGAAGTTGCCAGTAAAAGATCTACTTCTACGTTAATGAATAGATTTAGTTTGAGGCTTTTAATGAGTTGAAAGAATTCTCCTGCAGACAGAAAAAATACTTGATTTTTGAATTTACCTCTAGTTGAATGATTTCTTATAATATTTTCTTATAAAAGGAATCTAAATGTTATATTTTGTTAAAATGTAATAATCCATGGGAACAAGCTTGTTCATTGGGCTTTAGCTAAGGGGTAAGTTACTAACATTTCTGAAATAATATCAGCCTCTCTGAGTTATGTAAATGTCATGCACTTGACAGAAGTGGAACTGCTGTCTTATCATAGAATGCTATTTATCCTTCATCAAATTTGGGACTATGGCACAAATATTTGAACTGGGATAGCTCAATATTTTTATATAATGTAACTGTTTTAAGGGATTTGGAATTAAATCCTTAATAAGTTCTTGATTTTCTATGCTTTATCTTGAGGACTGGCCCTACATCCAGCAGATTTTTATAAAATTACTTATATTTGAGGTATTGGTGAACTTCTAAAATTTATGAATACTTTGTATTAACTTGTTATTAGGTAAACAAGAAGCCAAAACTTATGCAAAAGATATCTCCACTTATTGTGGAAGGTAAGATGATCTCTACCATTCCAAGTTTGTATGATATTTGTGAATTGTTATACTTTTGACCTTAATTTATGGCAATAGTAGATTTTGTCTGCCATTTAATATGCATATATAATTTACCAAGTTTAATCTATTTTCTTATAATCAAACAGGTTACTTGAGGAAACTGAAGATGAGGTGAATTTATTTTCCTGCTTATCCACTTCTAGCCTTGCTGATGATAATGTGTTTAACAAATCAAACATTTGAAACATCATTTCAATAATATTGATTACTCTTACAGCTGGCTGAATTGATAAAGAAAGGGTCTATGCAAGCGGGAGATGTAAGCAAGGTTGTCTGCCAAGATTTAAGCAATCACTGTGACGTGTCAAGGTATGTTGAATTTAGATTTTTCTAATTTCCTTCTTTTATCAAGTAGTCCTTTGTCTAGCATAATTTTGCATGCTGTTTATGCCTGTTATGCGTTGCATGATACTTTAAACAGTAATTAAAATTCCCTATGATGCCAGAATTTGAATTAGCTTTTGAGTTTAATTTCCATCGACTAATTTGAGATGTATCTATGGCCACATCACTCATGGGACCATACGCCACTCTAAGCTTTGAAGATAACATTTTCAATGGACTTCTGCTGTACATGTTTTAATTTCATCCTTGACTTTGGTTTTGGTTCATTGTTGAGGTTGTATTGAATAGCTAGATTAGTTTGGTGGGAAACATGTGAAATAGAGATTATGAATAAGATTGAATTCAATCTAGGTTGTTTAAGTTTAAATTGAACAAGTCAAGTTTAAGATAAGGATCAAGTTTGTTTTCATAAAACAAGCTGATTTTAAGTCAGTTTGCACATTCAAGTTTGGTCCAACTTGGATCAAACCTAAAATAAAATTATTTTCGAGTTGAGTTAGAACCTCAATTTATTGATTTCAAGCCGATTTTGAACTAACGCTTTTGGATTTGAGTCAAACTTGGATTGGGTTTTGTTTAAATTCAGTTCAGATTTAATCCAGTCTTAGTGTAGCATCACTTTAATAATCTCTCTATTTTTTTTTTCCAATGTGTACAGTGGCACGCAGTTGGTGGATGACAATATCAATGAATCTGATGATGAGCTCTGAGTCACCCAAATTTATTTGCAGATCAATATAAAATGAGATTAAGTATCTAATGGGGCATCCTTCCAGAAGTGGTTAGGTTATCCTATAATGAGAGTAGCATCTTCTGTAAGACTGATCAAACTTTGCTTCTAATTGCCATGCGGACTTTAAAGTTCAATCATCCATCAACCCTACTGAGTTTAATCTTATATGCATACCAACAATATTTTCAACTTCTCTTTCACTCCCGCGCTTTGTCATTTCCATCTTTAATTTTTAACCTCTTTAAGATAATAGGCCTTTGGTTTAAGGCATGGGGGACTAGCAATTAACCGCTAGTGTGCGATTATCTTTGGGCCTACGCGCCCAATTGATCTTAAATTGCAGCAAATATATCTTTTTGTAGCTTTTTTGTTGCTCGTGTTTCATGGCATGATTCTATTCAATGTATGTGGTTATGTTTAGGGTTGAATTTAAAATCGATTCATATTCAAATTTATGTTTCTCGGAGATTGAGGGCTCATTAGCAATGTTGCAACCAAGTGATTTATTTCTATCGATTCTTCTTCTTTTGTGTTTCTGGGATATGACGCATTTTTATTTTAACATTGCTGTTTACTATTCGTTTGAGCAATCTAAAATAGTGAACTGGTTATCAAATTCAATAACTATTTGAATAAATCAAAGACGATGACTTGATTCGTATATTATTCATTATGGAGAGAATGAGAATAAGAGGTGAAATGTAATTCATAAATCGAATTTGAGTTAAGTTATTTAAATCAAATAACTCGAATTAAATTTGATAATGTGGGATTTTAAGGAGGACAGAATATAGGTTGCTACGTCACATACTCGTCAATAATTTTTCCTCTGACTTCATCCGTTTGTTCATCCCAATACCCATCAGTCAGCATCCCGACAGCATTGGCATAATTGCATCCACCGCCAGCCCTTAAAACATCAAAACTAGATTTCGGGCATATAATTAAATTTGATTTTATAAAATAAGTCGATTTTTAAATTAATTTAAATACTTAAATTTAAATTAAATAATTTTTAAATTTAACTTGAGTAGTTTAAACTAATTTTTTATATTTAAATTGATATTAAATTTTTATTCGAATTTAATCTACATCAAATTTAACCTTAATAAAAACTATTAATTTTTTTTTTATCAAAATTGAATTTGAATCTAAGAAATACGTGAGGGAAACAATTTGCCACACAAACAAACAATAATTAGTTAATGCCACGTGAAACATGTCCTTTTGCTTTGTCACTGATGAGCACCTGGGCGGCTGTGGCGCTTGCTGCCATGCCATGATCTTTATAAATGAACAAAAAGGCTAAACGACTATATTCCGCCCATAGTTTGAGGGGGCCACCACTGCCACCCCATGGTTTCGAAAGCCCAAACTTTCAACCTAAACCAAATTTAATATTAAAAATAATAATATAGGAAGTTTTTTGCCTTTTTAATATTAAAATTTTATAAATTAATAAAATAAATTTTATATAAATATAAAATTTTAAAATATATTTAAAAAAATTTTAAAATTTTAAAATTAAAGCAGCCACTGTCGCCCATAATAGAACCAGGTGGTTTTTTCCGATCACCTGATTTGAAGGGTGGCTATTTTCGACCATCTGGTTCTATTATGGATGGTCATCGTCGTCGACACCGATAGCAGTGACTACTTTAATTTTTAAATTTTAAAAATTTTTTAAAAATATTTTTTAAATATTTATATTTAAAATTATTTTATAATTTTATTATAAATTTTTAATTTTTAAAAGGGTAGTTTACTTATTTTAGTAGAAAAATTATAAAAAATTATTCTAAGGGGGGGAGACTGGGCTTTTGAAACCCTAGGATGGCAGTTTGTCGCTGCCTCAAACTATGGGTGAGAAATAGTACTTTGGGCCAAAAAAGGCTAAAGAACTTATTCCCACCCATAGTTTGAGGTTGTCACAAAGTGTCACTCTAATGTTTCAAAAACTCAATCTCCCACTCTGCAACAAATTTTAATATTAAATATAATAATAAACAGTAACTATTCTGGGATAATTTTATCATTTTGAGATTAAAATTTTATAAAATAATAAAATAAATTTTATATAAATATAAAATTTTAAAAAAATTAAAAATTAAAAAAAAAGTAACTAGCCACCGTCGTCGGTGCCGGTGGTGATGTCCATTGCCAAACAAGTCAGGTGATCGTTTTTGGTCACCTAGTTCTAGGAGAGACCAGATCTGGCCTCCCCGTTTGATGAAGGCAACCAGATCTAGGCAAAAGTGGCCATAAAAAAAATCAGTCCAAAATAGTCGGAAAAGGTCGTCTTGGTCTCACGGGTCGTTTTCAGCCTTTCTTTCTAGCGGAGGAGGCCAGATCTGGCCGCCTCCTCCAAAACTGGGGGCGGCCTTCCTTGGAACCAGGTGGCCAATAATGGCCACCTAATTTTATTAACGATGACTATCGTCGTCGGCATCGGTGATGATGGCTGATTGGTTTTTTTAATTTTAAAATTTTTAAAAATTTTAAAAATTTTTATATTTAAAATTTATTTTATAGTTTTATTATAAATTTTTAATTTTTAAAAGGATATTTTAATAATTTTAATATAAAAAGTATAAAAAATTATTTCAAAGGGTAAGAGATTAGGTTTTTGAAAGTTTGGGGGTGTCACTTTGTCTCGGCCTCAAACGGTGGGAACAAGTCCTTTGGCCAAAAAAAAATTCCTTTCTAAATTTATCTACTAGTCAATAAGTTGGCCATTGGTGAATGGTACTCTGCTGGTTTCGCACTAGGTGAGGTTTGCCTTCTGGGTCGGCAAAGCTAGTCTTTGTTGTACTAGAGAGTGCACGAGTTTTATGGGTGGATGGCTGTTGCTTTTATTATTGAATCTGTTTTATAATTCGTTTGTTTTATCCAATCTTTACAGCCCATGAGCGTAGGTGAACTAAATTTCTACTGAAAGGTGGTGAGTGGATTTATTCTGGGCACTGTAAGATATCTGTACCTTTGATTTGAAATGAGAACTCTGGGGTTTCTTCTGTTGTTGTTTATCTATTTGGGTTTGATTTCAAGTGCATACAGTCAAAATGTTACCTCAAGACCATCTGTTGTTAGTGTTGGTGCTATTTTCACTTTCAACTCTATCATTGGTAAAGTTGCCAAGATTGCCATTGAAGAAGCTGTGAAAGATATCAACTCTAATTCTAGCATTCTTCCGGGCACAAAACTTAATATAAAAATGCAAAATTCCAATTGCAGTGGGTTTCTTGGTATGGTAGAAGGTACTCAACTGTCAATTTTCTTCATTTAGTTGAAGTTGGTTGCTCATTTGTTTGGTCTATTGTTGTGTGTAGGAAATCTGATTTCAAAATAAGAGTAGTAATATATACTGATTAATATGTTGCTTGCAGCTTTGCAATTCATGGAGACTGATGTTGTTGCCATCATAGGACCGCAATGTTCTACAGTAGCCCATATTATATCTCATGTTGCAAATGAACTACGTATTCCTTTGCTGTCATTTGGGGCTACTGACCCCACTCTCTCTTCCCTTCAGTTCCCCTTCTTTGTTAGGACAACACAGAGTGATTCTTACCAGATGGCTGCAGTAGCGGAGATTGTTGATTATTATGGCTGGAAAGCTGTGATTGCCATATTTATTGATGATGATTATGGACGGAATGGAGTAGCTGCATTGAATGATAAGCTTGCACAGAGACGCTGTAAAATCTCATATAAGGCTGCGATTCCCCCAGGATCCAGAGTGAATCAAAATGATATCATGGATCTACTTGTTAAGGTTGCATTGATGGAATCTCGTATTATTGTTCTGCATGCAAGTGGAGATGTGGGTTTCAGGGTTTTCTCTGTGGCAAACTATCTTGGAATGATGGGTAATGGTTATGTATGGATAGCCACAGATTGGCTGGCTTATATTTTAGATTCTAATTCTCCTCTCCCCTCTGACACCATGGATAAAATGCAAGGAGTTATTGTTTTGCGTCAGCACACACCAGATTCAGATACAAAGGGGGCTTTTCTTTCTAGGTGGAAGAAATTAACCGGTGGTTCTTTGGGGATGAATTCTTATGGTCTTTATGCTTATGATTCTGTTTGGCTGTTAGCTCATGCTCTTGATGCATTTTTCAATCAGGGTGGGATTATTTCATTCTCTAATGATTCTAGATTGCTTTCCATGGAAGGTAGCAATCTCCACCTTGATGCTATGAGCGTTTTTGATGATGGACCACAATTGCTGAAGAACATATTGCAGAGTAATACTGTTGGGTTGACAGGTCCTCTAAAGTTTAGTCCAGACAGGTCTCTTATTAATCCTGCATATGATATTATTAATGTGATTGGTACTGGAATTCGACGGGTCGGTTACTGGTCCAACTATACTGGTTTGTCAACTGTGCCTCCTGAGGCACTCTATTCAAAGCCATCCAATTGGTCAAGTGCAAGCCAGCAACTATACAGTGTCATCTGGCCTGGAGACAGCATTACAAAGCCCCGGGGATGGGTTTTCCCAAACAATGGGCAACTAATGAAAATTGGTGTACCTAATAGGGCCAGTTACCGGGAATTTGTATCAAAAGTGAAAGGAACTGATATGTTTCAGGGTTTTTGCATAGATGTGTTTACAGCTGCTGTTAATTTGTTGCCATATGCTGTCCCGTACCAATTTATCCCCTTTGGAGACGGTACTAAAAATCCAAACTACACAGAACTAGTGAATTCGATCACCACTGGGGTGAGTGTTACATCATTGGTTTAAATTTTTTATTTAAAGTTTGTTTGTTTTCTGCTTGCTGATTGTCTTATGTTCATGACACAGATCTTGGATGCCGCTGTTGGTGACATTGCTATTGTTACAGATCGAACAAAGATAGTGGATTTTACACAACCGTATGCTGCATCAGGACTTCTTGTTGTGGCCCCATTTAAGAAATTGAACACTGGAGCTTGGGCTTTCCTGAGGCCCTTTACTGGATCAATGTGGACTGTCACTGCTTTTGCTTTTGTTGTTATTGGAATTGTCGTCTGGATTTTAGAGCATAGGATAAACGATGAATTCAGGGGACCTCCTAAAAGACAAATTATAACTATTCTCTGGTGAGATCTTGAATTGATTATCTTGTTATAATACTCTCTGAACATTCTTCCTCTCTCTATGCTTGTGTGTTTGTAATATGCTTTAGAATGAACTTTCGAGAGGATCATGCAGCTCTTGGGCATGAATAGTGGAATAGTGGTTATCTGAAGAGCAAGAATGTGTTCTTACAGGTTAAGGTTGACATTATTGTGATATATTTCCACTCAATAAGGTGCAGTGAGATTTGTTTAGTAGATGAATCTTAACTTCATTTTTGTCATATAAACCTATGGATTATACCCCTTGGTTTGTTGACTTACAGAAAATTTAACAGGAGTATTCTCGCCAACTGGTTTCACTAGTTTGATTTGAAGTTTTAGTTAAGGTTGTTAGCACAATTTTTGTGGAAACAATGAGCAAACTGCTAGAGGCCCAACAATTATCAATGATTGATTTAAACAAAGTGACCTACCACTTTTGTACATTTGTGAGAGCAATAATGTCTTCAAATATCCCGAAGTAATTTGCAACCTGATTTAATTACATTTTTATAGCTGATGCTGGTAAAGCTCAAGTATTATATGTTATTTGTGTTTGCCCTTGTTTTCTGTCAAGAAGTGGACATATTAACTGTCTTGTCACAGTTTGTGGCACTTTAAGTTTTAGTGTAGATTGCTATGATCTGTCACCTTCGATTTCTAATGTCTTAACAAAAATGTTGATGATGGTTATCTAAATCTGACCATATCTTGTTTGTTAATCCTTCAGGTTTAGCTTATCAACCATGTTTTTTGCTCACAGTAAGTGAAAGATTCTTGCTAAAATTTTTATTATTATGGCAGGACAAGAAGGAACAGCATTAACTCAATTGAAGGTTTTTTTTTTGTGGCTTCTTATTGCAGGAGAGAACACTGTGAGCACCCTGGGCCGTCTGGTGCTAATGATATGGCTGTTTGTGGTTTTGATAATCAACTCAAGCTATACTGCTAATCTGACTTCAATTCTCACAGTGCAGCAGCTCTCTTCTCCTATTAAAGGAATTGACAGCTTGAGAACTGGTGATGACCCTATTGGATACCAGGAGGGTTCATTTGCCAAACATTATTTAACTGAGGAACTCAATATCTCTAAGTCTAGGCTTGTTCCCCTTCGAACGGCTGAAGAATATGCTGCAGCACTCAAAAATGGTCCCAATAAGGGAGGTGTCGCTGCTGTGGTAGATGAACGTCCGTATATAGAACTTTTCCTCTCAAGCCAGTGCACATTCAAGATTGTAGGTCAAGAGTTCACCAAAAGCGGCTGGGGCTTTGTAAGTATCTGTTTTCTGGATTTCATGTTATAAGAAGGTAAATATGTATCTGCATTTCGTTTTTATCATTGATGAAGATGATATTGCTGCATATGTGTGAAATAGTCTTTTAGTCTCACAATATCTATGACGTTTGAAAGGAATGAAAATCTACATGTACAGAGGAATTTGTGAAATTTCATTTGAAATGTTTTTGTTTCTTTTTCTCTTCCTAGGCATTTCCACGGGACTCTCCATTGGCTGTTGATTTGTCTACTGCAATTCTACAACTAGCTGAGAATGGTGATCTCCAGCGGATCCGTGACAAGTGGCTGGTGAAAAGCTCTTGCAGTTTAGACAGAACAGAGATTGAATCAGACCGACTTCAACTAAAAAGCTTCTCGGGTCTTTTCCTTATCTGTGGAGTAGCTTGCTTCATTGCTATCTTAATATACTTCTTTCAGATCGTAAACCAGGTATGCAGTGCTCCTACCGAGTCTGTTACTACTGAACCTGGCAGCAGACGTTCTAGAGGACTTCAGAGGATATTATCAATAATGGATGAGAAGGAAGATGCATCAAAGAGCACAAGTAAGAAACTAAAATCGGAAAGAACTTCAGTTGAAAACATTAGAGACAACGAGGTGGGAAGTAACAGTAGACATACAGATTTTGCCACAGGGAGCAACACCAGCACATGATCTATTAACTTGGTTTTCTCCTTGTGAATCCTTAGTTGTATTACTCATTGTATAGTAAGCCCCATTTAGAATCTTAATTGAAGCACTGTGGTCCGAAATTGCTCTCTCCTCAGGAATGGCTTAGAGCATCTGTCATTTGCAAGATTTTGTTTTGTATTCATGTCATCAACTATTAAGATCACAAATACATTATAAAGGAAGTATATGTTCAATCCTGTTTATCTTCCTACTAAAAAATGCTTTTATCTTTCATTCTTCAGATATTTCAAGATGAAGCCAAACGGGTGATGGGTCCTACTTTGCCCATTTCTGGGAAGTCCTTGGAAGGGCTCCATAGGCCTTAAAAAGATTCCATCATCTTCAAGAACGAGTAAGAACTTTTCTAAACATAAAAGCCTTTAATTGCGGATATATTATACTTTCACTTAGAGAGTAGATTCAAACTAAGTATGAGTTGAAAAATTCGTTGAGTTTGAGCATTGTCGACGTCGATATTGGTGTCTTAGCTTGCCTCACTAATTGACTTATTTTCTTTTTTTTTTTTTTTTAATTTTTTTATCGATTTTCCTTCTCTTTTTGACAATTGTTTTCCTTCTCCAATTTTTTGGTGGATGCCACGTCACCAAATTTACCCTTGGAGGGCCAACCAGACTCAGATACAGTAATCTCTATGGATCCATTACCAAACCCTAGGGCAATAATGGGAGACGAAGTAGAATCAATTTGGGCATCGAACATGTGCGTGTACCCATGCCCTTTAGGGTCATTTGTCATGCTTGTATTCAAGATTATATTTAAATTGAGTTAGTTTGACTTGAATTGACATTCAGATTGATTTGACCTTAATTCAAACTAGAATTTCAGTTCAATAGTTTTGTTTGAGTTCAGTTCAAATTTTTTTATGATCATATTGTTCATCCTATTTATCGCGTTGATAATATTATTCATTATATTAGCAATTTTTGATAACATTTTTAATCAGTTCGAACAAACTCAATCTCAATCTGATCATTTAAAATTTAAACCAAACTCAAATTGGTTTACATCACAATTCTCTTTTGAATTTTATTACTTGATCACCATCAATATATATATTTATGGAATTCAAATCCACAACGTTCATACAAATATCAGACAAATCTTTAGATTTAGAGATTTTAAGCCGTCAATTAGTTCTTATATTTGTAAGAAGGATTTCTTTTTTCAAAGAATGGTGTTATTTTGACTTGATTAGTGTTAAACCATAAAGGTTTTACTTCAAATGGGCTTCAGCAGTTTCTTTTTATGAGAAATGAAATTAGAATTGGTTCGTGGGAGGATCGATTAGCTTTACAATGATGAGGATGGATTTGATAGCTCAAATTGCCATTCGACTCAAACTAATTGAATGTGGATTCAATCCACATTGCTTGAGCTCGTATTGACCCATATGAGCGAGTTTGAGCTGAAAAATATTAAATTTGAATTTAGTTTGGCTTGAATCATTTTGCTTTGTAAACATCATCTATATCAAACCTTGTCATGATTTTTTTCACATTTTTTCATGATTCAAATAAGTTTAATTCAATTGCAAACTGATTGTTCTACATTTAAACTGAGCTTAAACTAATTTTTGTTCAGATTCGATTCAATTCAATTCCTCTGCTAATAATTACAAGTAATGCTAATTGTGGGCAAATTTCAGTACCAGGCGAAAGTTTTAAACCTTCACAACATCAAATTCCAGGAATACAATCTTGTGAAATGACCACTTATTTCACATGTCACCAATAGAAGAGTTTACTGCAAATGCAATGATTGCCTTGACATATATTATCTATTTAAAATTCTGGTTCATCTCACTCAGTTGTCGTTACAAAGTATAAGCATTTGATGACAATGGACAATTGAAAACCTTAGGCCCTGTACCGTTAACCAAACAAACAAAAAAAAAATAGAATGCAAATCAGTTTTAAGCTTCATAAACTTTGCACTCCTCATCTGCGGGATTTGTCTTGCAGAAATCCTCCAAGGGGTCTCCAGTTACAGCTGCAGGCGCGCCTGGCCACTTGCTTGCTACCAGATGTGCCAAATCAACAACCCTTTGGCTGCAAAATCATGTTAAGTTTCTGTTTTAGTAGCTTATCATACTGGATGAACAGACAATCACAATTTTTTTTTTTCTTTTGATTTGTCTAGAATAGTCAATGCATTAGAATCCTCACCTGTAACCCCATTCGTTGTCGTACCATGCAACCACCTTGACCATATCATCCCCCATGACCATGGTCAATGAAGAGTCAATGGTGGAAGAAACATCAGAGCATCGGAAGTCCACTGACACAAGAGGAACATCGCATACAGCCAATATGCCCTTTAATGGACCATCAGCAGCCTTTCTGAAGGCTGCATTGACATCTTCAGCTGTCATGCCCTTCTTTTCAACATTCACAACAAGGTCAACAACTGAGACATTTGGTGTTGGTACACGGAGGGCGATGCCGTTGAGCTTACCCTTGAGTTGAGGAAGCACAAGAGACACGGCCTTGGCTGCACCAGTGCTTGTAGGAACAATGTTCAATGCTGCAGCTCTAGCTCGCCTCAAGTCCCTGTGTGAAGCATCCAAGAGCCTCTGGGATAAAACAACAGAATTGTTAATCTTTCCCTTGTTAAGTTACTCATATTATTGGCAGATCCTATATTTACCTGGTCTCCAGTGTAGGAGTGAGTAGTTGTCATTGTTCCCTTGACAATGCCTGCAAAGTAAAAAGATCTCATTCAATTTTACTAAAGAAAAAGTTTTCACATATTTAGTAGACAGCAAACAAGTGCTTACCAAATTCTTCATCCATGACCTTAACAAAAGGAGCTAGACAGTTTGTGGTGCAAGAAGCATTGCTGCAAATGCCAAAATGTCAATCTACATAACAAAATGGAACTACTGGTCATCATTTCTTTTCTCTGCGCAGATTACTTGGGAAAACACTGACCTGACAATGTTTGAAACATCATGACTGTAATCCTTTTCATTTACACCAACGACATAGGTTGGAATGTCGGCACCTTTTGCTGGAGCAGTGATAATGACTTTCTTAGCACCAGCTTGGATGTGTTTCCCAGCACCAGGGCCATCCACAAAAACTCCCGTTCCCTGTAGAATGTAGAGTAATAGATCAATCACCTCAATTGGAGAATTAACAATTTGTTATGCCAGATCGGAGATTCCCCCTGCCTCTCAGGAATCAGACAGAATAATACTAGTTATGTGAGGACCTACCTCAATAACAATGTCAATGCCAAGCTCAGCCCATGGCAGCTTGAGAGGGTCCCTACTAGATACAACTTTGATGGGCTTACCATCGACGGAAATGGTCTCATTGTCCACTATTTTCACATCTGCTTTGAAGGTTCCCAACAATGAGTCATATTTCAGGAGATGTGAAGCCTGTCATTGTATTGCATATTGTTAATCTATTAACAGGAAACCAATGTTTCTGAGAAAATTGATCATAGAAAAACACAGCAACACTTAAAATTATGAGTCACTCACATTCTTGACACCACCACTGTCATTGACTACAACAACATCGAGGGGTGAGTCCTTCCTGCCATGCCAGCATCGGAGGAAGTTCCTGCCAATGCGTCCGAATCCATTGATGGCGACCTTCAATTTGGCCACTGTCTGTCCCCTTACAGAAGTTGATCCTGCAATCTATATATTTCCACAAAATTCCAATTTTTCAGTACCATTTTATCTTAAAAAAATAGTATTATGAATAAATTTTGATCATACATTTCTAATATCAAATTACTTTATAGTCATCAGTTCATCTTCATAAAATTGGACTATAAGCTGGAATATTGAGATGTCATCAATCATTCATGAGTCAAAGCCAAGAAAAAAATTGTTGGAAATAATGACCACAAGTTTCCCATAAAATGCTAAACTTGAAATATTATAGAAGTTTATATAATGGTTGATATCTATTAATTATAGCATTTCACCAAAGTTTTACAATCTTTTGCTAGTTATGTTGCTACACTAATGTTCTGCTCTTCTTAGAATGGTATATGTATATACCAAAAATGACGACAACCCAGCAAGTAATTGTATGCAGTGTTTTAAATGACCGGTTTGGGAGCCAGTAATCAGTCTGGTCCAGGTCAATGCTTAAATTCATTTTTGCCATTGAATCGAATTGACCTGCGAGTCATGTTGGGTCGATCCGTCATATTGACATCTACAAGCAAATAGTTTGTTAAAATTTTGGATTTGTTGGAACTCAAACCTAGTCCAGTTGACTACAAAAAATAGGACTTTAATTCTCTAGTAAAATCATTTATCTGCACACTATTAGATGAAAAGTGAAAAGTTTTGCGATTGCTAGTATTGACCAAATGAATATGTACCATACCACCATACTACAATTATTTTTTGTCAAACCAATCAATACCTAGATTGAACCCTGAACAGGGGTCCAAAAAAACATTGATTATATGTTACATCTATTTGGTAATTATCATTAATTAGAAAGGCATAAGCATAAGCAATGGGAAGATAGTTGATATCTAATAATAAATTTTATTACTTGAAGCAAAACAAAAAAATAAACTGTGCTGAAAAAGAAATTTGAGAAAGTAACAGTGAATAACCTTAGGAGTAAGTTGAGCAGCCACAACATCAAAGAAGGATCCTTCTCCTGCATTAGTGGCATATGTCACACTAGCATTTGATCGAAGGCCAGAGAATTCGGCTACTTCTAGCCTCTGCAGAACCCAAAAAATAAAAATCAATACCCAACATTCTACCTGACTCAGTAATGAAAATGAATCCTTTGCATGGAGAGATGAGATAATAGAGATAGAGACCTTGGTGGAGCATTGAGTGGAGAAAGAGCGAGTGGTCTTGGAAGGAAGCTTGGTGCTGGCTGGGATTCTTGAGGAAGCAAGAGCTGCGTGAGTGGCCATGGCTGCAACTAAAACTCAGAGACTCAGTTCCCTCAGTATTTATAGTGTTGAGTTGGGATATAAATTATGGTTGAAAGTGAGTTAGAGGAATGTGTGGTGAATGGAGACATATAAGTGCATGCATGGGATGGGATGGGATAAGATTATGCTTTGACGCATGCAACTCTGTGATCTGAACCACAGATTTTCACCCACGGCAATTCGTCCTTGCCTAAAATATCCTTGCATATTTTTTACAATGACAGTAGTATGAAAAGGCTGCCACAACTGGAGAGCTTGGAGACTGCAAAATGAGCCATATATTATTATGTACACGTCCGGTTACACTACATGAACAAGAGACTGGCCGAAATTCAATTGTTTTTATCCCGTCGGATATTTCTTATTGCTTTTCTGGCTGAAAGGTGTGCTCGTTTTGGATGGAGGAGAACATCTGAGGTCATTTCGATTGTTTAAAAGCAAACAAATTGAGGTGATCTACGGATCGGTTCAAGTCTTGAATAAATGATCTAATGTATGGAGTACATATTACAAATTAAATGAAAATTAGAGCAATATATAACAAAAGTGGTATGCAACATTTTATATGGTGACGCCTAGGGTTGGACATGTATGAAATCGGTTTGGTTTTGAAAACAACTCAGTTTGATTTGATTGAGTTGAAATTCATTCAAATCAAATTCAAATTGAGTTTGAATTAAAATGTCAATTTACTTTTAAAATTAAATCGAATTCAAATTAGAAAGAATTCAGTTTAATTCAATTTACAAATTGGATAAATGAATTCAATCGATTAAAACTTGAGTCAAAGTTTGATTAAAGTTATATCAAATAATTATCAAAATGATATTATTTCGTTAATGAGTCATAAACTCGAGCCAAAAATTCAAACCACAAATTTGAATTATAAATTTGAATTAAACCTCAAACTTCAAACTCAAGTTACCTTCAAATTGAACACAAGCCAAGAGATATTCAAATTTGATTCAATTTATATTCATGCCCATTGACATCAGCATGCTGATTTGATTAAATTGACCTAATAATTGAATTACAACTCCATATGATTTGCACAATCAACCACTGATCAATATTATTCAATGTCTATCTAAACTTTAAAACATGGATCCAAATTGTAACTAACTTTAAACATTAACCATCGGACTGACGATCAAATTCTGATCGAATCAGTTCAACTGATCCAAGTTAAAAAAACCTGATCCAAAACAGAAGTTAAAGGGTGTTCTAATGGTATCAATGATGTAATTCGTGACAAAACATATGCACAACATATAGATAGAGCAATGTGATCTTGTTCATTTATGCTATAAACAAAAGGGCATAAGCCAAGTTCACTTAGATTGCCAAATGAAGCCTCAATTTGTGGCAAAAACAGGCAAGCCTATCATTGATTATATAAGCAACAGTGTGTATATATGTATACATATCCATTCAAGTAACATAATTTAAGAACCAACGCTTCTCAAGAAGAAAAGAAAAACATTACAACAAATTCCATGTTGTTTCTCAGGATTGAAGTTGCTGATAATGGAAGGCCGATAAGAGATCTCATACATTAGCTTCGATTTCATCATTTACTGCAACTCCATTTTGCCCCTCATCTTCTGCATGGAGCTGAGAAGAAACATCATCTATAGCAGCATTTAGTTGGGCAATCTTTTCAGCAAGAATTTTTCGTGTTTTCTGGGAGCAAACAAGCCAAATATGCCATTGTCAATCTTTTATCAAAGAAAGCGTTATAGATAAATAATAAATGGACAACTCAACAGAAAGATGCTAGTGTTTACTATGCTGGGTCTAGAGGTTAATGTATCTTTTAGAGTTAAAGATAGAAAAACTAAGTGAAATCTTCGAGTTGTCCATCCATTTTAGGAATTTAAACAGAAATTTGGAAAGGAAGTCACGGTTTGAATTTGGATTTCACAGGAGAATTGACGACAACAAACTCACAATCCAACAAGATTTCCAATAAAGTTTAGAAGTATCCCATAAACAAAAAATACTAAAAGAGAGAAAAACTAAAATATCAGTTAAACCTTTCTCAATTCAATATCAAAGCAATGTCTCACCTCCAATGCTTTTTCTTCATCATATATGAACTTGGGCAACTTTCTCATAAAATCCTTTCGGTCAGCTGCAGCACCAGCTAGTGCCTTGCTGATCTGTCAAAGAACATTAGATGAAGCATTTCACAGGCTAGATTTAAATGATGATCATATAAAACACAAAAGCCTAAGAACAGGAAAAAAGAGTTAGATCACTAAGACTAGATACTTCTTTATTGTCTAAAGTAGTTCTATGATCATTAATCTTCGATCTGGTGTTGAGGGATAATCTTAACAAGAGAGCATTCATAAACCATCTCTTATTCTATTGAACCCTTTCAATTGATGAAGACATGGTTGATGGAAACTAAGCACAATCTGTTGAGTGACCATTTGCATAGATAACCACCTGAGGTGCATATACACATCCAAGTGTGCCAACTATAATTCCTCCCAAAACAAAACCACCAACAAAGATGCCAGCACTATTTGACCTTCCATCACTGTGAGAAAAGAAGTGAATGGAATTAGGAAGTTTGGCTTCATGTGTGAATGCATTATGCATGCAAGAGTAAGAGTTTGGAAAGTGGGGAGGAACTTGCAATCAATTCAGAAAATACATAATTCTTACATACATCAGATCTATAAAATCCCATACTACCAAGTAAAACACTGCCTTGTGACACCAAGTAAAAGAAAAATAAAATCATAGAATTCAATTGTTTGCATAACCAAAACAATGAAACAAGTTTAGCATTTTCAGCATGAGACTGAAAAATCCATAAAATCCTAGGTTACTAAGAAAGCTTAGATAACAGAAACAAATGAGGCGTGAATTGCTCACATTTTAATGCAATAAACAAGCATATGTGATTCCACCTTCAACAGGAAACCATGCCAAAAAGATAAAGACTTACAAGGCACTAATGCCAATGGGAAAGATAATACCTATACACAGCTTGAACTGTGAGAGACCTTTTGGAGGTAGAAAGTTGCACTTTGCACAGATGATTTGAACTGAATGACAAATTGGCGATACCATTACTCCCAAGGCATTGGTCTGACAGCTTCAGAGAAGAGCCTCCGACTACCAACAAATGTTTGGAAAATTAAACAAAAGTTAACACTCTTCCAAAAGCAAACATCAAACCTAACAGACAATAAAAATATAAGCAAAATGGATTTCAGCGCAGAGTCACTTCACATTCTTAACCATTAATATGCATTTCAATATAAATAATAATACTTCATGTTCTAATAGACGGTAATAACGGGCACAAACCAATCACATGATACAAATAGTAATAGTCTAAGTAATGTGTGGTATGATTAATACTATATGCATTTATAATATTACTAATTTGGATACAAATAGTAATAGTCTAAGTATTATTTTATCTTTATTTCAAAATCATTCAATTACGTATTGATACATCATTACAATATAATATTACTCCAAAACAATAATACTTAATAAGGTTTGGGTACTATACAAACAAAGATTTTGAATTGAATTACAAAATAAAGTAAAGATCACCCGATTACATTTCAATTTGTTTGTTTGTTTGCACCCAGTAGTTACCATTTTTCATACATTTGGTATTATTCAATGCCAAAACATAACCTATCTGATCATCCACAGTAATTAACCTCAAATTCAAACTAAATTAAACATTCTTTTTCCATACCTTCCTTCAACACCCATATTTATCAGTTTGTTGATCAAAATAGCAATTTTGTTAATCAGATCAATTACACGGATGCAGAACTTTAAAAAAGTAATAATCTAAACTTGAGAAAGCTACAGATTACAACACTTAATACTGAGATTGAAGAAAATAATTTAAACAAAAGCAAAACGCCAGAGCAATGTTTACCAGAAGAGGGACGGAACCGAGGGCTTTTCGAGAAAACCAAAGAGTTGGAAACAGCAGTCATTTTGAATTTGTAACGTCGATGAGAAATGGCCTCCAACGGTCTAATCCAGAAGGTAAATCAAGCACTACTGCACACTACAGGTTTCTATGTTCGATAATATCTAGGCTGGTTCTCTTCAGCATGATTCATGCTACACTGCCAGACCACCTAATAATTTCACCAAGGATTCCATTGTTGACGCCGTCCATTTCAGCAAATCGACTCGGCTCGATCGTCTTAAATGAATTGGGCCAGGCCCAGCCCAAGTCTCAAAGCCGTGAGGCGAATAATCCGACTACAGAACGAAGTAAAGTTGGATCTTAGCGCAAAATGGATTCAAATATAAGAGGATCAGCGTGATATTATATAACGAATTGAAAATTAAATTCGAGACGAATTTAATTTTTTATTTAATTTAAACCAATTTAAATTCGAATATAAGTCAATTTGGACTCGGCTATTGTGATTCGAGTCGAGTCAAGTGACTCGGATCAACCAATAATAACATTGCTACACTATTTGTGATTATATCCGTTCTAACAGAACATGGGGTTCCATTCCTTCTAGAATCGAGTGACTCGGTCGCTAAAGGCTACACCAACATGGGCTGTTGCGGTCGTCTGTGCATGCAGTATTTGTGATCATATCCGTTCCAATAGAATATGGGATTCCTTCTCAAATCAACTTCTGCTGTTCCTGCAACAATGGTTGCAGAAACGCCAGAACAAAGCCATGAATGAAGCCTGGAGAAAAATAAAGCTGGTTAGTATTCATTGATCTTCATAAACTGCTTTAGATTTGTGATGCTTCGTTATCTTCGGAATATTACTCCTTACATGAATCATGCATAGGTTATAAAACAACTCAGAATGTTTGTCGATCTAAATGGAGCATGGATCGAATTTTTTCCAGTTAACAAGATTAAACATATATATATATATATAAACGTTCATTAATTATTACAATTACCAGTGTGAAATTTCCAAAAATGTATAAAATTTGCTCAATAAAATGTTTTTGTATATTATGCTCTATTTCAGATCTATTATAAAATTTTAAAATCTTACAAATTTTTATTTTTTTTTTGAGTCTTTTAACAGTATTTTTGTCACGTATGGTATCATGAAAGTCGGGGCGGAAAATAGTAGCCTTTTTCTTTTCAAACAGGTACTCGGGGTGGCCGGCCCGCTAAACCTTTATTTGAATCTGATTTTGCAGTGTCCCCAAATGTATTCAAGCGCACTAAATATGTCACAGGGTTACTATTTTTAATGTCTCGTGCCGAAATAATGAACACGCTTGACTGGTTGACATTAATTCGAGTCATGGTCAGAATTTAAGCTTTTGAATCCCTGCTTATTCTTACAGAGGGCTGGATTCAAATAAAATAGACTCGAACTTGATTGCATACTCAATTTGATTGAGCTTCAAAGTAATAATTCTTAAATGAGCTTGCGGTACACTTGAATATAAGTTTAAAGTATTTAGGCTTGAAAGTCTAGGAAAACTTGATTTGAAATGAATATAATTAATATATATTAAAATAATATTGACAAGTATAAACTCGTATTATAATAATATTTAAATTAAATTTAAATTCATTTTTTTTAAATTAAATCAAACTCAAATTTGGTTTAAAAAAAATAGTTAAGTTAAAATTTGATCCTTTTAAATAAAATTAAATACAAATTTAACTCAGTTTGAATTTATTAAGTTTTATTTTATTTTTAATTAAAAATTATTTAATAATATAATAATAATATATTATTATTATTATTATGTAATCTGATTCTTATTTTATATTATTACAAAAAAAAAAAACCAGAATCATAATAAAAATACAAAAAGTCATGGATACTTGGTTGAAAAAGAGACCAAAGTTACAAGTTTGGCACAATAAGTAAATTATTGATTTCTAGCTTTTAATATCAGCTCATTAGTGCATGGATGTGCACTTTAAATATAGTAAAAGAATAATTAGTTTTTAATTATAATTATTAAAATCCTGAAATTAATAACAACTACTAATTTTAATTATTTTCATTACTTTAAAATAAATTATATAATTTAAATTTAATTAAAAAAGAGTTTTAATCGTATATCAAAATTATATAAACCACATATAAATTTAAAATTGAACTTATTTACTTGAAGTCAAAACAATTTTGATAACATCTAATGTTATCCCATCAGTTCGGTCAACGTTTTGTTAAAAAATGAGGACATTGAATTGACAGATAAAGTTACCTCGAAAATAGATATGGAATCAAACGCATATTTATGATGATTTGACTGATCATGAGAAATAAATATTTATTTAATCCCCTTAAAAACGGCATTAAGTTATCAAGGGGCGGAATTTATTAATATATAAAAAAAAAAATGAAGTAACAAGAGGGTCCCCAGGACAAAAAAATAACTTGTAGGAAAAAAAAAAGAGGAAATTATAATTAAATAAATATATTTTTTTTAAACCCTCAAACAAAAATTAAGTTATTTATTTTTTATTCTTACAATTCTGATTGTGTATATATAATTGTATTTATAAATTAAGTATCTATCAAATTGTCTATATCGAAAACTTATTGTTATAATACAAATTCGATGCACGTATTAATAAAGTTTCATATAAACTTTATTATTATCGTACGTTGTAATAAATTTTGGTGATTTCAATGAATTAGGGTCGAGAATACTGAAAAATGTCAAAAACAACTTCATTATTATGTTAATATCATTTTAGTATGTAAATTTAGTTGTTTTGACGCGTATATACAATATATCTAAATTGTAGAACTTTGGTTTAAAATTTTTGATATAAAGACTGAATCTATTCTCATTTTGATTTTCTTTTTTTTGTAAAATAGCGTTGTAACGAAGCGTGCTACTGTTAGTTATGAATTAAAGTAAGAACATTGAAGAAATATGGTAGTTTTACGAGTTCCTACGATTTGTAGTGGTCACACATCATTTACAATCACAATGAGAATCACGTGTGGTTGTCGAACTAAGGGAAGAAAGTATTACAAAATATTTTCAAAACTTGAGAGGGCATCGCATAAAGAACAGATAGTGATTTGCTTGGGTTTTTGGCCACTTTTCAGAGATGCAGGGGTATGTAAAGGGGATTAGATGAAAATGACTAAAATATCAAAATTAATATATATTTTTGTTCTTGGAGTAATTAACGTTTATCATTAAATTGTAAATCATATATCTTAAAAAATAAATGATAAACCTTAAACCACAAATTATAAACCTTTAAATGCAAGTGATAAACTCTAAACTTTAAACTATAATTTTGTTAATGTTTTAACCTATTCCCTAAATCATAAACAGTAATTTTTAAATTCTAAATTATAAACATAAATTATAAATCGTAAACCCTAAATCTAAAATCGTAAAATGTAAATCATAAATCATAAATCTTAAACTGTAAAATATAAATTATAAATCATAAATTTATACTATAAATTATAAACTCTAAATCATAAATAATAAATTCTAAATTCTAAAATGAAAATTAACAAATCTAATCCCTCATTCATAAAACCCTAATAAGTAAACCATAAATATTCAACCATGAACTGTAAAGCCTAAGTCCTACACTCTAAATTGTAAACCCTAGTACCTAAAACTTATACAGTAACCCTTAAATTAAACAATAAAATTATTAACTTAAAACTCTAAATCTTAAATAATAAATGCTAAACCCAAATATAAATAAGAGTAAACTTTATGCCATAAAATGTAAATATTGAAACTTTAACCATAAACATTGTCACCCAAAAAATGTAATTAAAAATATTAAATTGATGACATTTTTTCATTGTGGGCTTAAATTGGAATAGCGGGTTTTGTGTTGGTTTGCTTTAAAGAGTGATGAATTGATAAAAAAAGATTATAGGATATATTGGAGGTTGGGAGGATATCATTAAAATTCTAGTAAATTCTACTCAAATTAAATTCGAATTAAGAGCGTTTAGACTTGATTCGATTTATATCTATTCTTAATAATTTAAAACTTTAACTTCTTCAATAGAAATCAACACTTTCAATAAAATAGAAGTTTTAATAGAATATGAATATATATATATATATATATATATATATATATATATAGTTGGAAGCCTACAAATTTTACTATCTCTTTTAAGTTAAAAAAATTAGGAGTCCAAATTGAGAATTAAGCACTATTGGAGGACCAAACGACAGTAGATATGAAACGAATTAGCTGTGCATTGTGAGCATGCCGGCACCAAAAACGTTAAAGATGAAATCGAAACGTGAGATGAGAAACCAAAAAACGCTCCAAGGAAGAAACTCGTTTTTTTGAAATAAAAAATGGTCCAACACAGTCATTTTGTATTCTTCATCTTCTTGTTGAAGGCTCGTTGATCCATGAATCGAGCCCCACAAGCTCCGCAAGTTTAAAAATCAACTTCATAGGTTGTCTTAAACTCAGCTTTTAATATCTGGGTCGAGATTGTAGCAGGTTTTATTGCGACTCAGCGAAAGGCTCTCATAAGAGATTGACTGTAGATTTGCATTATGGTTTTAGTAAAAGCTGATTGGTTTTGTAAGGTGTTATTTAAGTTTTTATGGTGTTGATTTGACGGCTGTGGACTTACTAATCTAACAACAACTATGGCTAGGCGTCATGGGTGGCAACTACCTGCTCACACATTTCAGGTACATTCTTTGTTTGAATGTGCTTTGCTCAGTCGATCCTGTTCTCGTTTTTTTTCAAACTGTGGGGTTTTGAGTTGTAATTCTTGTTGGTTTATGTGTATAGTAATAGTTTAAACCAGGAAAAATTAAAATTTCCTTTTTAGAGTAATTTTTTCTTTTTGCATTTTGGAATCTAGTTTTCGTACATATCAAAATTTTTGTTTTTTTTGTTATTTCTATCCGGGTAGCGTGTTTCTCTGTAATTTTTATTTGGGAGATTTTGTTCGTGTGTTTGACTTTAGATTTCTTATTTTGTTGGAAAAGAGAATTAAAATTTCATTTTTTACTCTGAAGCAAGCAAAATCTGTTTGTAAACCATGTGCCTGATAAAATTAACTGTTTATTTCATTTCTTTCTGATGCTGATTTTGGTTCTTTGTTTTAAGTTGACAATTTATATATCTCTGGTTACTGAAAGTGATTTTGTCGATCTGCGTTAACAGAAACTTGACTTTAAGTTATTTTAATGAGCCAGCAGAATATCGAAGTGAGTTCAAATTACAAGTCAATAGTCATGATTAGATATTAATTTTTGTCCTAGAAAGGTGTATGGTAAGATAGATATGGAATCAACAGCTTTATGTGTCTCAATCAAGCTTTAGATAATTCATTCTACGTTTTGGGAGGCTTCGAAGTACTGATGGGGATGCACTTTGTTTTGTTTTGTTTTTTTTTTTGATTATTAGTTCGTGAGTTATATATTAATGGCTAATGGCATTTTTTTTGTGCTGTACAGGTTGTGGCTATAACAGTGTTTTTTTTGCTATGTGTTGCATATTATGCCTTCCTTGCTCCTTTTCTTGGGACAGAAGACATCTATGGATTTGTGGCAATTGGTGTTTATTCTGTCTTGGTAAGAACAGTCAAAACTTATCTTTGAATATCCCTAAAAAATGTGTTATTTAATTCCTTTTTCATTATCTTAATGTTTGAATTCCGCTTGTAGGCATTTGCTGTATTCATTCTTTATGTTCGTTGCACTGCTATTGATCCGGCAGATCCTGGAATTCTGCTTGAAGTTGACAAGACCTCGATGTATAAATCACAAAATGACACAGAGCTTCCTGGTAAATGTTTTGATGGTTCTTTTATTGGAGTGATAAAATTCTATTTGGTCAATTCTAAATATGATAGTTATACCTTGTCTACCAGACCATCAGAAAAAACATTAGTTGATTAATGATCTCAAGAATATATTCAGAAATTAATGTCAAAAATACTGAATGGTTTAATTAAGTTCAAACCTGGGAGCTTCTCTAGCATGTACAGCCTTACCTTTTTGTTCTCTTAACTTGCTGAGCTGGTGATCATCCTCTTTGCTAAAGTGAGAATGAAACTGTATGTTCACTGTCAAGACACTTTCTGCTTTGTTCTTGATCAGGCATTGCATCTTCCATGGACGAACCTAGCAAGGTAGGTTTGAAGTATGGAGAAAAATATACTTGGCATGGTTCAAGTTGGAGCTCCATCCTTGGAGGTATTTTTTGTGGTTTTATTGTGAGAGCAGATTGCCGCAAAGATGAAGATCTATTACAACAGCAATCTGGAGAGGAGGATGCTTTGTTCTGCACACTATGCAATGCCGAGGTACTGGATTCTTACTAGCAAGGTTTTTTATTACCCTCAATAATTTGCTTATACATGGCAGCTCCCATCATCACTTTAATGGTACAAAAGCAGAAGAAAAATGGTTGGTAAACTCCAATGTCTTGTTTTGTTAACTGTCCTTGCTTCAGATTTGACAAGAATGAGCTACCCGGCTATGAATATAAACTGAAAGAAAACTAGAAAAGGAGAGGACAAAGAACATTCACTGACTCAGTTTTTTTTTTGAAGGTACGGAAGTTCAGCAAACATTGCAGGAGTTGCGACAAATGTGTTGATGGTTTTGATCATCACTGCAGGGTAAGTCAGTAAGATTTAAACATTTATTCTTGTTAATCACCATTTTGTGAAGTTTCAGCTCATCTTGGTGTTGGGCAGTATCTGATATACTCTTTTATGTATGTCCAGTTATAACGTCTCAATGACTTAGTAATTTATTGCCAAACTTTATTTCTCCATCACTCATAATTTCTATCTGCATATATGTTGCAGTGGTTGAATAATTGTGTGGGGAGGAAAAATTATGTCACCTTTGTGTGCCTAATGGCATCAAGCCTTCTGTGGGTAAGTTTTTATGGTTGTCTGATTTTCTTTTCTTTTTGGATTGTGCAATATTTCACTCATGTTTTATCATTCAATCGGTTTTAGTATCATATTTGTATTGGCCTGTGCATGTGTACCAGCTTATTATTGAATTTGGAGTTGGGGTTGTTGTCCTTGTTCGATGCTTTGTTGATAAAAAGGGTACAGAGGATCATATAACTGAAAGGCTTGGAGTTGGATTCTCTCTTCCCCCCTTTGCTACAGTGGTGGTATGTTTCTGTATTATTTGCTTTCAATTCAGATTGATGCTATATATATGTTAATAACTTTTCCCTCTTTCTTCACTTGATACAAAATATGGGACATGAAGAAATAAAGTTAAGCTGTTTTTGATTGAAATACCGAACTTGTTCTGAATCATCCTTCACCTTCCCTTTTTAATTTTGGATATCCGTAAGAAACTGTTTCTGTGCCCTCCTTTTTTGGGGTTTATAAACCATAAATTCTGTTGAGCTGATTCTGAACTTATGTTTTGCACAATTTGATTACAGGCCATATGCACTGCTGTTTCTTTTCTTGCCACTCTGCCTCTGGGAGAACTATTCTTTTTCCACATGATTCTGATGCGAAAGGTGTGTTCCTCAATAACTATTCTTCATTACATGTATGCAAATTCTGAATCATTATTGTTTCTTGCTGCAGGGTATTACAACATATGAGTATGTTGTTGCCATGAGAACACAAAGTGAACCACCTGGACCGTCTGTTGATGGAGGAGACCAGCAAAGTCTGCAAACTTCACCAACCAGTTCAGCTGTGACTGCAGTAAGTGGAAGAAGCTCTCTTGGTATGAATTTGCAGTACAAAGGTGCTTGGTGTACCCCTCCAAGAGTCTTCATGGACCACCAGGTACCACTGCCATTATTTCTCTTGTCAGCTTGTCTAGAAGTGTTTTTATCCTGGTTGCATGGATGGAAGGGTACTTAATGATTTAAATTGCCATAACTACCATTTGTATTGATTAAGGCTATAAAGACTAATAGTGATTGTGGGCTTGAGTCTAATAATTGTTAAGAGTAACGTTTTCATATTTCTTGTTTTCCTGCTTGTTCAGAAAAGTGTTCCATTCATGGATCAAAATTATCTTGAAATTTTTCTGTTTAAGGAACCTGGTTTTTTTTGCTTCCTATATTCTTTCCTTGGCCAAGTGTTTCACATGCGATCTTCTTGTACCGTTAAAATCTTTGCATAATCTTCCAATCTAGAAAGGTTGGGCTTGATCATTTTTGGTTTGATTTGCAAGCAGGATGAAATCATCCCACATCTGGAGCCAGGACGCTTACCCTCCACAGTAGATCCGGATGCAATTGGACCTGCTGACAAAGGGAATAAGCTTCCTCAGCGTCCAGTGCGAATCAGTGCTTGGAAACTGGCAAAACTGGACTCCAATGAGGCAATGAAAGCAGCTGCAAAAGCTAGAGCATCATCATCTGTACTTAGGCCTATTAATTCTCGACATCATCCATATGATACCAATCATTTATCCAGTAGCAATGTGAGCATGCAAAGCAGCCCAATGAGCAGTCATCATGGGTTTCAGTCCAGGAATACTACAGCAGGAAAATCAAAGAGCTCATATCCGCCCAGTCGAGCTAGCAGAGAAGATAGTGAGACATGTGGTCACAGCCTTAGCAACATTAGTAGTCCCCAAGTTTCCCATATCGTCCATTCTCCAATGGAGCAGCATGTTTCAAATATAGATCACTTCAACCCGATATATCAATCATCAGCAGATCAATCTCCTTGGTCTACAAGACAAGGCCAAGCAAACGAAAGTGCCATACCTGACAATTTGGCACAAGTACCTATCAGAAATACTGCAAGTGCAAGTGCTGCAGAAAATACAAGAAGTTCAGTGTTTTGGGATCCAGAAGCTGGGCGCTTCGTCTCTGCTACTTCGAGAGGTGCTGGTTGTCAGGTTCCTGCGACAGAGCTTCTGTACACAGGACAATCCATATTTTTTGGGGGACCTCTTGTGAATGAACAACTGACCAGAGGGACAAGAAGTAGTACCATGGGTAGTAGCTTGGATAGAGGTTCCACATCAAGTGTTTATCAGGGTAGACCACAGAGGGGTGGCCAGCTACCCGTGTTTGTTCCAAGTGAATCTCATCAACAGCATTTTTCTTCTAGGTTGCCTTGAAAACTAAAATTAAGACAAAGTTGTTATTTTATCCCAGATTAATAATCAGAAGTTTCTCCTTAGTCAAATTCTTCTTTTGTTTGTTGTTACTAACAATGTTTTCTTACTCAGACGGGGCATTGGGCATTGACCTAATTAAAGGGTCGGTTTCAGTTTTGTTTGATCTGATCAACAATAACAAAATTTTGGTACGGAGGTACGTGGGGCATAGGCCAATATGAGTTTCAGGTTCCATCCTGGCATGAAATTTTGTGGTCGGGTCAAAATATACAGAATCAGTGACTTGAAGATAACATAAAGTGAATTCAAAACAACCCACCAAAATTATTCTTAATTGAGCTTCTTTTTGAGACTCAGAATCCTTCTTTCTGGTTAACGATCATCATCAACACCATGGAGATAAACATCATCAACACAATCACCTTTACATAGGGCCTTCATCCCCAACAGCCTCCTGCTCTTTTACGATTGTCATAAGTAAGTCATCAACATTTTCAAAATTTCAGAATCTTAACGTATAGCTGCTATCAGAGCAAGGTCGCCTGCAGCTCTTGCCGCGTCACGGTATCTCCAGACAATTCTAACCCTATACTGAAGTCACAAGATTAAAACCTATAATTATATTATAGGACCGTCATCAATTCAAACCGGCCCTTAAACTGAGTCAACACCTAATTTGGGTCTAAAATGATCGTGTATATATGATGAAACAAGTTGAATTTGTCTTGAAGAAACATTATTGGCCCCTCTCTTTCTCTAATCTCCTGGAATGCTTTCAGCTTTCACTATTATCAGGCTGAATGATAAAGCACATTCAACGTCTACTTGCCGAGTTAAATTCCTCAATGGAAATTCAATTTACCTCTGTACATTAGCTTGCAAAAATGTTACGCCTTGAATAACAAAATCTGAATTCTAAGTATTACTTCATCAACCTCAATCATTTGAACTCAAATAAACAAATCTAAATCTAAACTTGTTATAAATAAACCTATAGTTTCATATCTCATCAATCAGCTCCAGTAGATTGTCAACCTCCTGCCTTAAAGTTGTAATTTTCTGCTGCTGTTGAGCAACCCGGTTTTCGATATCACGTACAACAGATTTCTTCTCGTAGCAGTCCACCACAGTTGAGTGTTTTGCCATTACCTTCTCTTGCAATTCTTTCTCCTTGGCAACCAGCTCCTCCACCTGTATATACTTGGGTTAATCACTACGATTATAAGATAAGTCTGTTTCAGTGTGCAAGAAAAGAAAACCAGTATAATTCATTTCAAAGATTTAATCAAACCAGAAAACCAGTCCAAAAAAATTTGGCGGAAAACTTAGTAGTTAAAAAACATAAATTAATTATTTTTATTATATATACTAAAAAAAAGAAAAAGAAAAACAGAAAGAGTTTTCACCAAAACAAGCAAATAGAGAGCTAACCTTGAGGTATATATGGGAAGCAGCTGATGATGATTGCAAGAATGCCAACAAGGGCTTCAACTCCTTTGAAAGCTCTTTCAACCGAAAATCAGCTGACTTGCGAGCTGCTTTGCAAGCCTGAACATCCCCAGTCCTAGAAAGATCACGCAGTGATGCTTCCAGTTTATCATGTGTGGTTAGGCTACAATTGATAATATTTTGGAGCTGCTGAATTGTTGATTGGACCTGAAAATGCAGAAAGCAAAGCTTATAATGGGCATAAATAACTAAAACTCTACATGGACTGCTAGATATACAACACAAGCACATTACTTGACAGCATCCTACTTACTTCATCCCACTGCAATTTTGCCAAATAAGAAGGAGATGACTTGGAGATTGACATGTCAACATGCATATACACAATGCCAGCAACAAAGAGAAAGAAAAAGCCAGAAATCAACATCAATGGCTCCCTAAGCATTGAAAAGCTGCTGAACTTGTAATAGACCTGCCAAATAAACAATGATTGTACAACAGCAATATTCATGATAATTTGAGAGGTGAGAATGTAATTTGTGCAATGAGAACATGCAGTATGTCTGAATCAAATTTATTCATTTATTTTTCATCAGTAATAAAATGAAGTTATTTACCTGAGCTGTATAAAAAAGAATAAACACTTTCCATGTAATCGATTAGGCCTTATAGTTGTAGAAGACATGGCTACAAACAACAAAGAATTTCATTTGATTCTCCATACTTTTTTTCCATCTAATTAAACTACATAGCACACAAGAACAGCTATCCTACATGATAACCATTCATACAACGAAGTCATGAAAGGATAGCATAGTCCTCCAGAAGGAATGGGATTTACCTCAATGTATTCTACAGACATTAATCAGAGCAAGGAAACTAACCCCACTATTTAAAGGAAACTTTGAACATAGATTTTTGAACTCCAGTCAATATTAGAAACTAAAAAGCTAATGAAATTTGCAGACTTGACATAAATAAGAACTATAACACTTTGACAATGATGTCAGTGTATACTAATATCAAACAATTTGTCTCAGTCATAAGGTAATGCAGAGTTCACCGAAAAGTTAGCACTTTATTCCCATGGAAAGTAAAGACAATAATACCTGGAAAAATTGATTATGCTCTGGCACAACATTGGTTTTTTGCAGCACAATCACTGGCCTGCCAGAAATATCCAAGTGTGATAATTTGGTCTGCATTTTGAATCATGAGCACAGTAAGTGGAAAACATTTCAAATGGTAGAAGAAACAAATACAGAAGTAAATAAAAACTTGGAAATATAAAATTGAATATGACTAATGAAAATAAAACAAGAATGGATGACATAATACCTCCAGCCATTGTGTTACAGGAAATGGTGCAGACACAGACATATCAGTAGACCCCTCAGGCAAAACAACCTGTAAAGCAAAAATACTCAATCAGATGACCACAGAAGACACTTTTGAGCCACCAGGCACAATCCATGCTTCCAATAATTCTATGGGTGCTTTATCAACAAAGCCCATTACATCTGATTTTAAGAAGCATAGAGAAAGTTAATCCCACCCAATATCCAACCCACTGCAAATACAACAATGAAAAAAATTTATATCAACAATCATCAAATCACCAACCTTAACAATGAGATTATCAATAACTAATTCATTCATCGGGCTTCCAAAAGTTATGTTAAGGAAACGTTTCCCATCTGACTGGAACAAAAAGTCTTTGAGAGGTAGACCATATCCAATGGTAAATTTAGTTCTCCAACCACCCATCATTGGATACCTTGGTTCAATCAATAACTCTGTCTGCAATAATAAGAACGCCAGTGTTAAGGCCAGCTATTCAAACAACTTATCCAACATAATCTCATATATCCACCTTCTTGGAATCACCCCACAGATGAGACGTTGATATATTTCCAATCTCATCTCTGTAATAAACTGAATGAGCTCTTGGAGGCAATTTTGCAACAAGAATTCTGAACGCTGATGCTCCTCTGAGGTGGGGTCTAGCCTGGAAATCAAGCCTGTGACACATTGAGACCACAACAATAAGTCAAAACTCCAGCCAACTTAAATATTTATTCTAAATCCTTGTTTCTTTCAAAATAAAGATAGATTAATAAAACATGAACAAACCTAGAAAATTCACCCTTGGTTTCAGCACCTCCATGGATAAGGTTGTAATGCTCTGTAACCTGCACATTACCCCAGTGGGAAATTTCTATCTCCCGCACCAACTCCTTAGCAACAGCAAAAGGTTGATTACTTTCAAAATGAACAACTATGGGTGAGAATGAGAAAGAGGGGAGATTCTCAAAAGGGCCATATTTGATCTCTGAACCATGAAGCTTTGTGTTCTCCAATTTTGTGTAAGACTCAATTCTAGCGTCAGGTAATTTAATACTGAGAGACTGAACCTTAACAACATAAGGACTGAGAAAGTAGGCACTTTCCTGGCAAACAACAAGCTGAATATCAGCCTGAGTAATTTTCTCAGGAAATGGCTGCAGGGAGTGGGTAAATACAGCCAAGACATCGAAAGTGAAAATATCCCCCTTGTCAAGTCCCTTAGGCAATGTTACTGAAAAAAAGATCAACGCTGGAGGCATTCCTTTTGGTTTGACTTCTTTAACAGGGAGACTAACACCAGAGCCCTTAGCTTTTCCTTTCCCTTCACTACATGTTGCCATTAAATAGGCCAAGTTTTTGGCTTGGTACTCGGGAAATGACAACAAAAATTCTAAAACCAACTCAGAACCAACATTTTCCACCTACAAATCACGTTACAACAACAACAAAGTAAATTAAAAAATTTACCGAAAACCCATCTTGCAGAGAAAGCAAAAGAGAAAATTAGTGAAGCACCTTAAGTGTTGAAAGGCTGCGAACAACTTGTGAAGTCAAATCAATCTACAAAAGAAGAACAAGAAAGATCTCCGTTATTTCATCATTTCTACCCTATAAAATCAAATTATATTCTTTCTGAAATAAATTTACACATAATGAAGTAAAATTCAGAGGTAATAATCAATTACAAACACAAAGAAAAAAAGAAAAACTTACGCGTCGATCGACTTTGGAGAGGATCAGATCGGAGAGTACAGGTGTTGCGACCACAGAAAGTGCCAAGAGAACCAGATGAAATCTGAACCCCATTTTGTTATCTCCTATCATTCCAGATGAAAACCCCTGCCCAGGACTTGTATACAAAGTCCTGATGTGGCTTCTCCTCTCACTCTTTCTTCCAGAGTTTGGGCCTGGGCTGAAATTTTTGACCCTAACTGGGGGCACAACGATTTTCCCACCTTTTTTTAACTGAAATATTTATATATTTTATAAACGAACTAAAATTTTGAATTTAAATTTTAAAAAAAGGAAAAATATCCTTTTTAAATGTTAGAAAAGCTTTATGAGGACGAAAAAGGGACGAGAAATGATAGTTGGGCCTTAAGTGGGCCTAACAGGCCCAGTTTAGTCATGACGTGGCGGAGCAATGTGATTGATCAAAAGGAGGCAGCACGTTAAACTTGGAAGATAACGGTGTGCGCGTTCAATCAACGTGGGAACCAGAGTGCTCCGGTCTGTCTCTTTGTTAAGAGTGGACCTAGGGTTTTGATTGGACTGATTTGAATTCGGGTTTCGATAGACACGAGGCAGAAATGGAGACGTCTTTAAGATACGGAAAAGACTCAAAAGCTTTGAGAATCCATGCGAAGGAGAAGTTTTCCATTGATTCCAATACTCACTTGCAGGTACACTGATTCGTTTACTTTGTTTTTGTGTTTGATTCTTGTTTTTGGCGTTCTCTATGGTTTTCCAGGTAGTAGAATTGGTATTTTTGATGACTTAATTGTTAGAAGCATTGAAATTGATGCTCATATTGGGCTGCTCATAGTTGAGTTTGATAAGTCGTAGTAAAAGCTTTGCGGTTAAATCTCGTGTATAATGCTCTATTTAACTGTTGGGACTTGAGACATAGCAACTCTTACTTGGTGCAATCATCGCCGCGCTTGTTGCCTCCGGGCGCAACTGGACTCTGTAGAAGCAACGGTATCTGTGTTTGCCTTAAATGGGAGTTTAGGAGCCTATGTGCTCCATTAAGGGCTGCATGCCCGAGTTGCCTTGTCGGGAGCTGTGCCCTTTAAGCATTTTGTTTGTGTTGAACTTGTTTTCTTCAGTTTTTCAGAGCCTCTACACTCCTTTGACTTTATGTCTTTCGTTTGTCTGTGCTTGGGTATGCCCATCGTACCATATACATTTTGAGCTCTTTCTTCTTTTATACAACTTAATTTTTTCTTCTCCAACACCCCCTTCCAAAAAAAAAAAAAAAAACACAACACTTCCTTGGTGATGATATGGGGCTGAGCTTTATGTTCATTCGTAGTTCTGCTAGTTACTATTTTATTCCTTTTGGAGTTTGAATTGATATTTCTAGTATGGGTTTTAGACAATGGACGGTATATGTTCATGTATGGAACTACTAACGTATAATCCTGCTGTTTTGTTTAATATAAATACTATCATTTGAATTCATGATTGGCTATTTTTTCAATTAAGCAGGGTGCTACATTTTGTTATTGAAGAGTTATACATGTGTGATTGGATATCTGAACAATCTCAGCAAATCATTTCCTCGAATGATTTTTCAAGTTCTCTCACATCTCTGTTTGTTTAGGTCCATGCAGAGCTAGATACAAGAGTGGGACATCCAAGTTATTGTAGTGCAATGATCAGACACTTCTATCCAAATGTATGTTGTTGCTTGCTTATGTGGTTTTTTTTTATAGCATCTTATTTTCAAATTTGACTTCTCTTTACATATTATATCTCTGCATCTAATAATTTTCTACAGTTATCAGCAAGCCTTGGAGTAGGTTTGCAGTATACTAAACATGAGAAGCTTAGGTATTTTGTGCGTGCCAAGAAAGGATTTCCCATGACCAGCAATGGTTTGGTAAGCTTTAATATCAAGGGAAGATGTGATGTTGATGAAGAATTTAAACAGGTTGGTGTTAATATTAAGCTTGAGATATTCCATATTAAACATAATTTTGTGTAAGAAGATCAATGCTCATGCTATTGTGTGTACCAAATACAATAACTTTTAATGGCTGTACAATTTTGTTACACTACTGTTTTCTTTTAGTTTGGGTTTATTATATTTGGAATCTCTTTTTAAATGGAAAGATGCCAAAGAGTGTTCATGCAGATTGCAATTTGTTTTAGTTGTATACTTATTGATATCATGTACTATTGTTGACAGAAAAATTCAAGAGGAGCTGCCGAATTTTCTTGGAGCATATTCAATTTTCAGAGAGAGCAAGATATGCAATTCAAACTTGGCTATGAAGTGATTGAGAAGGTATATTGTGGAATTATGTATGTTTGTATGTTTATTTATAGCATTTCTCATCTATTTCTCTTCAATTAACTTTAGGCTGAGGAAGAATTCTCTCCTTGCAGTCCATCACCTATGATGATTTCTAATGTGGTTCTTAATTGTATCTTTTAGTACATTGACTTTATCAGGGTTTGCCATTTTATTTTTTCCATTCATTTCCTTCATGATATTCTCCCTCAAAGTTGAAATGTAATTTTCAGATTTGTGCTAGCATCCCAAGGTGGCTGAATGCTGTAACTAACAGCATACAGATCTGCTTAGTTAATTCATACCTGCTATAGTATAATCTATGACTCTTATCATCAGCATTTTATAGAGTTATGACCTATAACTTATGTTGAGGATTGGATTAGATTTCCAACAAGTATGTGATCAAATTCAATTATAATTGATTCTAATTTCACATAATGACACTATAACCTTTTTTTTATTTTTTATAGTATTTTAATATTTAGTTTACTTTGCTTTGCTGCTGTTTTTCTAATATATTTTTCTTTCAGATTCCGTACTTTCAGATCAGAGAAAATAATTGGACTCTCAATGCCGACATGAATGGTAGGTGGGATGTGAGATTTGACTTGTGAACAAAGAGACACTTTGATGGAGGTGGTATTTTGTAACAGGATATTAAACATTTTTCTTATAAGTCTGCTTGACAGTCTTTATTCTGAACTGCAACGATATAAATCTTGAATTCTTAATTGATTCTCACTTATCTCTTTTCTTATCCAAAATGTCTCTGTCACCCATGATGAAGGGTCTACCTATCTGCCAAAATTTTGAGTTGGATACCTCTTAGGTTGAGTCGTACATTGGAAAATTTCCATGTATCAAGTAATTACTGAAAATTTTGAATTCTAATTAATATATACTTCGGTAGTAAATTTGTGGCTTTTATGGGAGTTCCTGCATAAACTATGCAAAAAATGGCAATCAAGAGAATCAATTCTGTGGTGAGGGAATATTAGTTCATATATGATTACATCCTTGTGCATATGTTCCTTAATATCCTCAGGAGAGAAAGAATTTGTGTTTACCATGTCCCGTAATTTCCCTTATGGTGTCTTTGGTATTAGGTCTCCATTATCTTCTCTTTTTTTCACTTTTTTTTGCAAGCAATGAAGTGTTTGCACTATGTAAATGCTGAGTGTGCCATGATAGCAACATAGGTTAAAATTATGCTGTACGTATTTGTTGTTCATGGAAGGGCATCACAGGTTCTCAGATGGACATATTGTATTTTAATAAACTGTGGTTAATTGACACAGTTTTCTCCTTGAATGAGAAAACATATTAATCAAGTGCAGGGCCATGTTGCTGTTGAGAGGGCAATCATGTAGAGAGCAGTTCCTCTGATTGTTCAACTGGAAAAAGCGTGCCTAAAAGGTAACTGTGTACGTTTGACGCCTGATTCTAATTTTTAGAATTTATCACTAGAGTTTCCCCAAACTTAAGCAAGAGAAATGCTGGATCCATTCATGTTTCTGGTTCAATTCAAATAGACGGTGAAAAGAGGTGGAATTGTACCGTTTGGGGCCGAAAATTTCTTAGACAAAAGCTGAAAGATTATAGATCTGTTTGGATGGGAGTTTTGTTGAAAGGATCAACACTTAGACAACATTAAAATAGTGTTATAGATGTAGTGTTGCATTTTCATGTCAAGACTAGCAATTCACATGGCCAGTCCACTGGGGGTAGATCTGAGCCGATTTAGCCGGTTTTCAATTTGAATTAGCCGAACTTGAGTTACAATAGCCTCAGCTCGAGTGAGGGTAGTCTATGTAAGCCCGTAAAGTCTTATCTTCTTATCCGACAGGTTCACAAATTCCATGCCTCAATTGCCATTTGTGCCTTTTCCATTGTCTACCCAAATCGTTGGTTCTTCAACAATTCACTATGATGTTGCTCATCTTCCCGTTTTGTTAGTATAGTTGCCAGACTTTGCTCAAATATGGAAGAAATATTGGTCGCCTCCTAATAGGAAAATAAATCCACTAAAACCGACAATTCACCATTTTGTTGCTTATCATCCCTTTTTGTTAGCATGTTTACTGGACTTCGCTCAAATGGAGAATAATCCTATTGACGAATAATTATTTATTAGGGTTGCAAATGAGTTGACTATTCACAGCTCAATTTGATGTTGCATCGAGTTTGAGCTCAAGTGATTCAAGTTTGGCTCTCAATTTAAGTTTGAGTTTGCTATTAGTCAATTTACTTAGTTTATGAGCTTATCTATCTATTCAAGTAAAATATTAATAAATTTTTAAAAATTTAAAATATTATCCTACATCTCTAAAATTATTTTCTTTGATTTTGAATACAAAGGTAATAGATAAATATATAAATTACGAGATTTGGATGTAATTTTTTTTGTAGCGATCAAGTTAGTTGTCCTTATTATGAGCTCGATCTCAATTTTGAGTTTTAACTTAATGTAATTGAGTTCGAGTTTATATTGAATAAATCAAGTTCAAGTTAAGTTCAAAGCACAATTTATTAATTTGAAGTGGATCTAGAATTGGGTTTTTTTTTTCTATTTTGTTCTTAATCAAATCCAACCCTCATATGTTAGACTTACAGAGGAGGGATTGCTAGCATTTATATTCAAACAGGGTCCAAAATTACTCTTGAAGATGCCTTCTTGTTAAGAGTGTTATTCTTCATCAAAATGATGGTACTAGTCTGGAGATGAAAATGATACCGTATTTTATTCTGTATCAGAAATTGACATATGATGTAATACACGTATATATTAAAATATTTTAAAAATAATTTTATACTTTTAATAGATAAATATTAAAATTAAATTTAGCTTGATTATTTAACATTGTGTTAAAAAGAAAGGGTGTTGAACCCGACGTGAATCGAACACGCAACCTTCTGATCTGGAGTCAGACGCGCTACCATTGCGCCACGGATCCACTGACGGCACAAAGAAACTTTTTTATAATTTTAATATTAGAACCAATTGTGCTTACAATTACAGTGTTTTACAACTGCATACAGCCAAAATAAGTTTCCATAGCAGCATACCTTTACGTCTGATCGCCGATTGAAGCTTTACAGGTGGCTTCAGGCCTGAAGCCTGCAATTCACAAAGCATCATCTTGGATGAATTTTTTTCCCTCCGGTGGATATTAATAATTTGGCCAAAGGAACCCATAGTTTGAGGTGGGGTGCCACCCCAAAGGTTTTAAAAACCTAATATTCCAATTTTTGATAAATTTTAATATTAAATATAATAATAATCAGTATCTATTCAAAATTAATTTTGTCATTTTAAAATTAAAGTTTTATAAAATAATAAAAAAATTTATATAAAAAAAAACTTTTAAAAAAGTTTTAAAATATTTATAACAAATTAAAAATTAAAAAAAACAATCAGTTATCGCCGTCAGTGCCGACGGTGGTGGCCGTCACTAACAAAACCAGGTGATTGTTTTTGACAACCTGATTGGCCTCCTCATTTTGTGGAGGTGAACCACCTTTAGTTTAGGCGAAAGTGGTCAGATCCGATCACTTTTGTTAGAAAAATCAGTCGAAAACTATCAGAAAAGATTGGTCTTGATCTCATCGACCATTTTCAACCTTTTTTTCTGATAGAGACGGCCAGATCAAACTAGGTGACCAGAAACGATCACCTGACTTTATTAGTTGACTTTTTTTAGTTTTAAAATTTTTATATTTAAAAATTATTTTATAATTTTATTTTAAATTTTTAAGTTTTAAAAAAGTATTCTAATTATTTTAATATAAAATTATAAAATTTTTTTCGAAAGATTGGATTTTTAAAACCTTGGGAGTGATATTTTATTCCTATCTCAAACTATGCTAAGGAACAAGTCCTTTGCCTAATAATTTTAGGCTCTGACATCCGTAATGATGATTAGGGCGAATTCAAAAACTAAATTTAAACAAAGACAATGCTATGTTCAATATGGATTTAGAACAATCAATTCTAGATTGAATCTAACTTCTTTGAACTATTAAACAGAATTAGAAAAATCATTGATTCAAAAAAATAGTTTGAAAAACAAAAGAATCACATAAAAAATAAAAGTATTAACAGCAAAACAAGCTTCAATAAAGCAATGTCAATAAGACAAGATGGTTTAACTAGTTCAATCTGAACTCCATCAAATATAAGCGTAAGCTACACTTGGATTTTTCTCTCAAGCAAGCATAATTGTTTCCGAGCATGGCTCAAAGACCTTGGTATGCAAATTGGTTTTCCACTCCAAGCATATAATTCTTTACATACAAGGAATTGATTAGACTGACAGCATCTCAAAAGGGTATTTTTGAAACAAAATTAACTACAATATTACTAAAATTGATATGGAAAAAATCATTGAACCTCTTATAATCATAAGATCCTAATTCACATTGCAATGACAATGCCCAAAATCTCTTTAAAAAGAGCTAGATGGTAACTGTAGCAGCTAAAACTACAAAGCCATGAGAAGCTTTGAATCATTCATTCTTGGCCGCATCAGCTTGCCTTGCCCCAACAGCAAAGAATTCAGTAATGACTTCAAGTGGCATACCTTTGGTTTCTGGTACTTTCAGGAAGACGAAAACCCAGGAGATGACACACACAACAGCATAAATCCCAAATATGCCAGCCAGGCCGATTGAACTAAGCAGCACAGGCAATGTGTATGTGACAATGATGTCGCAAATCCAATAAACCAGGGAGCAGATGGCAATGCAGAGGCCACGGACCCTTGTTGGGAAGATCTCTGAGCAGAGAATATTTGGAATCGGCCCATAGGCCGCGACAAAGCAGCAGAAGTAGATTATAACACATGCAGTTGAGATTCCTGCTTTCAGAACCGAGCTCAAACCCACAGTTTCACTAATGACAAGAATGATGAGTGACACTATCAGCACTGGAATGGTGGTCAGCAGCAGCTGCCTGGATTCAGTGATGAAATAGAATGAAATGGTAAGCACAAATGTTTTTGTTTTATTTAGAAAAAGATGCGATGCAGTATACTACTAGATTATGTAAAAATGTTCTACAATTGATTGATATCGATAAAGTTTTTCATGATGCAGTATATTACTAGATTATGTAAAAATGTTCAATGATCGATTGATATTGATATAGTTTTCCACAAAGAGAGCATTTAAAAAACACTTGAGCCAAGTTCAGCATCTTGATAATTAGAATCAAATTATTGAAAATTGTGCATAATGTTATACTCTCTATCTATCACGTTACTGAAAAAAAAAAAAAGGAATGACAGGCAAAACAAACAGATTACTAAGCATAATTGAGAGACAAATGAAATCACCTTCTGCCTGATATATCCATGAGTCTCATGGCTATACCAATACAGGGAAGCATCAACAAGGTTGTGAATGCACTGATAAGGAATGATGCAGACTCTGTACCAAGGCCCAAGTTTGCTAGAAGAACTTCAACACCTGCCTCTTCAAGAATTTGAGGAGTGTAGTAAAGGACTCCATTAATGCCAGAAAACTGCACATAAATTTGAACACTTTATAAAATACTTTACCACCTAGATCAGCATATAATCACATGTGCAATACCTGAATTAACGAGTAATTTTCAGAATAAATATTGGAAAAATTAATTCACATAATTGTAGATCTTAAGTAAAATTTGTAGTAGAAGAAGGCCAATATGAGGAAAAAGATAGGGACTGTCTTGTGTACGCATTAGCTTCTATTAAATAGCTGACCTAATAAGGGATTTGCAGGGTAGAGAAGCCTAGCTGCCTGATGAACTATTTCTGGTTAAGTAATGAAAAGAACTGGTAGTTTCATTTTTTATTTATTGGAAACAAGCCAGTCTCAAAAAGGAGAGCAGTAAAATCACATGCAAGTATTAAAGTTATGGTAAGAGGGTCACTGCAGTTATATTATTACATCAGGAGCATATGTAGAGCAATTAATGCATAAAACAATAGGTTACCTGCTGTAGCATCTGTATTCCAATCCCAACGATCAGTGCACGCTTGATTCCAGGGTCAGAAAGAGCAGACCAAATTGGAGCTTTTGTGGCAGTTTCAGCAGGGTGAACCATTGCAGGCCCAACTGGATGCTGATCCATAAGCTCCTTTGAATACAAAGCAGGCTGGCTTACCAGTGCTGCAGCCTGGATATACTCACCTTCTGGAGGCACATCATTACCAGGAAGTGAAACAAGAGACCCACGATGGGATCCAGGAACTCCCTCCTGGTGCAAGTAAATCCTTTTAAATCCTCCTTCCTTCTTTCCATCCTCCCCTTCTCTCTCAGACCATTTCCATGCCAATTGCCAACCACCACCTATGCCAGTACTTCCAACTGCCTCTCCACCTCCTTGCATTAGACTGCTATGGCGTCTCATGCTCAATATACTGCCATGGGAAGGAGGGGGCACCATGTCCTTTTCCAAGCTAGTTGTTTGCCGAGAGATAAGTGGACTATGCAAATTGTCATCAGAGTCTGCCCCACCAGCATCAGATGCGTAGTCCTCTCCTTCCCTCTGCAGGCTCTCTTCGTCCCACTGCTCATTTTTAACATGAGGCTCTGTTGTACTGAACATGCTTCCAAAGGTTGGAAAAAGCATACTTCGTGTACTTCCTGTTTCCGGCAGCTTTTCATGAACACTACCAAATAGAGTCACAAGAGGGTCCATAAGTGGGACACTTTGGTTAGCCAAACTTCCCTGGCGAGAAACAAGAGCCAAAGAACTCAGTCCAGTGACAGGCTTGGCAACCCATGAGAGGCCCTCTTCAGGTCCATATAACCTGATTTTGTCTTTCTCAGTTGCAGGTTCCTCTCCATCAGAAAGTTCATCACCTGGACCAATTATGTATTCTTCTATTGATGTTTCACCACCAATTCCAAGACCTTCAACCAACAAAGCCATCTCACCTGCAGATTGAAGAAACTTCAGTATGATCAAGATGATAAGTTAGACAGAAACAACAAATAAAATGGAGAAAATATGACACAGGTGTACAAATTTCCAACTTCCATACATAACTAGACCACAGTAAATAGAGACAATCTGTATGGACTTCTTCTCATCCTGAATCTAATATATGCTTCCATGTGTATATGAACATCAATTTAGATTCTGCAGTAGGATGATTTGGTTGTTTTTTTCATCAATATTGGATTCAATCAACGAATTGAAAAATAAGGAAACTGTTCATCCACAAAAAGCAAATTGGGAAAAGAAAGCAAAAAGCATTACCTCTCATAAACCTAAGATTGTCAGCATTTTAATAAATATATAATTATACAAAAACATCAAAATAAATATAAAAAAACTAGAAGCACAAATAGGAAGTACAACTGGGTATCAAATAAGATCACAGTGATACTGTACAATCAACAACTACATGCAAAAAGCATAATATTTTAACCCATTGATTGCTAAATGTGTTCTTTTAGATATTAATTTTTAAATATTCTTTAAGAACTCAGGGTCACGTGGAATAATTTTCATGTAACCAGTCATGGCCAAGATACACCATTGAGACCATAACATAGCAGCAGATATATACAATTTTAATAGGTACTAATACTTGACTGTGCAAGAAACTCGTGTCTGAAGTTTGATTAAGAGAAAAACACACTATCCAACAATGGAGGCAAGAACTCTGCTGGATCCATCAAAATGCTCTTTAGGCTCAAGAAAGCATGTCGTAAAAAATGAAAATAAAAGTACAGAAAAAAGATTGCAGTTTGAAGTGAACCTGAAACATCTTCCCTGCCACGTAGTCTCTGCAGAACCTGTTTTGCCTCTACCATCTTTCCTTTACTCACAAGCCACCGAGGAGATTCAGGCAAGAAAAATACTGCTAATGCAAAATATAAAAGGGAAGGAATAGAAAGAACCCCAAGCATCAACTTCCAACTAGGTGACGTTGTCAATGACATTCCAAAAACCATACAATATGACAAAAACATGCCACCAGAACCAGTAAACTGAGGAAGGGTATTTAACAATCCCCTAATTTCTGATGGGGCAGTCTCAGATATATAGACTGGAACAAGAGTAACTGCCAGACCGATTCCAAATCCATCTAACAATCTTGCAAAGCATAGGATATAAACGTTGGGTGACCACAACATTATCAAGCCACTAACAAAATAGAGCACTGATGAGATTATTAGCATTGGACGACGACCAAGCCAATCTGATATAGGTCCAGAGCATGTCGTAATAGCTGTGGCTCCAATGAGTGACATGGCCACAACAAGACCTTCTGCAGTAGTACTTAAACTGAGATCCTTCTTGATGTAAACAACGGCCCCTGAAATCACAGGAAACAGAAAAGACTGACATATAACACCAATAGATTTAATCAGTTTGAATCCAATAGGCATAAAACCATATAGGAATGCAAGTTGCGAAATGGAATTACCGATCAACACATTCTGAAACAAAGTATCCAGTTTAACATTAACTAAATTTGATTTGATCAAATTAAAGAGCAACTAAATACTATAACTAATTAAAACTACAAGGATGAAGAGTACCAGCAATTGTAGCGTTATCCCATCCTTGCAAGAAGTTACCAATGGTAGCAGCAAGAGCTACAAGTGCAGCTCCGTTCATCTTTCCACCAATAAATCAAACTTCCAATACTGTACCCAACCTGCAGGAAACCAAGATCCCATAATCACAAATCAAACAAACAACCAATCATTTCCAGCATCAATACAGATCCAATCCAACACAATAACATAATTAACTTCTCTCTATGAACCCGGCATAACAGTGAAAGACCAATGATAAACAGTATAAAATCCTTCAGATTTAGTATTAGCAAAAACAGAATATCCAAATCACGTATCTACTGTGACAATCAACAGCAAACAAATAATAATAATAACAACAATCCATTATTAAAAAGAAACTAGAAAAGGCATCAACATCAACAGAAAAGAAACCAGATCTCTTAGATGGCTCACAATCTTGACAACCCCAGAAGGGTGAAAGTGAAGGAAGCGTTCTTGAGACAAAGACGGGGAATCTAATGTACACAAATCTTACTATAACCGTTAATAGTACAGGTTCACGCCAGGATGATGAAGATACTTTGCCTTGTATAAAGCACACAGAAAAAAAATCTGCAAACAGCGAACTGGCTCCTGGGTTGGATGGAATCGCGATGTAAGACAGAAAGTAAGCAAGGAGATAAAGATATATATAACTTTGCCAAAGAAGTTGTTAGAACTGAAACAAACGACTTCTTATTTTTTCAACAACCATTCAAAGACTAGCCAGTCGGCTCTCAGTGACTCAGTTCGAGTTGTATAGATGTGCGACTCAGAAGAAGCACAGTATTGTCTCTGGGTAGTTTATTATAAAACAGAAAAAAGTGTATCTGGAATCTGCAACTAATCTATGGATCCTAAACAAACCAATCCGGCAAGCAACAGAGAAAGATGGGACCGGTGAAGATACTGTATTTATTTTTTCTAATAATTGAAGCTGCTGAGCTCCGCTGTACTTGCTCAGTCGTCTTTTGACTGCCACCGTTGCTAATCCACCATGTCTGTTTTTACCCCGATTTTCGCCCCCCTTTTCCCACTTTTATTGTTATTTTTTCTGTATTTGTGATTTCAAGTAAATATATTAGACACATGGGTGGCTTCTATTCTAGCCTAGTACTCAAACATAGATATTGCTTTGAATCAAAAAGGTCTAGTTAGTGGGCAACTGAGCCATTACAGGAGCCCTTTAAGAAGAAAATTGTTAAAAAAAAATAAATTTAATGATTTTTTAATTTAATTTATTCAAACCTAATTAATTCGAATTCGAATTTGTTCAGTCGAATGCCAAGCCAACGGGAGTGATAATATATATATATATATATGGCAAAGATAAAAATAAACCAATTACAAGTATGGTAGAAAGAAAGAAAGGCCAAGAAAAATCTACCTGTCAAAGTATACAGAGAGAGAGTGAAAGACCATTAGCTGCGGAGGGGCCACATGTGGGATCGATGACGAAATGGACAATCTGGGTACGTTATTTTGTTGGACACTTGAACTGCATGTTCTTCAGATCCCAATACTCTCTCCCATGCCTCCCTTTACGTCTAGCCAATATCCTTCCTTGCTCCTTTCTCCATGTGCCTACACATTTTCCCTTTTCTCAAACAATACGAACAAACCTTTCTATAATTTTTTTTTTCCTTTTTTGCTCTGTTATTCACGTTCAACATGCTCTTTCTATTCAATTTTCAATCTTCCACCGCCTTTCTAAACTTTATTTTACTATAAGGCTACCATTTCTGAATGAGGATTCACACTTCAACTTCTTTTATATTATAAGAAACTTTTCACTTTCTTCAATGAATAATATTATATGTGCTCAAAAGGTTTGGGAAAGCCCGTTAAAAAGTTAATGCTAAAAACACATCAACTAAGGGTGAAATAAGATTTATGCAGAATAAATGCAAATCCTTGTTTCCAGACTGACGGATATTACCCGTTCAAGAGCTGGATCCTTATCTTGACTGGTTTGACCTTGTTGAAGAATGACTCGGCCATGACCAATCACTGTTTATGAATTTAAACCTGAGTGATCTATTCATGACCAAGACGATGCTTGGATGAAAGTAAGGGAAAGTCCGATGAACTGATGTTGAAGAACCATATAGAATTATTTTTCATTGGTGGATGTCCACCATTTTTTATATGATTGTAGGTGGCTTTGAGAGAGACAAAACACAACTGAAAAGCGACACCACACCAATTTTAACGATAAATTCTTAAATTTTAACAGTTATCATGAAGTTTATTATTGATACACAAATAAGAAGACCAGTTGATTAATTATTTAATTTAGTTTTTAATTGTTGTTATTGATGATACTGTTGATGATGATGATTATTATTTTTAAAATTTTAATTTTGGTTTGTTTATATATTTTATTTTTTTATAATTTTTTAAAAAGTATTTTAATATTTTAATTTTTAGAATATTTTATGCTTTTATAACAAAAAGGGATAAAATTAAATAAAAAATATTTTAAAGTGAATATTTAGATTCAAAACACTTAATAGGTGTAACTTTACCATTATCATTTAAGGAAACCTTGGTGGGATTAAGTTTTTTGGCCATAATTTTAACTATGGCAAGACACTTTTATTCAATATAAACTGAATCAATGTTCTTTACATGTACAATATTCTCGTAATTAAAATTAAAACTGAGGCATAATCCTTACACTTTCTAATCATACTCTTCTGTGTTTATGGCCAGGAAGGAGATTCCGCAGAACTACAAGGTATTCTTTTACTTTGAAAGCTTTACATTCGGGTTTCTCATTGGTTTAAGCCACATATCAGCCACAACCCTTGAGGAAATGCTCCATAACGACAGATCTTGTCCCTTTACGAGGACATTTTTCCCCTTTTTCCCTGCCTTTCCTAGACCATAAGCTAGCAGCCACTGCATGGCAGTGAGCCCTTGTTTTTCACCATCCCACACAGTCCTGATTCCTTCTATTCGTGCCTTGAAACCTCCAACATGCAAACTGGCCACTCTGAATCTTTTTTCTTCATCATTCTTGTCCACCTTTGTGTCTGCATGTGCCGCATGAATAAGAGCTATTACAGGAACCCCAACTGCCTCATATCTCCTGACGGGATCGCGCAGCTGGATGACCACTGCTAGTGTAATTTCCTCTTGCTCTTGGTCCCGTAACTGACCATGAATCCAATCTTCAAGTGGAACGGCCGAAGTGAAAGGGTGATTCTGATCTTTGCTGCTACTTGTAGTAGTCTTTTGGCTTAGTGGAGATACATCAAAGGGTGCATCTTCCTCAGCCATTTCTGCCTGAATTTTCAAGGCTTCAACTGCCATTGCCTCGATCTTCTGCAGTGAGAAGGCCAAAATCTCGTCTGCAGTCAATGGTTTTTCATTGACATTCCAAAGTCCTGTGGAAATTCTTTCTTTCCTGCCTGTACTCATGGCAGTGACCATGGTTTTTACTGCAGCAATGGTGCGTGCAGCACTTGAGCTAGCACCCTCTTTGTTCCTTCCTTGGATGATTGCGGAAGCAATGCCTTCAAAGGCTATCTGTTCAGCAGTTTTACCAATCAGTTCATCCATAGGCATTAAAGACAAGATCTCTGAATTGAGTTCCTCAAAGCCAACGGCTGCCATTCTCTGAAATAATTCAAACCCAGTCATGGACTTAGTTGACTGAAGAACCAAAGGTTTTGATATCTGCATTGCTAGTTTTGGAGTGTCCTTCCTTCCCACTATAGTGTCCAGAGGATTCATGGCCGCTAAGTAGCCTCCATTCCTTGTTTGAACCACAGAACCTAAACCTTTTCCAAGATCAGAAAGGTATACTTCTGTTTCAGCAGCCGTTTTATCTTCATTTTCATCAAGCTTCAGAGGAGGAATTTCTGATTGATTGAAATTAATTTTATTAGTCTCTTCATCCTCAAGCATTTGAAGAAATTCCCTTGTTACAGTTTCCTCATCTGCATCTAATCTCTGTGATTCTGTTTCTTCTTCTGTTTTGATAATTTTTTCTTCTCCCATCATAGATTCAAGAGCTTTTATTTGCTCAGCAATTGAATCAAGCTCTGAAAGTCTTGTAAGATGTACAGGATCATGAACTACCTCCTTGACGACCTCACTTGTTGCTGACTTTCCTTCATTGTTTTCTTCAGATTCTCCTTCATCAACCTCTTCTTTGTCTTGAATCTCAACTCCTTTGTATACAATCTCAAAGTCTGGGAGGACAAGATCTTCTATTTTTGTTGAAGGATCTGGTGCAGGCTCATCCAGATTCAAGTCATCAATTCCTTGCAGATCTTCCGAAGCTGCTCTCTGGGAAGGAGTCCAAGCTTGACCTCGGCTTGACATCCTAGGACTAGGGACACTGAACGAAGTTTTTGATTGCCTACGGCCTAACGATGGAGAAAATTTTCTAGATTTGCTAGACTTTAGTCCTTCGGCCAGACTATAAATATCCAGTCCTCCATCTTTTTCCATAATTTGGAACCCCAATTTCAGAACAAGCTCTCCGCCTTTTGCCTTTCCTGACAGATTGAAATTCAAATCCCACTGCCGGACACGAGAGCCTTCAAGACTCTTGGCCATGGATTCCTGAATAAGTTGGCTCAAATCCACAGAACTCCTTCCAAAATCAAGCTCTGCAGCATCAACTGCAAACACATAAATCCAAAACGGACGAGGTTCAAATTTCAGTTGCTTTCCATTGCCAGGAGTGCAATAAACATGACACTTAACAAACAGGGTTTCTTCAAAATCAGCAGCTCCCTGGGAAACCCTGGAGGGCATTGTATGAACTCCTCCGTCCTTGGTTTCTTTTTTTCGCACACAAACAGAAAGCCGAAGCCCGTTCATGGAAGCTGGAAGGCCTTGAACTGTAACAACTTCAACAGAGAGCAAACAACTCAATTTCTGCATTCCAATATGGGAAAGAGCCCGAATAGGCTTCCAATTCCAGATTCCTTTCCTCTCTGCTGAGGCTCCTTTTTCATCTGAGATCTTGATATCTGCCTGATTTAACACCTCGCCTCTATCTCTCTGTCGCTGATTTTCCTCATCAAGCTTAGGCCTTGAACGCCATGGGGACAAGGACATACGCCTGGACCGGGGTCTATTGCTGGTTTTGTCAACAAGTTCAGCACTTGTTTTCTCACATGAGACTGAAGGAACAGAAGTTCGAGGAAGTGCAAGAGAGGCAGTTCTTCTAGCGGTTGTAGGATGAGTTTGGTAGAGTGACTGGCTAAGTGCTTCAAGTTCTTCCAATAGCTGAGTATTGGAATTCCTCTTGTTTGGGTCAACTGCCATTAGAACTTCAATTGCAAGATGAAAATGGTGTTGGGATTATCAGTTGCAGGAAGATGCAATAAAGATAAGGATTTGTGGATAATTGAAACTTTTTTTGAGGTGGGAAAAGAGCCAAATATATGATTTCTGTTGGTGCCTCCAAAACCAACCAGGAAACTTTCCTGGAAAATAAATTGTGTGGAGGATAATTGAAGAACGTCAGTGACTGCCCTCTCTCCTCCTCCTGTAAAAAAAGATGGGATTGAAAATGAGAGCAATCTGGTCCCAGAGAATTTATTGCTTATTCGTGTGGACGATGATCATGTTGAAACTTATTTCCAGCGGAGCTGCTATGAGTTTTCACTCGCATGCATGCGTACTCCGTGCCCTTTTAGCTGCTTTACTGACGTGATGTTTATCCTTTTAGGTGATTTCCAGGTTTTGCGTATTTCATTGTTTAGCCTTTAGGTTGGGCTGGACTGGAAGCCCAAGTGAAGTGGTTTGCGTGGAACATAGTTAGATTCAATTAGGACTGGATTCAAATTCGTATTCCATTTGTTCTTTTAGGATACATATTTACATTCGGTTTGTATTTATTGAATGTGAGTGGAGATTTATGGATTCGTTTTTGTAGAAACTAATATAATTCATATTTGATTCGTATTTGTCACTATATAAAAAAATACAAGCATATTTGTTTTCTTAAAAAGGGGAATTTTTATTTTTCCCTTTTTCAATACACTAATCACATAACAATGCCATTTTCTTTAAAATGAGCTGAACATGAATAAATGAACCAATCATATAAAATGTCCATATTTGCATTTCTATTCATTAGCCAAAAAATCCAAAAGTCGGATCCGTATTTGGGTTTATTAACTGTTAATTCACATTCAATTTGTCTAATCAGAACACGTATTCAAATACAGACATGTATGTTCATATCAAAAGTAAAATTCAATTCAAATTACTTGAGGTTGAATTTGAATTTAGATCAAACAATCAAATTTAAACATTAACTTGTTAATCTTGAGTTAATTTTGGTTAAAATTTGACTTAAATTGAATATAATCCTAGCTTAAGAACAAGAGAGTTGTCTCTTACTATGTAGAAGAATGTCAAAATGGAATGCATACTCTAACTGAAATTTCGCAACCTTTTGGGCATCAATTAGTTTGATTCTTACAGTGTAACATCCCTAAGTTAGAAATGTCTTTTAGGCAGCTAATATGTTGTTAGAATAAGAATTGATAAGAATACTAGGGTTGTAAGAGAGTTAAAGGGTGAAATAAATATGTTTCAAGAGTTAAGTGGCTTGTGCATGAGTTTTGTTGAGAAAATTCTCATATAAGCGTGAGAAAATGGTATTAGTGTATTTTTCCAGCCATACACGACCGTGCATGTTGAGGTGCACAACCATGTGTGTGGTCTGAGTCGTCGCCTTATTTTAAGTTGTTCTTATCCGTTTCTTCAGTATTTTTCACCTAAAGTCTTCCTTCACTTTCTAGAGATTAGCAACCCTAGAAGAGAAGATCAGCATCTAGGGCTTACAATCAAGCTAAAGAGTGAGATTTGCTTTGAGAGAGAGAGTTTGCTTGCTATGGCTAGAGTAAAGTGTTTCTTACCTCTTTCCCTCTCTTCCTTTGTGTGATATGCTTGTTATGCTTGAATATGAAATTGATTCCAACATGCTTGTGATGTTCATTGCATGATTGATGATTTGGAATTGATGATGATGAGATATATGTATATGAATGAGGTGTATGTGTTTATGTATGTGTGTATATATGATTGAAAAGGTTTGGATGATTGAATATGAGAATTGATGTTATTGGTAGAAAAAGTATGTGTTTATGTAGACACTCCATTTTGGACCCAATAGGGTCACCCCCGATGATGAAAAAACCTGGATGTTGATTTAGAATTTTTGAAATGTTGACCCGAGGATGGATGAATAAAAAAAAAAAAAAAATGTTTATTTTATGTTATTTTTATTAAAAAAAAATGTGTTTATTTTATTGAAAAAAAAAAAAAAAAAAGAAAAATCCAGGCCCATGCAGCCAGCCCAAGTTAAGGAGAAGGAAAAGAGAAAAGAAGGGAGGAAGCCCAACAGGAGGGCCCAGGACTGGGCCTGCAGCGCGCGCGGGTAGGCCACGCGCGGGCTGAGCTGGACAGCTGCAGGGGCGGGCGCTCAGCGCGCGTGTAATGCACGCACGCGCTGAGTTGCTGCATGTCTGCAGCCGTCTGCCGCGCAGCTTCTCTCTCTCTTCTGCTGGGCCAGCACATTAAGTGCTGACTGTGTGCGTGCATGGCTGGGCTTTTCCTTGGGGAGGCTGCTAATCATTTTCCTTCTGCATTTTCCCAAGGTATAAAAGCAAGGACTTTGAGAGGAAAAAAGAAGGAGGGGGGGGAGAGAAAATTCAGAGGAAGACTTTTGGGAAGAGAAAAATTCCAGAGGGGGGGGGGAGGAATGGAGAAAAAAAAATAGAGAGAAAGAGGGAGACGTCCGGGAGGGAAAAATTTTAGAGAAATAAAATTTTCGAATCAAAAATTTTTGGAAAACTAGTTTCCGTAATTCTGGTTCATCCTCGGTTCGGCTTTCGATTAAATTTGAATCAACAATTTTCAGGTACACCCTTGAGGGGGATTTGTTTGAAAATGATTTTTTGTTTCATGTGTATAAAATACTACGTTATACGTAAATGTCATTCGAATAATCCGTAAGAATAATTTGTATATTATATTTTTATTTTATAAATAAGTCTGATATTTTTTGTTGTGTTTTTCATACGTATGTAAATATTATTTTGTATGTATATTTTATTTTTATTTTCTTTATTCTGTATTTGTATTTTATATGTTTTATACCCTTTTCGTGTGTTGTAATTTTGTTCACATTTCGTATTCTATTTCTTTGGTGTATTGATACTTGTTTTCTTTTTAGACATTCTGTATTTTGGTGTATAAGTATTCTGCATTTTATATGTATCCAAGTATACTGTATATAATAAATATTCTACAGGGAGTATGTTTTATATGCTGCATGTATTCGTATATATCGCGTATACATATTTGTTGCGTATGTGTTGGACGGATGAGACTGGCCGCCCTGATGGCTGCAGACGGCCATGTTATTCTCCCCTCCCGGGTTCAAATCGCGCTGCTGGGGCAGAGCTGTTTTCTTTTACTTTTGCTGTGTGTCTGTGCATATTATACATATAAGATTTTGTACCCATATTGAATCAATGTGGCTGTTGCCTTGGTGGGGAAAGGCGGGAGGTTCAGTCCTTGGCGCCCGGGTTCGAATCACGGCTGGGGGGAATTTGCTTATTTTACTGTGCATGTGTGTATATGCTATTGGGTTCTGCTTGGGCTGCATGCTGTTATTTCTCTTGGGCGGGCTGGCTGGGCTGCATTCTCTTTATCCTTTAGATGGGTTGGGTTGCATGCTGTTTATTCTCTTGGGCGGGCCGGCTGCATTTTCTTTGTTTCTTAGATGGGCTGCTGTGCATGTGTGTATATGTTATTGGGTTTTCTGGTTGGGCCGGCATGCTGTCAATTTCCTTGGGTGGGCTGCTTTTATGTGGGCTAGGTATTAATTATGGATTTTATTTTTATTTTTATAATTATAATTTGCTCTTAACGAAATTTTATTTTGCAGGGATTATTTATTTATTTTATTAGATAAATTAATTAGTTTGTTTTTGTAAGATTTATTTATTAGATTAACTAATAAATTTGTTTTACAGGATTTATTTATTCATTTTAGGCTTGTTTAGGGTTAGATAAAATGTATAGGGGTGTATGAAAAAATTGTTGTAATTTTTTAATTTTTATTTTCTTTTTCGTATTTTATTATATTCGTGGATGAATGTAATTTATTGTATATGTATGGTTATTAATAATGCATCGTGTGATAATACGGAATTTAATTAAACTCGGTAATGCGCTTAACGAACGAACCACAAAAGTGGAGGCCGGCTTTCACGCCGGGCGGCATGGGTGCCTAACACCTTCCCATCGCCGTACCCGACTCTCCGAACCCGACCCATTGGGCAGGTGAGGAGTGGTTGGGTCCTTTGCAAGGGATCCATAAATCGCCCATCCTCACCGATGTATACTTTCCCGGGGTTACTCCCGGGTGGCGACTCCATAGACTCCATAACGGGCCACAAACCCGTTATGCGCTCCTCTTGACCACGTTTAGGGTGGTTAAACAAGAGTGGCAAGTCTGTCCTGGCATGGCGCGGCAAAAACCGGCGCCACAGCTCTGGCGACTCCACTGGGGAAAATGCGAAGAGTCGATTCCGATGTGGTAAGTTTGTAAAGCGCTTCTAAGTTTAATCAAGTTCCTTGCATTGCACAACACTCACACCCACTGTGCACTCCTTGTCCCTATCAACCCCGATGGCAATCCAGACTTCGCCCGAAAGCCCACTCGGCCCAGGGGTAGTCTGTCTTGTACATCAGCCTTAGGCATCGTACCCTCGTGTATATAAAAAGAACCTTTGGTTCTCGCATAAGGTAGCCCTTGACCTTTACCTGAGTCAAGCCCATGTAGTGGCCCATAGATGTCAACCTTAGGACCCCTTTGCATGTGATTGATCGAGTCGAATCTTTATGTGTAAAGTCTTGAGTTTTTTACTGCCCATTCTGAAATATGCCTTGATCCATGACATCAAGATATCACCGATTGTTTCTTTAAGTGGCCTTCCATTAGAAGAAAACTTTTTGAAACATCGTTTTGTAGAAATCTTTGTGACATGACTCGATATACTCCTAAATGGGCACATAAAACTCGAGACTTCATACGTAAAGATTCATTAGGACTAGGACCATTGGGTCTTCTGATGACTCAATGGATACTAATCACCTAGGGCAGAATTGACTTTTCTAACTTTTCATTAACTGAAGTAATAAGGGGGCGAAGCCTAGATTTTAAAAGCACTTCTTTTTTCGAATCGCCTCCAAAGGGCATTTTCATCTTTGTTTAGTTTATGTAGATATTTTTAAACTTGAATCGTCCTATAGGGGTAGAATTGTTAAACGTCATCCTAAGTATGCAATTTCAATCTGAATCATTCTTGTAAGGTTAAAATCGTCAATTTCAATCTGAATTATCTCCTAGGGGCATTTTTGTCTTTTGTCTTTTGAAATAAGTAATTTTGATTCAAGTCTCCCATAAGGTAGAATCGTTTAGGAGTAATAAACTCACCCCTTCATTCATCCTGTCTCCCATGTCGTATAATCTGAAATCTTATCTTTAGGGCTAGATGTGTTGTCATTAGGTTTCTTTTAAGTTTAAGTCTTCATTCTCCTTAGACATTAGACCCACAATTCTTTTGTCTGTCTACTTATTGAACCCACCTTTTGTAACAATTCTTGTTAAGTCTAATAAAGTCGTCGTTTAAAATAAATTCATTCATTTAATCTTGCATACATGTCATGCATCTGCATTAACACATCATGCATATCATGCATTAACATGTCATTTTACAAGCCATTCAGTGGAAGAAGAGAAATATGACCAAGGGAAACATGATGGAGAAGCTTGAAAAAAAAAAAAAAAAAAAAAGTGAAAATGTTGGGAGACAAATTGAAGATGCCTTGGCTGCACAAGAGGAGAAGAAGTATGCCTTCAAGAAAAGTGAGCCTGAAACAAGAATGATGATGGTATTAGAAGATGAACCAGATCAACAATATGACGGGAGATTCTTGTGAAACTTGAAGGGCATCATTTTTTCGAACTTGTCTTTTCTTCAACATGTGTTGCATCTCATGAATGAATGTATTGATCAAAATTTTGGCAATGAAATATGATTTGAATTTTTCAAAAAAAAGAGGTAAACTAGTCTTGGTAGACTTTCAAATACCAAACGTGAGATTTTGAGCCCATGGTCATACACACACATATGACCTCTGATTTCTTTGTTGAGTGTGTTCACTCATGATAGGTGTCTCTAGAACTTGCTTCAAATGCTGATCGAGATCACAAATCAATCACATGCATTCACAAAAATGATAATGATACCAGAAAATTAGTCACTTTGACCAAAAAGCCAGCCGTGATACAAGTTGACTTTAGAGAATCCTGTTAAGCCTAAAACACTCCCTTAACAAACCTCTTTTTGTCTCATCCATACCTTGCCATGGGGGCTGATAGAGCATTTAAGACTATGTTAGTAAGGCGAAGCAAACGAAAAGCAGTGATACTTGTACTCATCCATATGAAATATGAACAAAAAAAAGTAGAGAAAAGAAAAAAAAAAAGAAAAAAAAGAAAGAAAAGAAGAAGAGAGAAAAGCAAAGCGAAAAAGAGAAAAAAAAAGAAGAAGAGAAAAATCATTGTGCAAGGAAGCATTCAGAAAGCTAAAAAGAGCAACACAAGTGAATCGATGTTTGAACTTTGAAGAAAAAGTTTTAGATGACTCTATCAGTCCCTTTGGTCTAAACTGCCGATATCTGAGCAAATCCTATCTTCACCCCAACCCCATTACAACTTTGGCAAAATTATCAAATTTGTGTCTGCATGTGACTTAAGTGATGGAGATCAGATGAACAAGCAAGCCTATGGTAGGCACCATTCATGAGCTGAACCTGAGTGTAAAATTTTCACCCTTTCAAACACTTGAGTGAACTGAGTGACGTGTGAGCGTCTGCCAAGCTAGATAACTTCTTTTTGGGATAAAAAAAATCTCGTCACATCGAATTATGTGTTGAAGCTGAGATGTCGGATCCCATCAAGATAAAAGGAAAGAGAAAAAAAAAAAAAAGAGAAACAGAAAGAAGAATGCAGAAAATTAGGGCGTGTTCCCCTTGGTCTAGGTCTCCTACCTCTTACTGATATGGTCATGACATAGAGCATTGCGTATGAGCCAGCAAAGTCAACATTCATATGTCATCATGCATCACATAGTTTGTTGTTTCAACCCACCATTACAGTCGTTTTGTGATTCATCTTGGAGGCACCTCTGATTTTGTCGTATTCATCCAGTGATTCGTCTTGCAAGGACATCTTCATCCTTCTGTAGGAGTATTTGATTTTGTCGCATTCATCCACTAAGGGCAAATCCAATCTTGTCGAGTTTACCCCACCAGGGGAAAATTCAATCTTGTTGAGCTTACCCAACCACGGGCAAATCCAATCTTCTCAAACTTACCCAAGCAGGGGCATATCCAATTTTGTTGAGTTTACCTAACCAAGGGCATTCTACCCATCAGTCGAGAATAGAAGTTGACCATTATGAAGTTTCCTAACCTCGCCATAGGTTAAATCATCCAATTGTCGGAGACGCCTAGAAAAGGCTAATCCATCATAGGTTCGTCTAGAAGGGTCATCCTATGTTCGTAAATTTGCCTAGAGGGGGCAATCTACTTTTCGAGTTCTGTCTAGAAGGGGCAGTTCTTTTCATCGGAGACGCCTAGAAGAGGCTAATCTACCCTAGGTTTGTCTAGAAGGGGCATCCTAGTTCTGTAAATTCGCCTAGAAGGGGCAATTTACTTTCGAGTTCTGTCTAGAAGAGGCAGTTCTTTGTCAGAGACGCCTATAAGAGGCTAATCCACCCTAGGTTTGTCTAGAAGGGACATCCTAATTCAGTAAATTTGCCTAGAAGGGGCAGTTTACTTTCGAGTTCTGTCTAGAACGGACAGTTCTTTTTGTCGGAGACGTCTAGAAGGGGCTAATCCACCCTACGTTTGTCTAGAAGGGACATCCTAGTTCAGTAAATTTGCCTAGATAGGGCAGTTTACTTTCGAGTTATCTCTAGAAGGGGCAGTTCTTTTTATCAGGGACGTCTAGAAGAGGCTAATCGACCTTATGTTTACCTAGAAGGGGCAATTTACTTTTCGAGTTTTGTCTATTAGAGGTAAATCCAATCTCATGAAACTTACCCGACTAGGGGCATTTCACCAGTCGTATGGAGACTAAGACTTAACCGTTAGGGAGTCATCAACTTTGTCATAGGTTAGATCGTCTACATGTTTTTTTTTCCGGACTTGCCTTCGAAGTGGGGTAATCCGAGGCGTAGGGATGTCACTAGGTTCCTACATGTTGTTATTCCGGACTTGCTTTCGAAGTTGGGCAATCCGAGGCGTAGGGATGTCACTAGGTTCCTACATGTTTTTTCCGGATTTGCCTTCGAAGTGGGGCAATCCGAGGCGTAGAAATATCCATAGATTTCTACATTTCGTTATTCCGGACTTGCTTTCGAAGTGGGGCAATCCGAGGCGTAGGGATGTCACTAGGTTCCTACATGTTGTTTTTTTCGGATTTGCTTTCGAAGTGGGGCAATCTGAGGCGTAGAAATATCCATAGATTTCTACATTTCGTTATTCCGGACTTGCTTTCGAAGTGGGGCAATCCGAGGCATAGAAATATCCATAGATTTCTACATGTCGTTATTTCGGACTTGCTTTCGAAGTGGGACAATCTGAGGCGTAGGAATGTCACTAGGTTCCTACATGTTGTTTTTCTGAACTTGCTTTCGAAGTGGGGCAATCCGAGGCGTAGAAATATCCATAGATTTCTACATTTCGTTATTCCGGACTTGCTTTCGAAGTGGGGCAATCCGAGGCGTAGGGATGTCACTAGGTTCCTACATGTTGTTTTTCCAGATTTGCTTTCGAAGTGGGGTAATCCGAGGAGTAGAAATATCCATAGATTTCTACATTTCGTTATTCCGGACTTGCTTTCGAAGTATTGTTTTTCCGGATTTGCTTTCGAAGTGGGGCAATCCGAGGCGTAGAAATATCCATAGATTTCTACTTTTCGTTATTCCGGACTTGCTTTCGAAGTGGGGCAATCCGAGGCGTAGGGATGTCACTAGGTTCCTACATGTTTTTTCCGGATTTGCCTTCGAAGTGGGGCAATCCGAGGCGTAGAAATATCCATAGATTTCTACATTTCGTTATTCCGGACTTACTTTCGAAGTAGGGCAATCCGAGGCGTAGGAATGTCACTAGGTTCCTACATGTTTTTTCCGGATTTGCTTTTGAAGTGGGGCAATCCGAGGCGTAGAAATATCCATAGATTTCTACATTTCGTTATTCCGGACTTGCTTTCGAAGTGGGGCAATCCGAGGCGTAGGGATGTCACTAGGTTCCTACATGTTTTTCCGGACTTGCCTTCGAAGTGGGATAATCCGAGGCGTAGGGATGTCACTAGGTTCCTACATGTCGTTATTCCGGACTTGCTTTCGAAGTGGGGCAATCCGAGGCGTAGGGATGTCACTAGGTTCCTACATGTTGTTATTCCGGACTTGCTTTCGAAGTGGGGCAATCCGAGGTGTAGGGATGTCACTAGGTTCCTACATGTTTTTTCCGGATTTGCCTTCGAAGTGGGGCAATCCGAGGCGTAGAAATATCCATAGATTTCTACATTTCGTTATTCCGGACTTGCTTTCGAAGTGGGGCAATCCGAGGCGTAGGGATGTCACTAGGTTCCTACATGTTTTTTCGGATTTGCCTTCGAAGTGGGGTAATCCGAGGCGTAGGAATGTCACTAGGTTCCTACATGTTTTTCCGGATTTGCTTTCGAAGTGGGGCAATCCGAGACGTAGGGATGTTACTAGGTTCCTACATATTTTTCCGGATTTGCTTTCGAAGTGGGGCAATCCGAGGCGTAGAAATATCCATAGATTTCTACATTTCGTTATTCCGGACTTGCTTTCGAAGTGGGGCAATCCGAGGCGTAGGGATGTCACTAGGTTCCTACATGTTTTTTCCGAATTTGCTTTTGAAGTGGGGCAATCCGAGGCGTAGAAATATCCATAGATTTCTACATTTCGTTATTCCGGACTTGCTTTCGAAGTGGGGCAATCCGAGGCGTAGGGATGTCACTAGGTTCCTACATGTTTTTCCGGATTTACCTTCGAAGTGGGGTAATCCGAGGCGTAGGAATGTCACTAGGTTCCTACATATTGTTTTTCCGGATTTGCTTTCGAAGTGGGGCAATCCGAGGCGTAGAAATATCCATAAATTTCTACTTTTCGTTATTCCGGACTTGCTTTCGAAGTGGGGCAATCCGAGGCGTAGGGATGTCACTAGGTTCCTACATATTGTTTTCCGGATTTGCTTTTGAAGTGGGGCAATCCGAGGCGTAGAAATATCCATAGATTTCTACATTTCGTTTTTCCGGATTTGCTTTCGAAGTGGGGCAAATCCGAGGCGTAGAAACATCTCTAGGTTTCTACATGTTGTTTTTTGTCCCTCTTGATCCAAAATTAGGTGTCTTTTCTTTATACTTTGTTGCATTTTGCATGTGTTTTC